>AP028432.1:11565684-11717739 GCA_036509395.1 Antheraea yamamai
CGACTTGGAATTTAAGACCGATAACAGACTGGCGATCACAGGCCACGTGATAACACGGATGCGCCATTTATACCTTCCGGAGAATATCTACAACTATAATTATCTATTAATATCCTCTGCGTTACTATTTTAATCGTTTTCAATCAATTACACTTCTATAACATAACGGTATCTTTTGCCAATACTCGGCTTTACAGGACGAACGAACATCATAGCACAGATTCGTTTAATATACAAATTAATTATTGTAATAATATTAAGTTTTTTTTTTACTTTATTTTTGGCAACCAATCGTTTAGATTATTAGTGCCATTGTCGAGTAGTTAATAGTATTACAAGTTCTTCTACCATTCCATTTTTGGCAACCAGTCTTCTAGTAGACTATTACTGCCATTGTCAAGTGAGTATCGATATTACAAGTTTCTTGATATAATTTCAATGAACTAACAAGGTGGTGGTCATCTTGTTAGAACTTTCCATGGAGTTTTTGTGGCATCTCAGAATTCACGGTCCGTGGTATTATTTTCCATTCACTTCACTTGTGCACAATAAACAAAGTATATTACATAAAACGCCACCAATTTTACACAATTTAGAGTCAAATAACACAAGATTATGAATAAAAAATAAAATTCACTACATGACAGACCAAAATCCCGCCAAAAAAAACCTATATTTAGTTGAAGTATAAGATAAATTACATAAGATTACTTCATAATCATAAGAAATAACGTTGTCTGTAATAACTTAAAAAAAAACAAATAAATACATAAATTTAAAAAAAATTTACTATCATATATCAAAGACTATAAAAAAGAAGCCTATAAGTCTCATAACAATACATAATTATTATTAATAGCTATTAAAATAATAACAGTAATATTTAAATCAAATACGTTACACGCATTGCAACAAATAATTCTGAGCTATGATTCCGTATTTCAAGTCCCTAACTCGTTAGGAAGTTAGTTTAACATCAATTACAAAATTCTAACCTGATATACATACAAGAAAACCTGTTAATAATATTAAAGGTCTATCAAATATGTTTATCTTATTAACGCGTTTAATAATGCGCGCAAGAAAACAGTACAACGATGTGCTTTCGGAAAGTATATAAATATAGAAAATATTTTTATTCTACTTAGGAAAAATAACTAAAAAATTTGTAATAATAGGTAAATTTCTATACCAAATAATAATGATTATTATGCTTTAGATATACAATTATATTCATTTATGAAATACATAAAATTAGGAGATTGGCTTATTCAAATTGCAGTTAAATAAAAAAAAATGTTTATACGAGACCAAAAATCAAATATTACGCTTGAAGGTCATGAATGTTTGTAAGGATAAAAAAGCTACGGTTTTCTAATGCTGCCTCGTTAACTTCATTTTTCTTAATCGGAAAATTAGTCAGTAAATTAAGCTACATAATTCTGTAAAGTTATAAATAAAAAAATATGAATTTAACAAAATTTAAATCGCGTATCTTAACTAGAGACCAAACGTGTCATGTGCAACCTCGTATCTTAAAATACAAGATAAGGTAATTGTTTACATTATCTTTTGATAACTAATGGAGAATATTCCGCAACATTTGAATAACAAATATCCTATCGAAACTGAAACTAAGGACTTATATTCTAAAGAAATCCCGTTAACCCATAAAAAAATATAATATCTCAAACCATTATTATAGAAGGACTATCATACTTGGTATGATAACTTAAAATACACCTATGAAAAAGAAGATTTTTTTTATTATACTAGTAAATATTGTCTATGGCCAACGATAAATTATATAATTTTAATTTTATAATTCTCTTTGAAATGTTCGTTAAGGTAATCAAATATATTACTCAAACTATGTCAAATTAATAGAGGTACTAGAATTAAGAAAAATACTTTATTTCACGTTACAACTTGAGAATAAAGGCCGTAGTATATTGTAATAATTGACAACTAATATCATTAAAGAGTTTTATAATAATAGTGTCAATTGATTAAGAACAATTCAAAAAGTTGATGATGTGTTGTTAAAATAAAATAAATTAAAAAACTCGTTTATGTTTTTACTCTTGTTAAGAATAACGCAAACAAGTATATTACTTATTTTTCTATGCAACCAACATGTGTCTAAAAAAATATGCGAAAATATAATGATAAAATGTTTCTAATATTTTTTTTTTATCTTGACAATTTATCAAAAGATTGTTTCTTTTTTACAATAAAGGAAAACGTTTTAAAAATAGCCAAAAGTTCATTATATAATGTTATGTGTCTATCCTGAAAAGTAATACTTTTTTAAATACGAGGTTGTGTTAATAAATCCTTGATTAAGGTTGGAGCTCCGAATTTTTTTTTATTAAAAAAAAACTTAAAATATTGGAGATACCAATAATTTGTTCTTCACATAAAGTCACATTAAAGTTTTAGTCCATTAGGTTTTAAAGATCACATCTTAAAGGAGGTGTCCGTTCTGGTCAATACATTTGAAGAATGATTACTGGAAATTTCTGTACTCTTTACTCAGCATGTTTGTGTCGATGTTGGCAACACCAGTACGAATATTGTTCTGCGATATGTGAATACCAAGGTATTTAAGATAGGCACGTAAGAAAAAAAAATGTAGGAGTATGAATCTGCCGATGGGTGGTCTTAAGTAAGAAAAAGATTGTGTGAAGATTGAAAAAGATGAAATGAGTGAAGTGTATTTGACCTATCGGTTGTTAGAAAATTAAATCGCAATGACAAACGAGCGCTTCTGTCTCGTTCGCTCCATACAAAATGTATAAAGAAGTTCTATGTACTAAAGTTCTGGCGGTAAATTTCGCTCCCGCACACCAGACTAGGCCCCCTCGGCAGCGGCTTAAGCCTAGGTCCATTCCCTCGGCATGGAGCCCTTGAGTACGCTGCTCGCGCAATACAGTGACACAAAATCTTACAACACTGCAACAACATTACACATATCACCTCCACGCACGTGCACGCACACACGCTTACACATGAAAGTGGAAAGGTTTTATTTTTTCCCTTATCGAACTGAAATAGTTTAGAAAAATTATCCGACACAAAATACATATAAGAGTTGTCGAGGTATGTATGCTTGGTACACATATATGTTTCAAAAACTCATATAAGTATGAATATGTTGCTTAGGTTACCTCAGATAGGTCGCGAATTGCATGTATCAGGCAACAGCCCAAGCTGAGGTGTGCCATGCAACCTTGAGATAGTTGCCCAAATAAAATCGGCCGAGTGCCTTAAGCGCTCGCCTTAGTATTCCGGTGAAGCTGTTAATAGGCCTTGGTAATGGACCTTGCTAGGTCAATAACGTAGTCAGTTCGAAAAAAAGAGTACTAAAGTAACATAACAAAACACCTTAAGCTACGCAGCTGCGCTTTCTAATGCGCTCATTTCCCTCCCGGTTTTCCTTCCAATACACTCCCTCCACTGCTGCTTGTCACGCGTCACTAATAAGGAAGCTACCTGTATCTAAAGTATTAAAAACGTAATCGAATACGATTTACAGTCAAATGAAAGTGTGCTTCATCGTTCTTTGTAAAGTCAGTGACTTATGAAATATCGAATGCAGGCATTTTGTTGAAAATAATAATATATGTTGAACAAATCAACATCTAGTGCCAACGCGCACTACAATTTTTTACGCGACATTTTTTTCATCTAAATCTAGTGTATATAACGATATAGAAAAGCGTACACTGCGGATAAAAATCTGGTGGATTGTACAGATATCACTTTCACGAAATTTGTGCACCAGAAGTATGTCATTGAGAAAATAATTTTCTCTGAAAATTATCAATACAATAGCTTTTAAAAAGCAATATAATAGTATTAGAAATCGTAAAGCGTCTTGAAACAAAATATCCACTTGACCTCAATCGATTTTAATAGCCAAGTAAAAAAAAAAAAAAAATGATCAGTATAAATTATCGATAATTAATTTTCGTAACAAAAACTAGCTACATATTTATAAGAATAATGTCGACATTATGGCCGCTGAAATAAAACCCATTTTATCTTAGATGACAACTGATTTATAATGATGACATAAAACAATATATACAAATATTTCTCATTCTATTTTTAAAATGTATAAGAAGGTTTCAGTTCGTAATATTCCTCCTCGTCTAAATTACAACTCCTCAATCAGTCGGCGTGGTGAACGTGTTTGACGTTGGCTGCGCCGTAGTTGAGACCCAATGAAAATTGGTAACGGTGATGTAGGTGTTGGTGATGAGGTTGTGGAGGCTGTTAACGAGGATGTTGCCGGGGTAGTTGGCGGTGACGTATTTGCAGGTAAACTTGATAGAGGTGGATCGACAGGAGAGTTAACTGTGCATTTAAAAGGTTCTGAAAGGTTTGGAAATGTTGGCATAGGCGAAATTCTTACTGATGACAACCGTAATAGTAAACGAACTCGGTCTACAAAGTTTTACATGTTTTAGCGCGACATCTAGCAGCAATGAACGGTACTTGTTTCATATTAGACACGGAAGAAAAAGTTAAGAGTTTGTTGTTCCGTGGTATTTAAATATTGTTCAAGCCCTCAATGAAAAACGTCTTTGATTTTAATAACGATAAACGAGGAAAATCAATTAACGCCTTATGTCGAAAAAAGAGCTTAGTTTAGATAGGACTATTAATTAACCCTATTTGTTTCAGATTAATCTTAATTTTAATACGTGCGTGGTGTATCATCAGACTTCTACATTTTGTTTCTGTAATCTTGGCGACACCAGTGCTGTAGGTTAATAATATACCACTTCCACTTATTTCTTTATTTCGTACCAGCAGACAAGCTTTTTATAAGTTTTTTTTTTATTGTAGTATATATTGAATAAAATGAATCTGTCCCGATTCTGTGAATTGCTGTTAATCTAATAAAAAAGAAAGTAAATGTATATGTAAAACACTACTACGTATATTTTTGTAGATTGGTGTAGTAAATTTTTTGCCAAAATTTCGCAGTTTACGTAGAATGAATAAATATTATATTAGATTCTCGGAAAGTTTGTTTAGTGTGACCAGAGTTAAAGTGAGATTTTGCTATTATATTTTAGCATGTTCATTTAATATTATCTCATAATATGGTATCTTTATCTATGCTCATAATGTTTGACATGCTGGTAAGGCCTTATCTAATGACCGTTCGCTTAGTTACCTACCACCTTCAAGATCTTTATTCTCTGTCGACCAACACCTATAGGATTGTTCTGACAGTTTGAGTATTTGAGAACTAATTCTCTCAAGGCTTTGCGTGCTACCATTTTGGGATATAACGTTTCTTAACATCATGCTGCTGCCATATTTCTATGATTACAGTTGAACTACTTGTCGCGTTAAAATTAACGTCAAAAAATATTCCGATAAAGGCTCCATTCAAACGCTCCCACACCTGTGTCATTCCAACAATTCGAAATTGTCCCCTAAATTCGTTCAATGTGTGAAAAATGTGTCTATCGTACATAGAACTATAATATATGCTCATATAATATTTAACTATATGAGACAGTTCGTAATTTTTATTTGTATCTGGTTCGTAACGTTTGATAATAATATAGTAATACACGTGCATTTATCGCGACCATAGACAAAAATCCATAGCAATACACGCATGTGAGGTAGTAGCATCAAATATACGTAGTATCTTCTTAGTAGTCTGTGCATCAAATTAAATTATAGTGAAAGGCTAATCCATAAACGATAATAATAAAAACACTGTATTTATTATAAAAAAAAAAGCTTAAATTAATTAGTCCAGTGATTAAAATTGCAATGACAAACCTTGTCTGAGTTAACACCGATAAAAAAATTATAATTAAGGTCATAGCTTTCAGGACTCCGAATTTATAGTAACTGCTAGAACATTTTGTTTTAGCAAGTAAAACAACAAATGTTTGATACACGATAAGAGTTCGATATATTTATTCGAATATATATCGATAAGGAACATCGACGGTTGATTTAAAAAGAAGTATTTAAAACCTCTATTTCAACTTGGTCACACTGTTTTTGTTACGATAGCTTGGGTTCGACAATAATGTATCATGATTATAGTATAATGTGCTACTGAGTGAAGCGCGATTAATATCTGTTTTTAGTTTACCGTGTTTTTATCGTGATATTTATTTGGCGTCTATATCAATTTATATAAGAAGTGTTCATGAGCAATTGGAGTGCTAATAAAAATATGCAATCCGGTAGCGGTACAAAAAATCCGCCATGGGCTCGTTCCAATGTGAATACAAGTATGAGCGGCATTAATCCGCAGATAATGGACCCTAATGCCATGATGACACAGCAAGGAATGATGCCTTTTCAACAAACTCAAACTATGTTTAACCCTATGCAGGCTCAAGGCGGTATGGCGATGCCAATGGCGGGACAAATGCCAATGAGTCAAATGTCGCAAGGTCAAATATATCCTGGAAACGTTGTGGCGTATCCGACGCCGCGCGCTATGAATCCTGGTCTGTACCAGAACGTTCAGGCTAATCAAACTACTGCCAATACTGAACAGCGAGTGTTCACTGGTACAGTTACCAAAACACACAACGATTTCGGTTTTATTGACCATGATGTGTTCTATCAAACTTCGGTTTGTGCAAAAGGAATAATGCCTAAAATGAATGATAGAGTGCTTGTTGAAGCAACTTATAATCCTAACATGCCTTTTAAATGGAATGCGACACGAGTCCAAGTGTTACCGAAAACTGTGTCAGTTCAGAAACCAGCACAGTCGAAATCAAATTCATATAATGCTGTTCCGCCTCCATCAGCAAAGAAGCCTATGCCTCGGCGCGATGATCGTCCACCTCGAAGAGATGACAGAGTAACTAATCACTTCCTTTTATAAATTAGATCTTCATATTTCACATATGCATTGAAGTCTAGACTATCTTTTAATGAAATCTTTGTAAATACCTTTAAGTTAAAAAATCAATTTATCTCTCAAATATTTATAAGCAAATTTTTTTAAGAAATATTCATACATTTGAACATCCCAGACCAGTATTTCTAGTGTTTTTTTTTTTCTTATTTTAAAAAGTAAAAAAACATTACAGAAGCGTTCCCGTACAAGAAGTCAATCAAGGTCAAGAGATAGACGTGATAGCAGAAATCGCAGGGAATCACCACCAAGGAAGCGCTCTGTTGTACGTCAACCGTCACCAATTAAATATGTTGTAAGGGTACCCAGAATGCCACTTGACATGTAAGTAATATGGCTATGAACTTGAATGAATATTTACTGAAAACTATCATAGAAAAAAATCATTATTTACATCTTAGAGTTTTAAACATTATAAACATTTATACTGTAGTGACAGCAATGGATGTTGTAATATATATTTTTTTTAACTTTATTTTTGGCAACCAATCTTTTAGATTATTACTGCCATTGTCGAGTAGTTAGTAGTATTACAAGTTTTTTTTCTATTTTATTTTTGGCAACCAGTCTTCTAGTAGACTATTACTGCCATTGTCAAGTGAGTATCAATATTACAAGTTTCGTGATATAATTACAATGAACTTAGAATTTTCCATTGAGTATTTGTGGTATCTCAGAATTCAAGGTCCGTGGTATTATTTTCCATTCACTTCACTTATGCACAATAAACAAACTATATTACATAAAACACCACCAATTTTACACAATATAGAGTCAAGTAACACAAGATCATGAATAAAATATAAAATCCACTACATGACAGACTAAAATCCCGCCAAAAACTTCTGTCTTAATAATAGGTATTTACCTATGAAATTGCTATTCTGCAGTACTGGCCATTTCAAATCAAAATAATTTTTGTTTGGCTAAGAATTCAAATTTCAAATTAATTTTATTTTAAAAACATGGAATTCTTTTTCCAAAAGTAGTCATTTGTTTATTGATTAGTGTTGTTACATTTTCATCGCATTTCAATCTTTTTTGTCATCATGGATATGTTAAAAATTCGAGCAATTATGGAATATGAGTACCCTTGTGGCAGCAATGTGGCACAAGCGGCACGCAACATCAACGACGTTTACGGAGCTAACACTACAAACCAACGCACCACCTGTACTGGTTTGCTCGCTTCGGAATTTCGACCTGAAAAATGAACCTCACGGTCGTCCGAAGACTTTGGTAGACAATGACGAACTAAAGGCGATTGTGGAAGCTGATGATACACAATCTACGGCTGAACTAGCAGCAGCTTTCGACGTTAGCGTCAAAACAATATTGGTCCATTTGCGTCAAATTGGCAAGGTAAAAAAGCTTGACAAATGGGTGCCCCACGAACTCAATGATCGCCAGCGCGAAGTACGCGTCGAGACGTGCCTTGCACTGCTCAACAGACACACAAATAAAGGAATTTTGAACCGCATTGTTACCTGCAATAAAAAATGGATTTTGTTTGATAACCGCAAGCGCTCAGCAAGTTGGTTGGATCCTGGTTCAGCACCTAAACAATGCCCTAAACGAAAACTTACCCCTAGAAAAGTGATGGTCACTGTTAGGTGGTCTAGCGCCGGTGTGATTCGTCACAGCTTCTTACCAAACAGGTGAGCATTACTGCAGATGTGTACTTTGAAGAACTGAACACAATGATGGAGAAGCTGGCACATCTCCAACCAGCATAGGTCAATCGTTCGTCTCCGCTGCTCCTGCACGACAACACGCGACCTCATACTGCACAGCAGATGGTCTCCAAGTTGTAAGAACTGGGGTTGGAAGTTCTCCGTCATCCACCCTACTCACCAGACCTTGCGCCTACGGACTACTACTTTTTCCAGAATTTGGATAACTCCTTGGCGGGAAAAAAATTCAATACCCGAGAGGCATTACAAAATGCCTTTGAAGAATTTGTTGCCTCCCGTCCAACTGATTTCTTTAAGAAGGGCATCAATAAACTGCCACTGCGTTGGCAAAGATGCATTGATTGCATGGGTGATTACTTCGATTAATACAAATAAAAAATACATGAAAAAAATTCGTTTTAATTTTTTCATACAAAACGGTAATTTCATAGGTAAAGACCTAATATTAGGGATACTTAAATTTTTAAAACACTTAACCTAATATCTAGGGATGTAAATTCAAATCAATTATATTATAACTAAAAAGCTGTATATACGTTCTAAAGTGTTTCGACAGTGCCTTGTTAGAACTATCTTATTTTTGACAACTGCCCCGGCAATCAGCCTGTGTTTAAGCAACATGTAACTATTTTGTTTTTACCACCGATACTGGGAATATGCCATCTTACTTCCACATTTTATGTAAGACAGTGTGGTGTTACGATATTTCTTAATGTGTCTGTGCTTTTTCATCAGTGAGATATGTTATTTGTTTTGTCGAAATATATAGGTAACATATAAACAGCTTTTTAACTATTATATCATTGATTCAAAAAAGTAAAAAAATATTTTAATAAACCATGTTTATAAGAGACTTATAAATTAAAATATATATTAATTCTAATAGAAAAAATAATACAAAAGAGATATTAAATGATTGATGAATTAATTTGTTGCATTGCAAATATTAAGATGAAATTTTTTGTAAGTTTGTGCAAGGGCAGGTATTTCCTAAAGTTGTATATTCTATGTGCTCCATATTGTCAATATTTATTTCGCTATATAATTTATTCCCCCAGCAGATATCCCGTCCCACCTGTATGCAATTCCTACTCTCCCTCTCCTTCACTCCTTTTATTACTGTTCTGTGTAAATATATCAATATAAATAAAATTAAGCTCTAATTATTTGTTACATTATACTTACTTGTACTATATATACATATATGATAAAATATACATATTTATTTACTACTTATTTGTTTCCGAACTTACTAACCCAATTGTGTATTGTGCTTATGTTCTATGTTAGACATATGGTGATGGTCTAAATCAACTTTAGATCTTTTGTTGATCCATTATCATAGAAGTTAAGCTTTATGTACATGACACTGGCAGAATTGCTGAATTTTCCACAAAGGCTAAAGACTAGGTTAAAAAAAAATTATATTGACTATATTTTATACATTTTAGTCCTTTAAGTATATAATATTAAAACAAAACTTTTAGTTCTATGGTTGTTTTATACTTTATAGTTCTGTGTTCGCGAAATTTTGCAATCAATAAACATCTTGATGAAATATCACTGCAAGATGTTAAGTTTCTTGCAAATTGATTGTGAAATTTGTCCCAGTAGGCAATAGAGCATTTAAAAAAAACCTGTTAATACTCGCCATTTACCAATGCTTTATTGGTGTTGAAATGATGACTTGAACTAAAGCAATTGCTAAGAAGTAATATGATATTGAAACTTTCATGTAATCTTTTATTTACAGACAAAAAGCAGATGTACCATCTTTGTCACAAAGATATAACAATTTATATATACCTTCAGACTTCTTTAATGCATATGTAAAATGGGGAGAAGCATTTCCACCAGAAGCACCTTTTTCACTCAATAATCCTTGCAGTTATCATATCATGAATAAAGACATAGAGAATCCAAATGGAAATGATGCCGTTTTAGAACCATCAGATGCTGATTATAAATTTTCTGCTAAGGTTGGTAAAGATTCTGTAATATTTATTTTGTGTAACACATGCTAATTTAATATAAGAAACTCATTGGCAAAATGAAGAAACAATTTATGTTTTAAAATAATAGTAACCTGTTTCTTTAAAACTATTTTATTTTTATGTTCTGATTTAATTAATCAAGTTCGTTATAATAGTAACAATTAATTTTTTAGATACCAACATTTTTGTAGACCAATCTCATATTAATCTATGTTACATTTATTATTCAAGGTAATGTTAATAAGTATGCCAACACTGGAAACACTTTACCAGAAATGTGGACTTACAAAATCAGACGAAAAAGATAAAAGATCAAATTCAAGTAAATCTCCACTTCACCCAACAAGATTAATCAAGTTTTTAGTTGGACAGAAAGGAAAGTCAGGTGAAAACTTTGCCATAGGTGGACCCTGGAGTCCTTCCTTAGATGGTGAAAACCCTGAATCTGATCCACAAGTCCTTGTTAAGACAGCTATTCGTACATGCAAAGCTCTAACTGGGATTGATTTATCATCCTGTACACAATGGTAAGTAAATATATATAACTTATCTACTGGAGTAATGTTATTGTTCTTTCCCTACATCCTGGATTGTTAGTGTTCTTTAACTTTTTTTTAGAAGTATCTTCTATGCATTACAAAAATGTTTTATAAATTTTCCAAATCAGTGTAGTTATTTTATTGCTAGAAGATGCTTCTAGTTTTTGTTGTTGTCTTATTGGTCATGGTACAGCACACAATCCTAAAGTGAGAGTATGGAGGCGTTTGTACATCCTGCAGGTGATACCGATTAGTATGCAGATTCAATGTACCCACGTTCCTTACCAGCGGTTTAGTTACTCTCTCGCAGCGGATGTGCAGTATCCATGCCTGCAGTCTGATGGGCGGTGAGACTACCCTTGTGAGTATACGACTATAATTATATTACCCGCGCAGGTACCGAATCGTCGAGTTTTACTACTGGCGTGAGGGCAGCGGGAACAAGTCTTCACGGCTCGAGTGTGTGGTGTTGTACCTGCCAGACGTGTGGTCCGCACAGTCCTCACGTATCGAGTGGAGCAACGTACAGGACCAATATAAAGCGGCCTGTGAAGCAGCTATCGGGAGACTTGATGGTGCACAACCAGCAACGAGCCACGAACTGCACACAGCGGAGCCTGCAGCATCGGCGGACAAATCCAAAATTGTTTGTTCCCAGTTTTGTTTAGTTATGTTTCCGGCTGCGAGTCCTACTATGGTCACGGGGTCTACACGCCTGCCCTGCGCAACAACACCCTATATAGATTTTTTTATTAATTTAAATATCTTTTATACACTTTGTTTCATATTGACTGACTATTAAGTCCCAAAAATTAAACATGATATAATTTAATAGTCTCAAAGGTAACGTTAATTAACTTTATCCCTTCTATTAAATATGAATCCTTAAACTTTCATAATGTTTCTAGGAAAAGATTGATCTTGATGACAGTACAATAACAATTGATGAAAATGATGATGACGATGACACACCAGAGCCAACACATTATTCTAAATTAGACCTTAAAACAATGAAGGCGGATCAATTAAGACAAGAGCTCCGAGCACGTAATGTTAGTTGTAAAGGTAAATATTTTGATGAAATGCAACTGTTATTTAGAATAAGCAGAGAGTCCTTGATACCACCTAAGGATGATTACATCTAAATTTTTTCATATTAAAGAAATAACTAGCCTCTGCCCGCGACTTTGTTCCTATGGAATAGTTACTTTGGGCTAACGCTAACATGCAGCGGAGGCTCTCAAGAGGAAAAGTACCCCTATTTTGAAACATTCTTCATTGGTACTCCGCTTCTGTTTGTCTTAGGGTGATGATATATAGCCTATAACCTTTCTCGATAAATGCGCTATATAACCCTGAAAGAATTTTTCAAATCGGACCAGTAGTTCCTGAGATTGCGCCCTACAACGTCACAAACTTTATCTCTTTAGTATACATTTTTTACATCTAGATTTGTTGTTTATATCTTTGTGTATTATATTTTATATTCCTAGTACAATCTGGTAATCTGTTTTCACATGATGTAGCAAAAAGTCGAGACCTTAAGTTAGTATGACATTTAAGTTTGTTTAAAGACTAAAAAGACAAAAACAAAATAGCTTAAACAATGCTTAACCAACGTTTTTATAGGTAACTTAACCTTAAAACAAACAGAGTAATTTGAAAACTCGGAGTTTTCATGCTATAGATATGTAAAGTTCATTGGTTTACAATATATAATAAAATAAAAATCTCGTGTCACAGTGTTTGTGGTTGAACTCCTCGGAAATGGCTTGACAGATATTTATGAAATTTTAAATGTATATTTGATAGGTATGAGAATAGGTCGCAAAATATATTTTATACCTCTAGGTGATTAGGGTGTCCCTATCCAGATTTTTTTCTCTCAATTTTGTCGACAATTTTTCTATTTTGTATTTTGTTTTATCAAAATTGACCTATAATCCCAAATATTCACCTTCATAACCCTACCCTCCCATTTTTTATTTGTGATTTTAATTTGTGTATACAATATCCAAATGATAAAATGGTCGTTCGTTTTTCAAACAAAATGAAATTATTGATGTTGCTGAATGACAGATGGCGCTGCGTCCGCCTCATCGGAATTTCTTCCACTTATACCCAAGTGATTTCACTAAACAAATCAGTGTGTGTTTGAGTGAGTCCCTGAATTGTATAGTTTCACAATTGGAAACGGAGGGGGTCGCTGTAATCGTGTTCTAGGTTTTATTAACATTTTTCGAGTCTGGAGATACAATTAGAATTAGTAGGTAACCGATTTCACGCAGACGAAGTTGCGCGGATCAGCTAGTTTAAATTAAAATGGAAATATTTTTATAATAGGAATTAACAAAATACTTAATTTGATTGTAAAAATGTGTGGGGTGTTGGACATTAATTGTTACACTATTTGTATATTTCATTCACAACACTCCTCGTGTTTATAAGAGTTAACTATTTTGTCCACAAGTAATTTTTTATTATAAAGTTGGATTTTAAACCAGTGACAGAGTTACAAGACTAGCATGAATACACCTTATTTCAAATATATCGTCTACTTTTTAGTTTCGTCACCTCTAACAGCCTATTTTTTTAACGATTATTTATTAAGGAACTATTTTTATCATCAATATTAATAAGAATAAATTGTACTACTTCTGTAAATAATCATTGTGTTTGTTTAGGTGTAGTTATATTTTCCGATTTTATTCCATATTAGAAGACTTGGCCTTAATGATACTAGAAATTGTTCAATTAGCAAAAGTGACGATTTCAAACAATTAATTCATATATTTTTCTAACAATGTTAAGTTTATAAATAAAGTTATGGCTGTTTTTTCTATTTAAACAAATAAAGTGTCTTTGCAAGTTCCCATAAGGGCATGTTATTAGCTAATCGTTAATACCTTTAGTTTGCAAATCTTAATGTCATGTTCATTGATCAGGACTTAGGTCTCAACTTGTATCTCGTTTATCAAAATTACTCAAATCTGAAGAAGAAAAAGATGGTAAAGATGATGTTATGGAATTAGAAGATGATGAGCAAGAATTGGATAGTAAAGAAGTTAAAGATGAAGTAGAGATTTTAGAGGAAAAGAGCGAAGTTACGGTTAAAGATGAAGACAAACATAAAACGAAAGAGGGAGAAACAACTGACACAACAGAAAAACAAGAGGACACAGACAAAAAAGAACAGAAAGAAGAAAAGAAAACCGAAAAGGAAATTGAAGAAGAAAAGAGAAAGGTACTTGAACTCAAATTTTGTATAGTTTAAACTCTACTTATTTTATACACTATTTTAACAAGAAATTCTCTAAAACATGGATGTTACTTTACTTTGGCTGGTTTACCTTATCCATACGAGGACACAGTATTTAACACCACACTTGCTCTGAATAACAAGAACAATATGTCATTAATAAGCAATAAATAGTACTAAGTTGCCGAAATTAATAAGAAATGCAGCTGTATACATAACTTTATTTATTTATTTTTATAGTTTATAGGTAGGTAGCATTTTACCAGAAACTGTCTTGATGTTAAATGACGTAAAGCTACCAGAACACACTAATATGTGCTTAGCAAGAAATTTTTCATTTGAGAGTGGTAACTAGCCAGATTGACTTAGAAAATACACTTCTTTTATTGTGTAACACGTATTTACCTAAGATATAAATAAAATACATAAGAAAATACGATTAAAATACTCGAGCAGCAAAAAACGTCGCACTATGCGGAATAAAAGTTGTTATTTGTCTTCTGTTCATCTAACGATAACTCTCAACAATACTATAAAATGTGTAGGCCTTTAAGTGTCATTATAAAGAATTTACACTATATAATGTTTAAAAGTCGCGGTAGTCAAGTGGTTTGACCGGTAGATTATCAATCCGTTGTCCTCAATTCGAACCACAGCCTATGTATGTAATGTGTAAATGTAGCAACGATTTTGTTGGAGTTCGCGTACATTTGTTAATTTAAATTAGCAAAACTATTGTCTGGCAGTTTAGGAAAATATTGTTAGGAAACCTGAACCTGCGATGATTTTGTATTACCACCATCAATGGAAAATAATCACCACAACTATACGTCGTGGGTTATTGTATCCATACCCTCCTACGGGAATAGGCCATGATGACCTTATTAAGAAATTACGTCACCTATGTAATTATCATTAAATTTTACAGATAGAGAAAGAGAAACAGATGATAAGAAGTCGTTATGAGTTACCGAGCACTCAACACATTATAGTCCATCCTTCACCAACTGCCAAAGGCGGTAAATTCACTTGCAATGTGGCTACATTGTCACTATTACTTGATTATAGGATTACTGATAATAAGGAATATAGTTTTGAGGTATGTACTTTGATATGTATATAAACAAAGAACCATTGTTGTGTTTGTGGCTATCAGGACGAGCTTTATAGGAACGGATATATTAGAATAATTGTATCAAAAGGTATAATTGTTGGTATAACGGATGGCCTTATTGCTAATAGCAATCTCTTCTAGACAACTTTTGTATGGATAAGTTCCAGGGAGATGGGTGTATATGTAAAACAAAACTAATAAAATACCTAAACTACCAAAAAAAAATTAAGACATATACAATAAAAATAATATATAACATATAGTAGACTACATAATAATAATACATAAATATGAAGCGGACCAAAACAAGTAATACATAAACCGAGCGAATATTTAATCGCCAGCAATATTTTTACAGGATACTCATTAGTTGATTCTCGTTGTAAATCAATTAAAAAAATAGGTGTTTAATATTTTACCAAATTATCTAGAGAAAAACAAAACTGATATACACTAAACATCTGGTGATTTACGCAAAAATGAACTGATGTAATAATAAGGAAAGCAATGAATCACACCGTCCCGCACCTCGACCCGCGCCCCGCTTCCCTTTGTTCGACCGTGCGGCGTTCCCAAGATAAGCAGTTACATAATGATTAATCTTGAAAAGCGCCCCTTTAAAGTTGTTCATTGATGCTAGGCCTGATTTTTGTATCTTTAAGTATCGTTCTCATACTTTAAAAAGTTTTAGGACAAACTTTAACTAAACGTCTTTCTGTTGTTTATTAGTATTTGTTTTGATATTATTATTTTATATATTAAATGTGAACATGAACTACCACAGTATTGAAGGATGTGACCCTATAAACGTTCACCTACCAATTAACAGGATATCGCGTGTATCGCGTAATGATTGTACATCAAAGTTAGGTCCAGTTTACTAAATTTAATTAAATAGTTTTCGAATACTTAATTTTACAGCTATTTGTATTTGCTGAGCTCTTCAACGAGATGTTAATGCGAGATTTCGGATTCTACATATACAAAACTCTTTACACGCTCCCGGAAAAACCTGAGGAAGTGAAAGATAAAAGTACAGAACAAACTGATAAGAAAGAAGAAAAAAAACTTGACGACAAGGACAAGAAAGAGGAGAAACGTGACGACAAACGAGATGTACGAAGGCGCGATGTAAAAGTAAGTTACTATATGATAGGTTTTCCTTATTTGTAGCAATTTTAAAACAGCAATGACCATGAAGAGTCACTCTGTCAAGCCAACCAGCAAGCCTCTTTACAACTGGCTTTAGATTGGCTTTTGCTTAAACGTGACAAACTAAAAGACAGTCGCTGTGATGGGTTTATCACCATGTTCGTAATGTAATTATATCTATTTGGGTACAGATTCGTACCATATACACGTAGGGTTGCCAACCATATTTCATAATAACCTATCCTACTTTATTTTTAACTAGCTGTGCTCGCGACTCTGTCTCTGTGGAACCTAATGTAAAAAAACATTCAGTAATAAAATCATCTGAATATATTAAGTCCATTTACTTATCTACTTTTCTCTCGTACTTAAGTCGCGTCGTCATTAAGATATCAATAACTTTCTTAGAGTGAACCGATTTTTATGTAACCAAGCCTAAATGGTATTCGAGGATATGCTTTATGATTTTCTTGGTGAGGTTTTATCGTGAACGCAGTACTTTAGCAGTGATGCCTGTTCATACAAACAGGTAGACAGACATTTTTAAACATAATTGAATAGTACATTATTGCAATGGCCGGGAAATAGGCAATTGCAGGTCCAGGAAGAGTTTGAAGGCCGAGCCATAGGCGAGGACTTCACTAATACGAAACAGGCAATTGCCATTTCCGCCGAGGCATATAATATAGTGCTTTTCTCAAAAGAATGCAGGGAAATAAATATACTTTTTATATTATACATTTAATGTGATTAATATTAAAATTTACATTAGTCATACTAGGGCACACATTAAAAGTGAAGCTGTTAAGACTTTGCTAGGTCAATAGCGTAGTCAGATCGAGAAAAAAAATACGCCAAAAATACTGTTTCGGAGAAAATGTTCACTTTTTCTTGTTTTTCCAACTCATAAAATTTTCATATACTTTCATGTATTTTTCTTTTGACTTTGCTGGAAGCAGGTTTTCCATTGCCGATTTGCCTTCTGATCTTAAATCTGGCGGAGTATAATCAATCTCCATTTCACTCTCTGAACCGTTGGAACTCATTTTATTTATTAAATTTATATTTATTAAGTATGTATACAACAAATCAATGTGAATTTTCAGCTTTACCGCCAATTTTCTATTTATTATCTCTGCTGAAAGGCAAGCGCATTTATGGCTATACGGTCACGTGCACGCAATTTTTACTAAGCAAAGAGATTTACTTTGATATGCAATGAATGATAAAAGAGATCCAATCAAAGAGTATTTAATAACCCGAGCACTCCGTTTCATACAACATCCTGGCTCTGGCATCTGGCTCCGGACTAATAAACTTACTTTAATAAATGAACATCTGCAGTGACCAAAACCTGACAAAAAAAATTTCTACACAGTGTGATATAGACGTATCAGCAATTATGCTGCTTGTCTATTAACTATAAATAAATAAATAAATAAATAAACATTGCTGAAGCATTGTAATGTTCCAAATTCGATATTCGATTCGCATGTTCTTTTTTCGAAAATAATGGTTTTGATATTTGATGTTATTTTCATGCATTTTTAAGAAAATGTATTTTATTACTTATTCCTAGACACCTGCAACATTTTTTTTTAGAAAAATCTGAAAAGTACAGACACGTTAGATTTACATTTTTATTATATGTTATCGTATTATATTATCATAGTTTATACTCTTGCATAAATATAATGTATGCGAAAATACCTTTATTTCTTATGAAAAATCTATTGTACGCAATTTGCTTGTTGTACTAATTGTGTAGAGAAATGAAAAGAATACAGAATTGCCTTTTATGCCTAAAATTCTTATAATTTTGTGCTGTAATACAATAATAATTTAGTGAAATAAAATGTTACACATACTTTTAGGATTCACACAATGAAGATGAACGCAGTAACTCACCTAAGCATCGAAGCCGTGGAGTTGATCTGCCACCAGACCCATACCTACTACTGTCCTTAGTATACTTTGACACGTCCCGTGGCGGTGGCATAGCTAAGAGGGAATTGCAGAACCTGTTTATGAGCCTCGGACTACAATTATCACGTTCACAAATACGTACGATACTGGAGAAAGTTTGCGTTAAGGATGTCTTCACATACAAGTAATTTTTTTCATTTTTTTATAGTCTCCCAGCGATCCGCCCCATCTTCGCTTAGGTGCAGTGAAGATAAGACAATTATTTTCATAAAAAGATAAAAATGGTTACTGTGAGTTATACTTTAGATTATCTCTATACAGGCTGAATGTTTAGACAGTAGCAATATTTACGGAGGATACTCTGCACTCGATTCTCGTTCTAAATCAATTAAAGAAACAGGTGCTTAATATTCCAGCTATTTCTCTAGAAAAATACAAAAATTATACGCAATCCTCTACGCGTCTATGTTAAATTATAGTGTCAATGACCGTCTGGTGATTTCGCTTTCACTTGACAGGGAACGTGGGAATGTAAGGAACAAAACAAAAGGGTTTATTATCCGTTTTATTATCGAAAGCTATTAACTCAGGGTCGCCCATTGTACGTTTCGACACCGGTCATTGCATCTAGATTGTGTTTACACTTTTGAAGTCTTAGAAGTCTTAGCTTTAACGTCGGTTTTCTTAGTTGCTTATTAGTATTTGTTTTGATATTACTGTATTATGTTAAATGTGACTACTAGAATACTGCAAGCGTTTAAACTTTCACCTGGTATATACCATCGCGGACTTTTTATCGATCTTTTTAAGATATACAACTCTGTAGTACATTATTTTGATCTATTTCGTATAAAATTTCGTAAATATATTTGTTACGACATTACATTACACATTTTCGAATTTGTCGGCTTTTCTGTACTTATGGTATATACGTATTATACGTATAAACCTTCTTTGAGTCTATCTATTGCTGAAAACTGGAATAAAATCCGTTGAATAGTTTAAAAGATCTAAGGAAACAGCCAGCGAAAGCGACTTTTTATGTAAATGTAAATTTATGTAAAGATAAAAAAAAATTGTTTATCCATAATCTAATTGAAATGACGTTGTGATCTAAGATGATAATCACGCTAAACCAAAAAGACAGCTGCAGCCATACTCAACCTGTTGCCCGCCGGAACTTTGTAGTTGGCCCACCCAGTTATTACCCGATTATGATTTATTTTCAATTATTTTAAATTTCGTGCTTATCAGAAAAACTATTAGCATGCTGTGTAAATTAAATAGATCTCAGATAACCCGACCGCAATGCGTTCCTTATGAGATAAGGGTTGTACTAAGCTTTTTTTATTGGGCAACCATTTTTGATTACATCAATACGTTGCTAATTTGAAATTACGTTTTTTATTTATTGAAGTGAAACTTCTTTATCGGCGTTGGAAAAAATTTACCGTCACATTTTTCCGTTACGCGCCATCTTTTTTTTTTTGTATTCATGTCTATGATAATAAAATCCTTTTGTTTAAACTTTATCTAATTTAACTTTATTTTTTAATATATTAATGAAATTGTTTGCCATAAAGAAAGAAAGGGTTTTTTTTTTTTTTTAACCAATTTCTGGAAAGTTGCATATAGATCATTTTGCGAAAAATAAGGCCTTAAACAAGTTTCACTTCTTACGTGTGTACACTAGTACACGCACACATTTTTTTTTTATTTAATACGTAAATATTTATAGTTTTGCGGCCCGCGACACTATAAGTGAAACGTGTTTGTGGCAAGTTTAAAAAGAAGGTTGAGTACCACTGGTATAGATGCTTCGTACTAGATTTTCAACATGAAGGTGGTAGATAACCAGGCGGTCTTAGAAAAAGGCCTACTACCATACTGTAGTTTCATCACAATGTATTCCTCCGCCAAAAGTTCCTGCTCATTCGCAAGGATTCAAACCTACGTCCATCGACGCGCTACCCGAACATGCTAATCACTGAGCCATAATCGCTTCAAATTTAATAATCACAATTCTCGAAGAAAGACTCCTTCGTGGTGACCTTATAAAAACAAAATAGTCACAAATAAATACAACCTGCCATACTTAATGTAAAATGTATATAGTAAAAGACCATAAGATCTACAAGAGCTAATCAGACTAAAATAGTTCGAATTTCTTCAGTAATACAGTGGTACTAAACAGGGATTTGAAAAAAATAGAGATTTAAATTAATACTTTTTTTTGTAAAAATTTTATCGTTCATTTTTGACTTATTTTGAAAAAAAAATAAAAAAAACACGATAACTCAAAAATGGTACACTTTTAAATAATGCATATGTGGATGTAAAATTATCACAAATAGTCACCCCTATCACTTCCTAACGCAAATACGTCGAATTACTTTTGACCCTGTATAAAAGGAAATGCTAAATAAGGAAAATTGTTTAGAAACTTTTGTTCGTCTGATTAAGTCATAACAATTATAATCTTACATCTCTAATAATTATCTATATATAAATACGTGAAGCGAAAACTTTGTACCCCTTTTTAAGCGAATTACGCGAACCGATGAACATGACATTTGGCATAGTTACAATTTATGTGGCGGAGAAGTGCACGAAGCTATTTTTTTTAATATAAAATGCATTAAGAATACATTAAATTAATTAAAATACACATTAGTCACACTACTGCTTGAATGACACGCAACATATACACATTGGAAATGAAAAAGACGCTTCGCCATCCGTCATTATACCCTTATGTTCCATACCTTATGTGCCTTTTGACATTAACTGGTCTAATTGTAGGTTAATTTTATAATAATATAATATGTAAATTCATAATATACATTAAAAATTAATTGATAAACATTTTATCTTTAGTAAATTTATGAAACCACTGAAAGAGTTATTATTCTGTTTGGTCTTATTGAATGTAAAAATGAATTATGGTCGAGTTTCGAACACTAGTGTGAATAGTTGCGTTATAATTAGCACGTAAATTAGTATTATGTGTTAAAAGTTTTTATAGGAATTTGTGTTTTTTTTTTTCAGAAGTCTAATGCAAGCTATTAAGGACTTAGCATCCGGCACTCCTGAGATAATGCAAGACTTACCGCTAGACTCAGTTACAGTGGTCTCTGACGATGTGCCCTCACATGTGAGTAGAGTTTACTAGTATATTATGTTCCTAGCTAGTGTTTGTGACTACATTCATGTAACAATTTTTTTGTTGGGTCACAGAAATCTTGGTTTATGTAAAATTTGTCATTACCAATTAACATCTATGGAAAAAGTAATTATATGTAACCAAGATCTTTGGTCGAGTTCTGTTTTATTACGAAGGGTACATTTTAATCGATTAACTAATTGTCAAGTGAAGTGACCTCTAACACGAAAAAATTATAATCATATTATATACTAACAATTGCTCTGACCTCCTAGGCATTAGTTACAACATTTGATATTTTTATATCAGTGGAAGAATCTTTTTAAATCGGATTAATAGTATTAGATATTTCCTTTTGGAAAGATTCAAACTGTCTTTTTAATAAAAGTGTAGATATTGATAATGATTCTGATAAAATTTGTTTATTTCAATCTATTTATTATTAGGGCGTTTCAAAAAATATATATATATTTTTTTTTTTCTTTGGAACCACGCTCAGAAGTTTCGTTTTAATGCCAAAATAGGCCTATGAAAATATGAGCCCTTAATATTAATATTTAGGTTGTCCGCGTCGCACTTTCCGATTTCCCATAGGAATAACACAGGAAAAAAGTTTTTTATTTTTTATTTTTATAACTAACGAACGATATAACGTATTGCAATACCCATTCATTATTTTTGTAGATAATTTAACGCTCTACAAAAAAGGTCTGAAGTCAATTTTTGATAAATCAACTCAGTCAAAAGTTATTCAAGATCAAAGTTTAACTTACCCTCAATTCAGCTGTTTTATTGACTGATTTGGCAGAATATTATGTTTTTAGAAAAATTGAAACCAAAACATTTTACAAAATATAAATTAGACTTCTGAAAACTGTTAATCTTTATTTCCTGCTTTATAGTAAATGTGGAGAGGGTACTTAAAACGAATTATCATTGACAGTTAACCCGACATTTGAAAATTGTGGTTGTTGAAAATTAACATCAATCGTTCAATTGAGATCATTTTTTTAACATTAGTTAACATTAGTTTGAAGTTTTTTTTTAATTGTTATGGCACTTAAAAATCGAAAAAGTTCTTCACCAATGCGTCAATGGTATGAAGTTACTGAAAAAAATCTAGAATCTTTATTGCAAAAAGATTTGAGTGACTTGTCTCCAAAAATTCCGTAGAGTTGTTCAGCAAATTCGATTTGCCATGCGATTTTTTGGAAGATGATGTTTCAACATGGTGCAGTAATGATTCATATAAGGAATGTTTAGAACATTTTAATACCTTAAAAGTGACAAATGACGTAGCTGAACGAAGGGTCGCTTTGATTGAGGAATACAACAACTGCCTCACAAAAGATGAAGAACAACTGCAATACTTATTGCAAGTAGTTCGCGAACATCGGCTGAGATATCCTAATTATAATAAGACAACTTTACAGCAAGATCAATTTAATGCAAATGTATAAAAAAAATTTTATATAAAAAAATTTCAAATTTAATAAAAGTAATATATTTCTAAATTGTTATAAGCAATAAAAACTTAAAAACACTGATAACTTTTCAAAACATACATAAAATTTCAGCTATTTTCAAGCGCAAATTATATAAAAATATTTTTTCAATAAAATTACAGCAATATTCGAGAACGAAAGATAATAGTTGTAATTTTTTTTAACTCTGAGAACTTAGAAATAAACTTTTTGTTTGTTTTGAAACCCGTAAACTTATAAATTTGAGAGTATTATAAAAAAAACAGCTGAATTGAGGGTACGTTAAACTTTGATCTTGAATAACTTTTGACCGAGTTGATTTATCAAAAATTGATTTCAAACCTTTTTTGTAGAACGTTAAATTCTCTACAAAAATAATGAATGGGTATTGCAATACGATATATCATTCATTAGTTATATAAATTAAAAGAATAAAAAAACTTTTTTCCTGTGTTATTCTTATGGGAAATCGAAAAGTGCGATGCGGACAACCTAAATATTAATATTAAGGACTCATATTTTCAGAGGCCTATTTTGGCATTAAAACGAAACTTTTGAGCGTGGTTCCGAGGAAAAATATTTTTTTTTTTAAACGCCTTAATTTATTATATATTAAAAATAGTGTTTTATTTTTGGCAACCAATATTTAAGATAATCACTGCCGTTGGTCAGTAAGTAATAATGTTAGAAGTGTTATGATAGTTTGAATATTCTAACAAATTTTGATTGCCTTGTTACAACTTTACAGAGAGTTTTGTATTGCACCTCAAATTCCTGCTCCGTGATATTATTTTCCATTCGTGTCACGTATGCACAATAATCGAACTGTATTAACTAAAATACCACCAATACTACGAAATATATAGTCAAATGATACAAGATTACGAATAAAATATAAAATCCTGTGAAAAAACCATTAACAATAGTTTTTACTCTACCATCTTTTCCAGATAACGGAACTAGAAGAGGCTATAGCAACTGGAAACCGCCAGTTATTACCGTTATTCAAAGAAAATGATGATGAGGAAGATGATTCTCCGGAGAAAACTAAAGATTGCAGTAAAACTGGTAAAAATCAAATCAGAGTATTATTTTGTTTTTTTATAAAAGTAACCATTTTTCATGTTGATTCATTTTAACTATTACTTTTACAATATAATTACAATACAGTTTATTTTATTTATATTACTTACACTATTCCATTACATGAAAAGTAATATAAATCTTTTTCGTCTATATTTATTGCACTATTTCCAGAATAAAGCCATATATAAAAAAGCTACATTTACAGGAGTGTGAAAAAGCTATCTTTCAGGTCAATCTAAAGTCTTAATAATAGCCTATAAGCAATGAACATTCCTATATGTTATACTAATGCTATTCCTGGTAATAATAGTTACACGAATAGTATATAAAAGTTGCACTGAATAAAAGTGTCCAAACTGTGAGTGTGTAAAACTATCCTTCATATTAATTTTTAAGCCCTAAGAATACCCTCTTTATAATAAAACTATAGTATTTGTAATACTAATGTAATGCTTGTAATAATAACAGTTACACCTTTCTATAAAAACTGAACGGAATACATATCTGTGTTTGCCATATAGTGCTATTCTAATTATGATCTAGAGAAGATATTCAAGCCTATTTAAAAAAGGTTTTCATACATTTTCTGTCACAATGTAAGTATGCTTTTATCGATAGAAAAAAATGTAAAGTATATCTCATTAGTGCAATATAAATGAGGAAAATGCGAATATAAGAAACACTGTGTAATGTATTTTATTTAATTGTCTCACACATTAAATCCTATATATATATATACCAGGTGAAAGGTTACACACTCGTTGTATTCTAGGATATAATGTTTCATAGTCACATTTAACATATAAAATAATAATATCTAAACAAATACTCATAAATAACAAAGAGAACCTAAGTTAAAGTTAGTTCGAAGACTTTCAAAAGTATAAACACAATCGTAATAAACCTAGGTGCAATGACCGATGGCCAGAGCCGTACGGGGCGACCTGGACTTATGTAATAACCTTTGATAATAAAACGGACAATAAACCCTTTTGTTTTGTTCATACTGTTCCCACATACACTTTTAAGTGAAAATGAAATCACCTGACGGTCATTGACACTATACTTTAACATAGAAGCGTAGAGGATTGCATATAATTTTTGTATTTTTCTAGATAATTAGGTCAAATACTAAGCATATTAGTTTTTTAATAGATTGAGAATTTTTCCAGATCGAGTTTCTTGCGGTTGTTCTCGATGAGTGGGTTGTTTGTCCGAACCGGTGGTAGTTTTGACGTACAAAAGCGCCTTCTCAGGGCTTAAATTGAATAAAGCATATTTTGATTTGATTAAAATCGAGTGTAGAATATCATCCATAAATATCGCTACTGTCTAAACTTTCTGCTTTCTTTCTCTTTTTACAATTCTCTTCAATGTTTTTGGCAGCTGAGTAAGATCACGTCAAGTGGACCCCCTTTTCCCACTTGATCATGGAATTGAAATTAACATATTTCAATATAAAGTAGTCATTATCAATAATGATACCCTAAAACGATTTTTGAAAATTTTCATTTTTACAACATTTTTTTTTAAATGAAAATTTTGGAGACTTTTAATTAAAAAATAGATTGCAGAGAAACCGTAAAAGATATTTCAATGAAATTTTCAGCATTTGTTGTTTAATATTTACATTTTAATAAATAACCGATAATTTGAAATTATTTATTTATTAACATATTGTTAATAAACTTTTAAATAAACAAATGAAAATTGTAATGACTTCTCCCTCAAATTATGAAAAAAATTTTTTTTAGGAACATGCATTATACATTAAAGTTTAATATTTTGAAAGAAAATTTCACTGCCCGCCATTAGTTTAAACAATATGAATTTTTTTATCCCAGAGCGACGAGCACTGTTAGTACAGTGAACAGGCGCGCGCTGTAGACACTGCCTAAACGCCAATCAGTATTAATAAATACTAATGATTTTACAATGAGAAATAATGTTATTTAAGAATTTTTTTTTTTATTAAAATATTTATAACAAACATATATTATATTTATTTTTCAACAAAAACAGGAAGAAAGGAGACATAGCTAAATAAAATACAAATTTCACAGCAATATGATATTTATTGCCTTTATTTAAAAAAAAATATTAGTTATTATTAGTATTCATTGACGTTTAGGCAGTGTCTACAGCGCGCGTCTGTTCACTGTACTGACAGTGCTCGCCGCTCTGGGATAAATAAATTCATATTGTTTAAACTAATGGCGGGCAGTGAAATTTTCTTTCAAAATATTAAACTTTAATGTATAATGCATGTTCCTGAAAAAAATTTTTTTCATAATTTGAGGGAGAAGTCATTACAATTTTCATTTGTTTATTTAAAAGTTTATTAACAATATGTTAATAAATAAATAATTTCAAATTATCGATTATTTATTAAACTATAAATATTAAACAACAAGTCCTGAAAATTTCATTGAAATATCTTTTACGGTTTCTCTGCAATCTATTTTTTAATTAAAAGTCTCCAAAATTTTCATTTACAAAAAAAATGTTGTAAAAATGAAAATTTTCAAAAACCGTTTTAGGGTATCATTATTGATAATGACTACTTTATATTGAAATATGTTAATTTCAATTCCATGAGCAAGTGGGAAAAGGGGGGTCCACTTGACGTGATCTTACTCAGCTCTGAATATAACCTTAAGTTTAGAGCTTGTGCATAGTATAGTCGAGAGTTTAATATAAAAATCTATAAAGTGCAGACACGTTAGATTTACATTCTTGTTATAATGTAAGTTAAACGTGGGAAATATGATGTTTTAGGTGTGGTGATGTATAAATCTCGATTGGTGGATGTTGGAGCGTTGGTGTTGGCGGAAGCGAGAGGTACTGAAGAGCGAGTAAGGTTGGAAGGTGCACTGCGAGCTGCCAAAGTCGCTCTGCACGAGGCTCGCGCGGCCGCCGCTTGTACTAAAAAGGCGGAACGCGGCGCTCAGAACCAACTGACCGACCTCACTGCCAACCTCGCTGCTACACGTGCTCGAGTCACTTCGCTTATGGTAAGTATTTGTTAAAAAGAAACCTTAACCTGTTAACCGCGGAATTCCTTCTTTAATTACCCAATATATAACGGGCGCAAACTCCTTCACCAGGACGTGTAAATACGTCACGCTTGGAGAATGTAATTTCATATCTTTTATTGAAGTAAAACTTCTTTAGGCGCGACTAGGAGGTAACTGGACTACAATGCAACGGAAGTACGTTACAGCAATATGGCGTCACGTTTCTGTACCATCCGGTTTTTAATTGCTTTTGATTTTGTCAATAAATAGTTTATAAACAAATCAATCAAAAATGTTTAAAAAAAATATTAAATTGAATAATAATAAAAATCATACAATAGAATTAATTACGTATATATGAGAGCGCGACCGTGCTGCCATCTGGTAGCACATCTTCAATGTAAGTAAGTTACAAATTAAATCAAAGTTTCATTATCTGTAGTGCCATCTATAAGCTAATTCGGAACTTAAATAACACAGGAAATGTTATTAGCAAATCTTTGTTATAAAGTAAAAAAATATACATCATCAATAAATGCCTTGTTAAAGCCTCATAATATGATGTATTTATTTACAACTTAATCGCCATCTCTTATAACACCAAAGGTTTTACTTTAATCCGTGTGTGATGGTTACACGCACTCTTTTTTTTTTAATTTATGTTTTGGCATGTATCAATGCATCCTTTGTTGTACGAAACGATACGTCCGACCCGTTCCAGGGCGCAACAAATATCTATCTCAAGGACGTATCCATATGTCCTACCCATTCATGCTATTGTTTACGTTTGACGTACATTTATACGTATTGCTCGGTTAACAGGTTTAGGACTGTTGACACGAACTAAAAAAAACTTAAAACAATATAATGACTGTGTTCTTTATTTCAATTTTTAAGTCAATTATGATTTGAATTATTTAAATGTCATAATTTGTAAATTGACATTATTTTCATTAGACAGGTTTTCGCATCTATTGGCACTCGGAACATAATACAGATTATTAATTCATCAAACATATTATAGGATGCACAATCTCGATACCAAATATCAATATTACATGTACATAAACCGTTATACTACTCGTCGTTAGTCTAACGCAAACCGCACAAGCGCAGTACGGCTAGTCACGGTTACTAGCATGTCGCTGACGCAGAATCATATGTTTATCTCCCGCCAAAAAAATACGTGACTAAAGAAGTTTTGCAGTTTAAAAAATCGCAACCTAATAATCTTTAGTAAGTGTAGTATAAATAATAACGTACTTCACTTAATAAAATATACTGTATATATAATAATGCGGGTACATTAATACGAGGGTAATTGTCTAGTGTAATTAGTACAACCATCCACGATTGTCGTCGGTTGTAATCGAGTCAAGTAAATCAGTAAGCTTTAGACATTCTTGCTCAGGAAACTTCAGCAAGATCACTTTACTTGTGAACTAAGCCTCTTAATACTCCATGCTTTCTTGGAAAAAATATTGCTAAGGGTCCATCAAATCCAAAAAATAAGTAGCCTAGAACCCTCTATGAAAAATCCTGCAGTCGTTTTGACGTGTTTGAGCCTCAAAAGAATTATACGTATATTAAAAGGTATCTCCTATATAACGCAGATTTAATCAAAAATAGATTTATCTCAAAATTTATGTAGTTTTCGAGTTTTCACCAGAAATTAAATTAACATTGTGAGACAATATGTTCAATTCAACAGTCACTTCAATACGATCAAAAATACATGATTGTTGTTCTCTTTTTGATTTAAATATGTGAAAAATTTAACATCCGAAGATAATTAATAAAGTGAAGTAAAACGAAAGTCGTAATTTTAATAAAAGTATCTATTTTATTTATTTTAATAAATACAGTTTCTTCATTTTGTAATTTTATTCGAAAAAATGTATGTAGTTTTTTTAGTGTTATTCTGACTTAATTCAGTTTTACCCTAATTATCGTAGTGTATATGCTTTTGCATTGAAATTATTTTATTTAAAAAAAGTTGTTTTTTATGCATATTTAAACGTATTTTTTCTACAAATGGTTATCTTTTATACAACGACCAATTATCTATATCAATAAACTAATCTCTACTGTTTAGAGTTGACTTAAAGCACTTCTTTTACATTCAAGATAAATTTAAGTCGAATTTTAATTAAACGTGCGATATAATACCTGATAGCGAGTTTAGATTAAAATTTCACTGTACAAGCCGTTAATATCAGATATATTAATTCATGTTCATTAGTCAAAATATATTGTTTGCAGTACCTATGTATATATTTTGTTTTCAATATCCTTTTAATGTCACCAATATGCAAAATATACGAGAGTCTAAAATTTATTTCATGATAAGTTCAGTCACGTCTTGCATATTATTTAAACTATTTTTTTTGTTAACAGGCCAGCTCAAAAATATTCCATTCGGCTTTGAAAAGTATTCATTCCAAAGTGGAAGCAGTTATCAACATAAAGTATGAAGACGACGATGTGGAGATAATTAATGGCCCTGCAGAGTGAGTACAGTGCTTTCTATCTGTAAATTAACTGACTTTATTTGTTGCTAAATGTCCCGCGACTTCGTTCGTGTGACACCTTATGTAAGAAAACAGCGATTAATAAAGTCATCTTAATGTATTAAGTTCATTTTCTTATTTATGTACTTTTCTCTCGTACTTAAGTTGCGTCGTAATCAAAATTACAATAACTTTTGATAGACCGAACTGCTTTTAATGAAACAGAGACTAAATGTAACTCGAAGATATGCTTTATGATTTTTTTGAATAGGTTATATCATGAACATAGTATTTTAGCAGTGATGCGTGTTCATACAAACAGACAGACAGACATTTCTAAAATTGTATTTTATTACTTATTCCTAGACGCTTGCAATCTTTTTTTCACAAATATCTAAAAAGTACAGACACATTAGATTTACATTCTTACTATAGGTATAGATTATTGTATAATTTAACAATATACTTTATCCCACAGATCTGAAAACCAACAAGCCTCGTCGAAAGACAATGGAAATTCTGTTGAAAACAAAAATGTTGACATCACTGAAAAAAATCAATCAAATGTTGACAAAAAGGAAAATGAAAACAACACCGAACATACAGATGGTAAAGAGGACATCATTTCATCTGAAAACATGGAAATTGATGATAAAGATTAAAAGTAAATGATCACAAATACACCACGTATTTCGTGTAAATGTATGAATGAAGTTTCTGTTAAGGATGCAGTCACTATAAAACTTTTTTTAATGAATTATATGACTGTGAATTAACTATAAGCGAGTATGATTTTTTGTAATAAATTTAATTAAGTACTTAATATGGTGTTTTTCATTTGTATTGGGCTAGAAAATTCGTTGTGTTCGATTTAACAAAAAAAAATTTCACTCCTGTCTTTTCACTGTCGATATCATTTAGGATTTTTGTCCAACTCCTTTTCCCGTTTTCTAATAAAAGAATAACATTTATAAGCCAATCCTATAGGATTGTGTCATGATATATCACATGACAATTATGATTAGTGAACTCTAAGGATTTTACCTCTGAATATGGTGATAGTTAAGAAACAAATACGGGATGTAAGATTAAGATTTCTAAATAGGAATGTGATGACAATGACTAAAAAGGGAAGAGAATTGTATGTCTTACAGAAAAGACGTATAAATGTGGTTTGTTTTACTATGGGAGTCAGCTCCGGATTTAGAAAGGGTAAACCGGGGCACTCACCATAGATGGAATTTCTGGGGGTGCTAAAATCATTATAATACTAGCTGCTGCTCGCAGATCCGCACGTTTTTTTAAATTATATTAAAGAAATATAAAATTACAGGAATTCTCTTTTAAAAACATTTGTAAGTACGACAAACACGCCATCGACTGTAACGATGTAAAGTGTATTAGATATGTAAATACTAGCAGTGTGTCGTTTGGGATTTACCATCAGCAATATATTTGGAACTTTAACCCACTATATAACCCTCTCAGTATTCATTTACACTATATAAGTAATGAAAATTTCAACCTATTATATATTATTTGACAATGTTTTAAAAATGTTCTAATATATAGATATAATATGCCTATGCAACCATACAAAAAGTAATCGCTTGTCTGTTTATTGAAGGTTTTTAATGTCGCATTCACGAAAGGGGAATATAAGATGTAAACCTGTTGCACCAACCCTACTTAGATGGCATAAGAGTAAGATAAAAATAATATTTAATAAGAAATTTCAGATATATAGATTTGCGAGCATAATTAAGCATATTAACAGCCCGTAGACGTTCCTATGTAAAAAATACCAGTGTATTTTTAAATAAAACAAATATTATATAGTAATATGGGTATTTTAATAATTAAGATTATTTTCTATTACATGTCTATAGTTATTTTAATATTAATACACAATGAGAACCATATACTTGTAATATAAAATAAAATTACAAATATTTATATCATATTACATTTGAATGATAAATGAGAACTACAGTAGTATTGGATATATTTGATTATAGTTCAAATACATTGATATATAAAAACCGCCTTTGTATATCTATATTTACAGAGACATGCACATAGGAATGTATATTACGATTCATTTTTTTAAAAGTCTGTTCAGATTTTGCAGTTTTTTACATCGAATCATTTCAATGCAATCTTCAAGAAAACTGATCGGAATGCGAATAAAACCTCCCAAATACTGTTCATAAATAATTGTGCCCATTTTATCACATACTTCATGACGGTCAGTAAATAAATACACATTTGTTTTTTTTTTTACTTCTACGAACCAAAATCATTATAAAATACAAATGGCTGAGTAAAATGCTTACTTTAATTCAATTGCCTAATTAATTAGCATCTTGAAAAGGTGTTATGTTATAACATATAATACATTTTTAAACGAATTTTATGAAATCTATACAAAAGTTTATGATTCAGTCTAAGAATCGATGCTGAAATATCCAATTCGTTACATTACTAGTAATTGATGCAAAGCAAAATATTGCGTATCTCTAATCCTAATAATGTAGGCATTATTTTGACTGTTAGTCGAAACACCTGCGTTGATAATTATTTGTCCTAATTGGTAATTACATTTTTTACTGCCATTATTAATTTTTTATGCTGACAATAAGATCTATGGCACAGTTTAGCTGAACAGCCATATTTTGGTTTCACAAGATTATTACGTTTCTGTTATAAAAGAAAAAAAAACATATTTTTATGACATAGTATTAAATGTAAATCGTGTTCACACGGGAACTCTCTTTTAGAATAAAATAAATGTTATAAATTTCAAAAACATGAAATTAAAACTATACAGGTATACCAGAATTAAGTTTTCTTCTACGAGATAATCTAGAACTTTCGATATAAGCGGTTACTACCTCATAATAAACAAAATCCTTATTTTATAATTTAAATTATCTCCAAAACATATATATCTAGTGCAAAATAATTACAAAAATGTAAACGGTGATTCATAAAATACATTTATCTTCATAGATTTAAACACAAGGTTCGACATAATTTCCGGGAAATAGTCCAGTAACTCCGTCCATAACGCCTTCCCACCAGCCATCATCGTTCTTCTTCAACACATAGATAACAGAACTCTCTTGGAATGACAACTCGTCTTCTTTATCAGCATAATAATCATATATCGCTACCACTGAAACATTAAAAAATCAATCGCATTTTGATCCATTTAATATAATAATCAATCATCTATATCAGGGTTTCTCAAACTTTTTGGCTCCAGGACCCCCTGTAAAAGTTTCCAGATGACAGCGAACCCCTTAACTAACTAATGAAATCCTCCCCAAAAAAAATCAATAACATTGACTGTTGAAGAAAATAAGGTTTTTATTTCAATAAAAGGTAACAAATACAGTGCCAAAAGAAATAACCTTTTAATAATTATATGAGGGGTTGTTTCTTGTCGCAATTTAGTCAATTTTAGGAGTAATTTTGGGCAATTTTAATTCTAACTCGGTATCAAGTCGATTTCTTTAATTCGCTTTTATCATGACGAGGTGCGTAAACCCGCTCTCACATAAGTATGTTGTACCAAAGGATAAAAGGAAATTCACCGCTTTATTCGGGATACTCTTCCACCTTCCACCCTATGTGCCGCATATGCTTGCTATTCATCTAACCACCATTACGTACATCTTGTCGCGAACCCGTCTAACATCGTGTGGCGAACCTCTAGGAGTTCGTGTAACCCACTTTGAGATACCCTGATCTATATCATGGATTCCCAAACTATTTAGGGCAAGAGACCCCTTTTCCAAAATGAAATGATACCTCATATTTAAATCGCGTATATACGTCAAATACAGGGCAATTTATTAGTCCGATGAAGCTGTGTGAAGGCCATCAGACCAATAGCATAGCAATAATATTTAATTTAAAAAAAATGCAAGTAAAAAACTTGTACGCTCAAACACATTATCTTGCCCGAACTTGTACACGTTTATAGACTAGTTGAGTTTTTTTAAAGTACAGCAATTATACTTCCTACTGAAATACAGTACCTTGAAAGTTTCAAATGGAAATTAGTGTAAATTAATAAGAGTCGATTTTTAGACCTTCGCTACTACACCAAAATCTGGTTTCGTCTATGTCCACCCCTTGGGGTTGATATTGATCACTTTGGGAATCCCTGATCTATACAGACAAATAATATTGAAATGTCGGCTTGTATATCAAAATAACTGCTTTTTACTAAATATTTTAGAAAGTATATATAAGAAGTCGGTTAAAAATCCAAGTGGCAGGGAACTCTTTTTTCTAAAATAAAAGTACGTAGTAGTAACTTAGGTACTCTTTATAGCATCGGCTACCTGCCAGTCAACGTCTCATAAAAATGGACCTAACCATTTCGAAGATTTACAGACAGATAAAGCGAAATTTGAAAAATTGTTTCTTCGTTATAAATCTGCACTAATATTATAAAGAGGTACAGTTTGTGAGGTTGTAGGGAGTTTTCTCAGGATCGACTAAACCGATTTTGAAAATTTTCTTTTACCAATAGAAAGCCACGTTATTTTTGAGTGTCATAGGCTATATATTAACTCGAAAAAGCTTTTTTGTGGTAGTCGAATTTGCAAACGAAAACGTTTCTTACGAACGCTGCCTTACCGATGAAAGTTATTAAGATGAGTTCTAAAGAAAACTTGTAGAGGTTGATAATGCCCACAAAAAAGTCAGCAACAGCATATGTGCAACTTTTATATTTAAGTCACAAAGCGTAGTTTTTTATTAATGTTTACCGCCCAATAAAGTGGGCACAGATCGGGTAGTATCATATATATGTCGGCGCGTGGCCATAACACTCTCCCCTTGATCCATCACAAAAATGAGACTACTAATGAGAACCAAATCATATTTCCCATCTCCACAACGTCGCCCCACAATGATCGTCCCAAGAATCCCCAACCAAACTTTATATTGTTCGTTTGTAACTCACTAAACCACCCCTCCATAATAACATCGTCATATCTCAACATAAAATAATAATTAATTACTATTATTTCAGACTATCACCCCATTATAATAATATCTCAACATAAAATAATAATTAATTACTATTAATTCATACTATCACCCCATAACAATAATATCGTCGATATCTTAACATAAAATAATTATCAATTACTATTAATTCAGACTATTTGGAACAACAGGTCCAATTAATTAATTACAAATAATAACTAATTCGTTTACACAAATTAATTATCCAGAGTCTAGGATAAGAGACTAGTACGAGTACGAGTGTACCGCGCGACGCCAGAGCCAAGACTGATTTAACGATTTTTTTTTTTCGAACTGTCTAAGCTGTTGACCTGGACAGGTCTTTACAACTTCACCAGACTACTGACTTAACGGTTTTTTTTTTCTTTTTTCTCGAACTGACTACGCTATTGACCTGGCAAGGTCTTTACAGCTTCACCGGACTACTAAGGCGAGCGCGTAAGGCACTAAGCCGATTTTATTTTTAGGTAACACGCTCAAAGGTGCACGGCACACCTCGGCTTGGGCTGTTACCTGAGAAATACCCGTCTGACCTAGCTAAACTATTCTAAGCTATTCATACATATATTCATTTGTGAGTCATACAATCGAAATTGCATGATTCACAAATGCATACGTGTATATCGGAATGACTGACTTAACGGCGGTCGCTCCGCTCCTTTTATACCGAAACAAGTCGAATGAGAGACGTGACCGAATGACACGATTAATATGGGTAGACGCCGACATATACTTTCACATTAATTTAATAAACAGCTGTTATGTACACAGTAAACAGACACTTCAATTTTATTAAATAAATATCTAATTTACTATGAGAAAAAATAATATTAGGACCAGTTCGGAAACAACACACTAGGGTTGTCACAATCAGTCAAAAAATGTATTTTTCTTAATAATATTCGTAGAGAATGTTCATATTACACAATCAATATTACTGAAATATTTTAACATAAAGTCTGGTAAAAAAGATATAACATACCCTTTTCAATATAATTCTTAGGAACCCATCCTGGTAAATCTTCTTCGTCAGGCACAATAGCAGGTACTGCGTTCGTGTACTGACCACCCATCTTCTATAACATATATAAATTACTAGCTTTCTCCCGTGACTTCCCTTGCGGTATTGTAGATTTGACCAACCCGTCGAAAACAATATTTTTGTCTAAATAAAAGTTACCCTATACCCTATCCTGTATTCCAGACAACATGTTTGAAAGCCTAACAAACAAATTTACATTCGTATTTATAATATTACTTAGGATATTTTGAGTACAATATTTTTTCATTTTGAAGTGACATACATACAGAACCACGAGTTTTATGAACATTACAGGTCCAGCGATGTGTGGAATGGGGCAAGCGGTGAAGTGCGCATGCGCAGGAGAAGGGAGGTAAACGGATAACTTTCGTTTATGAAGAGATATTGTAAGCAGAGTAAATTTTTGCATTATTTATTAATGTTTATTTTCTCTGTGTGTCTTTTACATTTTTTTTTGTTTATATGTTTGCGATGATACTCTGGTGAGTCGTTGTGCGCTCACTAAGGAAGGTACAAAACCAAAACCAAAATTTTTCTACCAAAGACATTGTATTTAAAAATACGAGAGCGAATTCGTGGGCAAAAGTTAGTAGTAAACAATTAGCAAATTACTTTATTGAGTATGCAATGAGATGAAGGTATCTGGGATTTCTATTTAGAGTTGCCTGATGTATAATTTTCTTTATTTATTTATGTCTACCAATAGGTAATAATGTAATAGTGTTCTAACAAGATGGTCGCCCTTTGTTACAATTTTCCAGCGTGTTTTTGTGACATCTAAGAGTCATTCTCTGTGGTATTATTTTCCATCCGCTTCACTCATGCACCGTAAGCAAACTATATTTTGTGAAATATCACCAATATTACAAAATATAGAATCAAATAACACAAGATTATGAATAACATATAAAAGTCAATATATGCCAGACTAATATCTCGCAAAAACTCCTGATATATAGTTATAAAAAACTCACATTAATATGATGGGGCCTTCCAAAGGCGTCGTGTGCAAGCTCATCATCCATCGGTGGTGGTGGGAGGGGGGGTGATACAGAACCACCACGAATTGACCCACCGCCGGCAGACGATGAAGAGGCGCGCTGTTAATTTTTTTTTTTCAATTTTTAAAAATATATCTCCCTTAATATCGCAGTCAACTTTAGAGTACTTATTATTTCGTATTTTTTTAGGGTATTTATATATATACATATAATAAAACTGTAACGAGGCCAAATCTGTACATTAAATAATTTTTTGAAAATTATAATCGGGATAGACTTTGTTATTATTAATATAGAAGCCAAAATTAATCCTTTTACAATTTTTGTCTGTCTGTCCCTGTGAACACGTATAGTTATATGAAAGTACGGAACCAATTTTGACCAAACTTGACACAGTGGTGACTAATATTATAAAGTTACATCTAGGATACTTTTTGTCCCATAAAACGCAGAGGGTTCCAAGATAATGGACAAAGTCAAAAATTTGTACTAATGAAATTCTTGACGGATTTTGATACATTTTCTTTGAGCTATATATAGCAGACAGATAGGCTAAATTCTTAAAAAAAAAACGACAGCTGAGTTCCGAACGTCTTCGTCGGTTCGTGTAATGCACATGTACAGTACGTTATAATTGCGCTACGGCAACATGATGTTTCTACACGATATCAATCAGTTGAATTAGAAGTGTTCTATGTAAAACTATTTTATGTTCTATAATTGTCTGTGGTACTGACGCTTTGAGATTGTCATTGAAAAGTTTTAAAATAAAATGGTTTCTTCATGTGCACATTATGGCTTTTAATTTTAATAAAACAAGATAAAAGTATAAAATGGGAAATATATATTTCCAATAATTAAACACAAGAAATGTAATTGAAATCGGCAAAAATTCTATAATATGCTTGAACGGTTTGAAATACAAGAATAAAATCTATAACAAAAGTATTCATTACTCTTACAAAAACGCCCACGACACCGTATATCTAAGTTTAATATCTCACCGAAAAAAGTGGTTTATATGTCAAATGTAAAATAAACTTGACAAGATTAAATTTGAATGCAGATTCCACGTATATACTTTACAAATTCTTATAAAACAAACAACTAAATTAAAATGGAAATTCAATGTAGATAAAGTTTAGTTTTTACAGTATGTTAATTGATGAAATTAGTTTCAAACGAATGCGAACTATAAACAGTAAATACGCGAATAGTGGACGGACGCGGAGGTGAGTGACACAGGAGCAACCCAAGGGGTACTGGAAAGACATTTATCGGCAATATATGTTAGTTTTTATCTTAGTTGGACCCGGTAGGTGATGTGCAAACGATTTCTAGGCTTATTTTAAAAAAAGTTACTTGCATACCAACTGGGTATATGTTTGGGCGAGTCTGTGGATAGTTCGGATTCATAATTGGAAACGGTAGGTGTCACTGCAATCGGTTAAGTATTTTAAGATTTTCTGCGTTAAAAAATACAATTAAAACCGGTAATAACCGTTTTGGTGTAGACGAAGTTGCACGGGTCAGTTAGTCATAAATATATTAATTAGGTATAAGAAAAACTAAAACTAAAGGATCTCGTACAAGTATATTTATCTCGGTAGTAATATTTTAAGTCACTTTGTTCCGTGTAAATACATTACTAATCTTCGTTGAGTTATGTTTTGAAGGATAAATAAATGCTTATACTATTTTTTTTTTTTTGTATTATAAATTTATTATTTTTATTTTAAATATATATTGATACATAATATTTGTTATCGAATTTGAAAAACTAGATCAATAACAAATTATGTAGGTAACGTCTAATTATAATTTTAAAAGATTACCTAGGAATTTAAAAAACCATGTTTCGCCACTGTATTATACCGAGTTTTAAAAAATCAGCCAAGAGGTTAAATTACATACATCACGCGCATTACATCAGCTACATTACGCGCAAGTACGCACTTACGGTTATATTCAGAGCGGACAAAAAGATTGACGAGAACAGTACATACCTATCTTTATCGTGTATTATATATTTATCATTTATTAAGAACCAAGACATTCCGCACAAGTGTTATTGGGAACGAAGAAGTTTCGTATAAGTACCTATATATCTTTTTCTTGTGTACATTCTTTTTCATATGTTTATTTCACTAGTCAAGAAAAGGTTCTGTACATATAGTTGTCTTTATTACACATTATATCTGTCTAAATAATGTGAAGCTGTGAATTTAAATTATATATATGAACTGTTAATAAAACTAACATATCGACTGCTTAGTAGTTGTAAGTATATCATTGTAATAAGAATCTTGGACAGAACGGCTCGTGAATTAAAACATGTAGTTTGTGGCTATGTTGAAATACAGTAAAGAGTTTTATTGGGAAGTTAGACTTTTAATTTCCATCACCACAAACCCAACAGTCCTATTATTTATTCTTTTCAAAGCATGCAAATAAAATAAATGTGACGTTTTCATTTTAATAGCAGTTAATTAATTACTAAGATTTTAAGAAGTATGTGTTCAATTTTTAATTTTGTAACTGTAATAGAAGGTGGTCTATTCCTTCATCTATAGGAAAATCTAGTAAGAATTTAGCACAGACATAAATTACTTGTAATATCACACAATAACGTAATCATAGACAGTAGTAGTCCGGTGAAACTGTTAAGACCTTGCTAGGCCAATGGCGTAGTCAGTTCGAGAAAAAAAACAATAGACAGTTATAATAAACATAGTTATTGAATTAAACTGATTAACATACCTGTCCCGGTAAACTCATCGAATGTTGGCTGTTTTCACCGTCCGATCCAATTAGAGGCGACGGAGGAGCTAAAACATAACACAATTTATTTCAATACTGGATCTATATAAATTACATTAATTACTGAATACATGTAAACACATAATTTCAGAAAGACTACACCTAATTAGTTAATTTCTTTTTGTTTGAATTGTCAGAACACGGTTCATATGAAAGAAAATGTTTGAAATATGGGTTAAAAATTCCCCATATAAAAAGCGAGTAAAAGTATTAAAAGATCGATTGAAAAAATTAGTGTACCCATGAGAAGCCGTAACGGGTAGCTAGTTCTATAGATATAAACTACTTACGTGGCATACTGGAATGCAAGTCCTGTTGAGAATAGTTGTTAGCAGCTTGATGCTGATTAGGATGAACCATTCCAACCTATTAAAAAAATTATGATTACCTTTGCTACAAATTGTTGTTTGCAAGCTGTCATTAAAATCGTTTTGGTGTTTCAGGGGAACTACTTAATATCATATGTGAACTGAGTGTGGGCTGCATTTTTTAAAGTTATAATCTTAAACCCTACAGCTCTTTTACAAATGTTTAAATCATTCACACTTAACCATTATGGAGAAGTGTGATGATGTGTAATGTTCGATAATTAGTAGTCTATTTGCTAGTGGAAGTGTCAAAACAATTGGATCTGTGCTTTCAGAGATTTTAAAAAACAAACAATAGACACTTTTTTACTTACTTGTATAGATTATTACATATATTTAAATATAATATTATAATTATATATTTTTAATTTCAAAAGGGTAGTTGTTAGGAAAATTTTATAAAGCCTCTTTAAAGATACCTTTTATTAAATACTAGCTGACCTGTGCACACTTCGCTGGGCCGTAATAGGCATTATCAAGCTCTACAACTTTTCTCTAGAACTCAATCATATATCTCTCATCGTTAAGACAGCGTTCGTAAGAAACGTTTTCGTTCGACCGTTTTTTCTTACTTTGCAAATCCGACTACTACAAAAAAATCTTTTTTATTTTTCGTATTAATATATAGCCTATGACACTCACAAATAACGTGGCTTTCTATTGATAAAAGAATTTTCAAAATTGGTTTAGTAGATTCAGATATTACCCCTACAACCTCACAAACTTTATAATATTAGTATAGATAATAATCTTACTGATGATTATTTATAGCTAGCTGACAGCCACAACTTCGTTTGCATTATTTATTATCTTAACAATATAGTATTGTAACAAAAGAAAAGAGAGCAAAAACTTTTCTACATTCTCCTACCATATTTTCCTACAAAATTCTTTTAGTATTTTATAGTGCTTAAAAAAGTTTTTTAAAACTTTATATTAGATAAGATACCGTTCTTATTTTTAACCGACTTCGAAAAAGGAGGAGGTAACTACGTTCGGTTGTACGTTTTTTTTTATGTATGTTAATCGATATCTCTGTTAATTATGAACCGATTTTATTGATTTTTTTTTATTTCAATGGTTATATTCAGAGGCGGTCCTATATAAATTTGAAGAAAATATTCATCCCCTAAGGGGGTCACATATAGTTTATTTGATTTTCACCCACTTCGTATCTACGTATTTTCGTGAAATTGCTACCTATTTATTATACCCATTAGAAACCAGATATATTTATGGACACTAAAAATGGAGATATAAATTTTTTTTCCAAAAAAATAAACCGCCTTCGATGTGAAAGACAAATAAGGCACTAAAAAGCGAAAAATAACTGAATTATTAAATTAACCAAATTAAATAAAAAATATTGATATTCGCGCTACCTAATAATATATTTGAAGTCGATGCCAACCCACAGTTCAAATTTGTTGCAGGTAATAAAATATGTATACTATATAGATATACATCATGGGACACGAGAGTGGACCAAAACTTTGTATGTAGATGATATGAATTTAGGTTGGCATTGACTTGAAATATATTATTAGGTAGCGCGAATATCAATATTTTTTATTTAATTTGGTTAATTTAATCATTCAGTTATTTTTCGCTTTTCAGTGCCTTATTTGTCTTTCACATCGAAGGCGGTTTATTTTTCTTGGAATTTTTTTTTATTTTTAGATAAGGGTTCAAGTGTCTAAGAAGTATAACTGGGAAAAAAATCCCGCAATATTTGTGTGATTCCGTTTACTGCGCACAAGGCTACCTCTGTAATTTTTTGTATACTGATTTTATTTTGTATTGATTGCACAAGGTTTTAAGCTCAGTTTTTATGTCTAATTTATTTTTATTATACATACTCACTTAGCTATTTAATGTCACAAAATGATAATGTAAAAATATAAATTACATATCTACATGTTAACACATCATTGAGGAGTCCAAAATAGTTTTCATTGAATTTATTATTTTATTTTATTGTTGACTTGTTTTTAATGTGTTTTGCAAGATAATTAAATTACAAATTACATTATAGTATCTGGAGTAATCTAAAAGTTCAAGGTGAATACATTTGCAGTTATTCTCAGATGCTTTTTCCGTCAAATCTAGAAGAAATAGAGGTTTTTTCCCTCTTTATTTTTTTAGGAACTTTTATCATTTTTGATATGTCAGTCCCATCGTAACTTATATCTTATATACAATTAAAACTCTTAAATCTAAAAATACAAATAGACTAACTACTAAACCTAAAAATGCTATACAACTTTTTGCAACATCCCCATATCGATTCTGCCAGAATGCTGTGATACACACCTACATCCCTGATATTAATATTATACTCTTTAATAAAACTTTTTTTTGCACTCTTTCTAAAAATGATGGATGTCGTCCACAAAGAAACAAAGGTGATGATATACTAGAACAAGAAGTGAGATATATATTTAATAGTATTTTTCATTATTGTTTTTAAAATATGAGTGTACAAACCTGAGGCTGCACCACTGGCAGTGTCGAATAACCCGGCGGACGCCGAGGATAATTAGGTGCATAATGAGATGGCACTTGAGGTGGTGCAACTGCTGGTGGAGTCCGATATTCACGAGATGCTTTACCTGGAAAATGATTGTCTTAGTGAAAATCAAATATATCAGGTGATAGGTTAAACGTTTGCAGTTTTCTAGGATATAACACTTCGTGGTCACATTGAACATATAAAATAATAATATCAAAACAAATACTAATAAACAACCAAGAAAACCTAAGTTAAAGTTTGTTCTAAGACTTTCAAAAGTATAAACACCATCGTAATTAACTTAGGTGCAATGACGGGTGTCGAAAGCTACAACGGGCGACCAGTAGTGTAATAACTTTCGATAATAAAACGAATAATAAACCTTTTTGTTTTGTTCCTGACGTTCCCACATTCCCTTTTAAGTGAAAGTAAAATCACCCGATGGTCATTGACTCTGTGCTTTAGCATAGACGTGTAGAGGATTGTGTCTAATTTTTGTATTTTTCTAGATAATTAGGTCAAATATTAAGCACCTATTTTTTTAATTGATTTAGAACGAAAAGCGAGTGCAGGGTGTCCTCCATAAATATTGCTACTGCCTAATCATTCAGCCTGTATATTGTAAAGCCAAACGTACTTTTACATTTACACATATACATCCAATAGCATAGTATAGTAGCATAGACATCTGAAGCCACAGAATAGAATAGATTTATGTTTTAGTCATCTGCAGGAGAACTACAATATGTGGTAAAACTGAATGGCATCAGAATATATACTATTAAAAATAATCTTTCTATATAAAACTAATTATATAATTTGGGATCAACATTGCAATCAGTTACATTAAGTGTCATTTCTTTAATTACATGTAAAGTGTACATTTGTATGCTACAGAGTCAAATTAATGAAATAAAATCTTTCCTTATGGAAACCAATTTCATTTTAATTGCTGCATCTCCAGATTAACACATTTCTTTTCATACTGATTCAACTATTGTCCTGATGGGCCTTCACGGCTTCATGGGACTAATCCAGATTAACACAAAATTATAATTTTACAGAGGTAATTTTACACAAGATTACTAATTTTTATAAATATAAGTTGTTTATTTAATTTATTAACAAAGTCATGAATTATTAATTTATTAGGCACACAGTGATATTGAATAACTGTTTGCAACTGAAAGGACATCTTTTGACTTGCAAATTTGAATAAATTTATTAAGTTAACCAAAACAATAAAAACTTGTATCAGAGATGTTGCACTTTCGAAAGCAAATAATGGATATAATTTCAAACAAAAAATTATCAACTGAGTATACCCAATGTCCCACGACCCAATGTCCCTGTGTTAGCGGCAGCCGCAGCCCTGACAGCTGCGGGAGGTGTTGGCGGTTTGGTTGTGGGTGCGGGAAGTGGTGCTGCCCCGGGTGCAGAGCCTGAGCGCCGACCTCGTGGGGTTCCACTGACACCACCATTCCATCGTGCACCATGACCAATATCGTCCATTACTATAATTAAAGAAATAAAGTCAAAATCTGTTATAATGACATTGAAGGGACTACTCATATTTAATCATAAAAACTGATAGTCGTAACAACTGATGATGTTTTCGAAGTACAGCTTTCAGCCGGGACCTTTGTTCTGGGTGTATAAAAAGTATGTTGCTCTAAACAATGTTGCCATAAATTATTTTGACTGTATTAATTTATCTCTTCTTTTTAGAAACTGATGTTGCACTTGGGATATTTCTAATGTACAATAATAATTATCAACCCCAATGTAGTGTTTTGGGATGCACTAAAAAACAGAAAGATAATAATCAGAATTTATGTTTCACCATTCAATTTTATTACATAAAGGTTTCATAATAAGTTACTTAATTCAAAAAAGTATAGATAAACATAGGAAATGAGCCTGGTACACAACTGTAGAATCTAGTATTATAGTATGGTATTATAGTATAATATTATAGTGTAAAATAACATAATTAAATGATATTATTTAAAGTTATTTGTAGTAAATAAAATGTATTATTCAATTTACTTTTTTATACATATACGTAACAGCTTTTCTCATATTACTGTATAGTTGACATATCCCACAGGAACAGTATATGTTTGTCTGGATGTAAGGTACCCTATGTTATTATTTGTACTCCTGACAGTGTGCGGAAAATTTTATGATGATCAGTTAAGTAGTTAAGGCATGAAACCATAACAAAGTCACATTGGTATTTTTATAATCTTGCAAGAATTGTTTATTCATTTAAGGTAGCTTTAGGATTAGGAACAGTGATCCATCTGATATTTGCTGGTTTATATCTAAGAAGAATATAGGAATTTAAAAATAGGATAGTGAAGAAAAACTTAGAAATTTAAGAAAATGTTAGAAGTATACCTAAACATACTATAATATAGAATTCAAAATGCTCTCATAATTATAAATTATCAAAATTATTAGGCTGGTGTAATAATTGATTTACCTGTTCTGCAAAGATACCTATCCACACATTGGGATAGTTAAGTATGGACATTATTAAATGTTTTAAAAGTATTTCTTAATTTTGTTAAAAATTATTATTCTCATAAACTTAATGCCTACACATGTAGATGATAAAAATACTAATTAACTAACATGCGTAAACTTTAAAAGGCTTACTAGTCAATTAGCCTTTCCACTGTTGAAATGCTGTTGAATATTATTTTTATTGTACATAGAGCATCTATATATTTAATTCTTAATTGGACATAACTATAGAATTATAATACTTAATGCTAAAGTTAAAGCTTGCTTGCAAAATCTTATATAACATAGCCATATGAAAATAAGGGGTATAAGAATTATAATATATGTAATGCATATTAACATTCATATTTACCACTAAAAACTGCTGGAGTGTGAATAAAAAACATTTGAATATCCACCATTATACTTGCAATAATATTAAACATTAACATATACAATTATACAACAATAAGTTTCTAATTAGCTGCGTTGGAATAGGTAATGTATATTTACTTAAACTTTAAAGAAGTAATGGAAATGAATAATAATCATGTCTTCATATAGAAAGAACATTTTATATGTCTATGTGTAAAATAAAGCACTTTACCATTTACTGTATGCTATACTAAAATTATAATAAGATTCTTCAAAATAATAATTTTAAATGTACTCAAAGTACAATAAATTACTTTTGATTTCATAAATTCTAAGATCAAAAGATAAAATTATAATTCGAAGATTCTACAGGCTGATACTATCCACTTCCTATTAGTTAGTTACTCGATGTATAGGTAAATATACTCTATCTACACCCATAACTGCTAATTAGTTGTACACCACTGTATATGTGTATGAATAAGTTTTAAATTACCTGTATAATCAATACTTTTCCTCACATACTTGATAGGCTTCTCAGGATTTGCAGGAGCAATTATTTTGTACTGCCTACTAGTTACTTTGTTCGCTGTTAAGACACCAATTTCACGACGCGCCACCTTCTCTTTATGTATAGAGACAGTTTGCGCGATGTGGTTCATCTGACCCTCCATTTCTGCTAGTTGCATAGTCTGCAATTCAAGCAACTGCAGAAAATTGTACGCCAATGTGTTTATTTGGTATGCTACACTAGCTAATGATTGTGTTGTATAGTTCTTAGTACTTTCGAGTGCAAGCCGTTTATTATCTGACTGAAAGTAATTCGCTTCACAATAATCCGCCACACGCTCTAAATTTGTGTGACTGTCTGTTAGATGATTCCGACCCTCAGGGATCTCTGTTTGCAGTAACGCAGCTAAATCGGCCATATTTCTTCCTGCAATTTTATAATATCAAGTTATGATATTCCAAGTCATAGGAAATGTATTCAGATTTTAACAAGTAACGAATATGCTTACTAAAATGCTTACCCTTATATTTCAACTTGGAGATTGCTGTCTAGTGCCCTTTCAATTTATCTAATTACCTACTCGATTTACGGACTGTACACAGGTGTCACATTTCGGCGTTAGTTATATTTTAACTCAAAGATAATCAGAATCAGACAAAAAAGACTACACCCCTATATTAGTTATTTACTTTACAATAAAAACTACAGATAGGTAAGAATTTCATGAATATTAGGAGTTTACTGATAAAAAACCATAAATGACCTCCATAAAATAGACTAATCACAGAGAACGTAAACTTATAGACAGAAATGTATCTATAGTATTAATAGCTAGTACTTATCCTATTGATATAGATATTTAAATTGAGTATTTTTGTTCACTTGAAATATATTCTTGATATAAATAACAGGTATGAAGTAATTATTCCTTAAAAAATAATTTCATGTTCACTCTATCACAAATAACTTCGCTATTTACTAGATACCTAGATACTTAGGATCAAAATATTATAAAAGGAAATTGTTTCTTTGTTGTAGCATGAGTTTAGAATAAAAATAAAACGAAAGAGAATCTCTATCATATATGAAAGCACTAATATTTTAAGAAACAGTGAGTATTCCAAAACGTCACTCCAGTCATTCTGTTAGGAATGGGCGGATCGCCTCTATGATTCATAGACTGGAAACAAGCGTGGCAAGCCTCTCCATCCACTTCATTAGCACCAACTCCCTGCATACGTGAACTTTGTAGGCTTCTTTCTCTTGTATTGGAATGGTTTAACATTGAACTACCGTCTGTGTGGGTCAACTATGCATAGTAGCATGTACATGCGCCACCAGTTCCCGGGGAGAGGTGCTCGTCAGTAAAACGCTGCTTCGTAAACTAAATTTTTGAAACCAAAATATGTCACCTTAAGAAAATGAAATGTATCAGCTACATTAGCAGAACTGTATCGCGGCCAATACAGCAAACCCCCAAATTAACAAGAGCGTCCACGTTCCACAAACAGTACCGAGAGCGGGAACAATAATTGTTTACGTTAGCTATTTGTACCGTCGCGTCGCAACTTACGTCATACCATTACGGTAGATGTCGGCGATAGTATAGGTACAACTATAATATATTACGGGTTACATATGTGTGTAGCACCATATACAGTATAGAAATGTGAAATAGTAGAACTGGATGTTGATGGGTATTTGACAGGGAAAATATAAGTATCAATATTTCTTGGAGAGAATGAGACTGTTAGCTAATTAAATATAGATAATAAATAAAATAATATTGAAAGTAGTTTGGTTGGGGTTGCTTATATTGCTTGACTTTTGTGTATTAAATGTTTACCAAATACAAATCAGTTTTATTTACCTACACTCCTTTGGGTGTAGGTACAGTAGTAGAAAAGTAAAATATGTAGAATTCATAGTGATCACTCTGTATTGATTCACATGAAATCAACGTATTTTTTATTATTATTATAGAAATCAGAGTGCATCATAGTAACAGTTACCACATGGTGTGAGCTTACTTCACCCACCTCTAATACCATTATAAGTGCATAAAATTTACTGAGTTAAACTATTAAAAACTATATTGTATGATATAGGCATCAAAATAACAGTAATGTTTACTCATATCTTTATATAGTTTTTACAGTCAAATACCCAAATAATGCTCATAGTCATTACATATGACGCAGTTAATAATCTAACTATTATAGAATTAAACCACAATTCTTCAGTTTGTAAAGCAGATGATAACTGTAAGGCGTTTCATTTTTTAAATCAGTTTATTCATAGAATACACTCTCATGAATCAGCAACCATATCAAAAGGTGTTTCTAACAGAATATATTCTATAGTCCAAGCAAAAATAACTGTAATTATTATGCTTATTAAGAACTACATAAACAGGTACTTACTTTAAATAAACTGTATAGTAGACACAATTCTACTTCCGTATTGTTACATATATAATGTAAAGAGAAAGATATTTTACAAAATTTTAATTTTATAATATGGATATGCTTTATGCACTCACAAAATCACACAACACATAAATACAAAAGTAATGTGTTTCAAGTATACAAATAATAACAAATAAGACTTTATCACTGTTTTTTATTTAATTCATGGTTTTGTTTCATGTGTGTTTAATTGTATAAGTTAATTTTCCAGTACTACTTAATTTTGTACAAGAAAATTGTGTAAGATTTACAAGTCATAATATATTTAAAACTGTAATTTGTAACAAAAATGTGTTAATAGTTAAAAATTTGTCATGGTTTAACCAAATCTAAAACCATAAAACAAATTACAATAAATATATAATTATATTATATGGACTCATGTTTCAAACTATGGTTAAATTATTTGACTACAGCTTATAAGAGATTCTACTAAAACATGATAATGTATAAATATCAAATCCAATAATTTCATGCACTTAACAAGACATCCCAGTTAATTTCATTGTTATAAACTTCTTGTTCCAGCCATACTTCATAGTTTTCTTTAAATTCTTCATCTAGATCAACATTCATTTCCAATACAGTGTTGATATCAGTGTCAAGCGGAGAACTCTCAATTCCTTGATCACTAGCAGCCCCATACCTTCGGTTGTTAAAACGGTCCACACTAACTTTCAATGTGCACTCTTCATCTTGGAAATCCCAAGGTCTGGCGTCCACATCATTACCAAAGGCCCAATCATCATTCAATCTGTGACGTACTTTAGAATATATTGCACTAATAGTTTTCATATTCGTTTTCCTCCACTGACGCCCCAAATACTTGGTTTGCATTTTAAGTAATTTCAGCACATAAAATTGCATTAGTGCATGTCTTACTTTAAGTGTACGTTTTAATATGGGTGCACTTTTAAATACGACAAGCATCATTATCCTTGCATTCTTCCATTTTGTTAGTTTATTTAAAATTCTTAATAGATTAATACAGGAGAATACATTTCTCCAAGAGTACGGTACTGAGGAGTCTCCGATGTCCAAGCATTCCTTTGTCAGTTCTGGTTGTTCTCCAATAACACAGGCAGGAAAGTCAAAAATTGGTTTAGTGTTCTTTGCTCCAATATATGATAAAATATTTTGGTTAAAGAATTTTAATACAAGTGGCATGCAGTTGGCATAAACTAAATGTTGTGACATAAATTCAAATTGATAAACATGATTTAACTTAAAATGTTTTAATAGGAGCAATAATATTGCCGTAACTGCTTTTACAATTATTTCTTTGTGTCTGTTAACATCGATACCAAGTTTGAGTGATTGCAGTACTGTCATCGGCATCTCTTCAGGTAATAAATCAGCCATAATATTAATGGAGTAAGTCTTAGCAGTAGATGTCGGTGCTGCAGCTAAGAGAATTTTAAGTAGAGCTATCATATACTGAGGTAAGTTAGGTTCCATACCTCTGTATAAAATTTCTGCTTCAGTTTCTTCAACATCCTTTTCACTCTTAGTTAGAGGACTTCTTAATATTTCCAGCTCTTTTTCTATTTGAATTTCTGACAAACTTGTGTACATATGTTTTTTCAATATATCTATGCTTTCATGAATCGGCTGAGGTAATCCTGCAATAGTCTGTCGATCCCCAGGGAGAGAATATCCTACAAATTTTATCCTTACATTATCCAGAAACATATCAACATCTTTCTGTCTGACTTTAGATTGCCAAGGTAAGTTACGAGGGAGAGGCGGTGGTGGTGGAGGACTATCAAACTGCTTGAAATACATATAATATGGACAATTTTGATTATTATCAGATTGTAAACTGTCACTAGGCATAGATTGGAACTCCATTGAGTAATCCTCAGAACCATTGCCTGTATCCTCTTTATCAACAAATATTTGTTCATCTGATTCATCTAATGATGTTTGTTTCATAAATGTCTGCCTTCGGAGAGCTCTTTCATTTTCTTTTATTTTCCTCTGACCAGGATTTTGGTTTTCTAGCATATCTGCAGCACTGGGTGGTGGTGAACTGGCTCGCATACCTTTAATAATTTCGAGGGTGTCCTCTGTTAATGGAGGTAAGCCATATTTTTCTCTTAGTTTCATTTTTTTCTCTTTTAATTCTTTAGAACCACCTAAATAAACAAGAAGCACTTTCCACAATAGTAGCAGAACTTTTTTCATTGGAAAATGTGGAGCTGTACCGGCACATAGATGTGTCACCATACTTAGAAGTTTTACCGGCAGTAATTCATCACCAAATGGGCATCCAAGTTCCTCCTTAAAGTTCCTTACTAAGTGTACATACTCTGAATCAGGGTTCTCTTTTTCAGCTCTCATGTACTCTGTTATTAAATATAAAACAGATAATATAACTCGTAGATTTGTTGAGTCAGCTAGTGTTTCGGCAAGCTTTCGTGAAGCTATAGCTGAATTGCTCCTCACTATTTCAAGATTCAGTAACTCAACAAAAGCAGAAAATGTGCCCATTTCATATAGGATCATTATATTAATACGCGCCCAATGTGCTTGTTCAGTGTCAGACTGCATTTCTGCCCAACAGCCTTGAGCTAAATATAGGATACACCTAGTAGCCCGCATACGGATCTCAGTTATTGCGACATCTAGATGTTCTAACAGTTTCATTATGACCGTTCTTTGTTGTTTATTTGAAAGCCTTTGCCAACTAGGAGGAAGATTGAATTCTTCCATAATATCCTCAAAAGCCTTTACATTCAGCTGGTATTCAGGATGCTCAGTGTAGCTGTAAAGTTCAGCTATTTCGTTCGCTAGGCTATCGCAATCATCATAAACAAAGTCAAGTTCAGGGCTCTCCATGTCGTTCACACAATCTCCTTCTTCCATAGGGCGGCGAATGTCAGGTATCTTAGCGCCTCCACGGCGACCATTACCATTGGTGCCCATTTGAGCACTTTGTAACCTTAGACCAGTCGATATGATGTTATAAATTAGATGTATGAGAACATAATTGTAGCTTTATTGCCCACAGCACACACAAGAACCATAGGCGATACAACTTCGCAATTATAATGTACCTACTCTATACAGTGGAGCCTCTGTGGTGTTAATAGATTATATAGCAATACTATGAGAATAATTTCAGAAATATTTTTATTCGTTATAATTTCTTAAACAATAAATCTGCTATAATTATAATGTATTATAAATCACATACTAAATATTTTTATTTTAGATAAAAATTGACACAGGTGAGATTAATCAATTGGTTTTTAGCGATTATTACGAAATGCTATATTTGCTATCGGAGTGATTGGTCTCGTTGATTTCGTTTAGCAGCAAAATGTGATAAGTCGCTTTTATTATAATCTTTGCTTTGCTTAGGTCGTTTACTGTCAAAATTTACGGGGCGCGAAATAAAATTAGCATTTCTACATAGCGTGGTAATTCTCTGTGGTACTCATAACACAGTACTTATCCCCCTTTGGTGATTTATCCATGTTGATATTTTAGATTATTCTACGTTGTTACACTGAATGCACATTTGGCATTAAATTTAAAACGTGTATTTGTCACACTTGACATTGGCGAAAAAGCCTACATAGGCAGGGGGGGTCATACCGAAATAAATTAGAATAATTCTAATCGTAAATAATTCTCATCGTTACTATAATATACAGGCTCTGCTACAATGAACGAAAGCATAGAATATATTTTATATCGACAACCCATGACCAACGTGATCAAAGTAAAGATATATACACATTTATATTAGATTCTTTTTTATTAGGTCTTATTGTATACGCTTCCAAAGTCAATCAATTGAAACCTAATTTACTTCGATATCGAAATCATATTAAAAAATATGCACACATCGTCATACTTGTTTTTAAATAGGCTGTAAATAGGCATATGTCTCTATATTTTTTTATTACAGTAAATTAAGATTTTTTACAGACAAATATTGACACTAGGGCATGTAAGATTATTTAATAAACTCGCAGGTATTTGTTCTGATTGCAATGACAGAGGCTCCGATATAAAAAATCGAGTGATACTTCCATGTAGGTACATAACATACTCGGTGATAATAAGTTACTTTGCATTGAATTGAATTTCATTTCGATCTAAGTGCTTTTGAATAGATATCATAAAATTGGACATGTAGTAAAGTAATAAAAGTCCTTTATCAAGGAACGTTTTAATTTTGAATTTACATTCGAATTAATTTCATTGTTTATGTTAATGTTAATCTATACATATAATAAAAATGAAGTGTCTGTATGTAATATTAAAATAACATTTTTTACTGATTGTGCGTGAAAGTATACACGCAACTGATAACAAAAATGCTATTTTTACATTTTTTGTCGGTCTGTCTGTCTGTTTGTTCCGGGTAATCTCCGAAACGGCTGGACCGATTTTAACGGGAATTTCACTGGCAGATAGCTGAAATTACAGCGGGTTACTTAGGCTACTCTAAATTCGACTAGCTGTTAACCGCGGCTTCGTCCGCAATGCTATCTCCAAAACGGTTGGACCGATTTTTACGAGACTTTCACCGGTAGATAGCGGACATCACAACAACTAATTCAGTTTATTTTAATTTAGACTAGTTATTAACCGTGGCTTTGCCCGCAGTGCTATCTCCAAAACAGTTCGTCTGATTTTTGGAGGACTTTCAACGGCAGATAGCAGATATTATAGAAAGTAATTTAGTCTATTTTAATTTAGACTAGCTGTTAATCATAGCTTTGCCCGCAGTGCTGTCTCCAAAACGCTTAGACCGATTTTCACGGGATTTTTACTGGCAGGTAACTGCCCTTTTTGGAAGTAATTTAGGTCATTATATTTTAGACTAGCTGTTATTTCATCTGCATGAAATTTAGTAAAAATATGTTGTTCACTGTAAACATGTGCATAAGACGTGCGTTGTACTGGACTCCAAGAATAAATACAATTTAAATTCATATATCTGTATGTAATTTAAATTATATTGTCTTTTTGGCCATTTTGATTTATTTACCGCGCTTTCGTCTTCATAACTTAGTCACCATAGTAATAGAATATCGTATCGAGTTCAATAGCACTATTTATATTGTCAAATATTGAAAACTGCTTAGACTGATATAAACTTTTATATCTTGATTTATATTTATGCAAGATTTCAACATTTATTTCATTAGTTATATTATAACTTATATTTGTTTTCAAAACGTTGAGAGCCTCTGCGGACTACGATACTTTTAAAAATAGTATACTATGCTCTAACCCACTCAATTCTAACTTATTGCATATCGGCTGGGGAGGAGCGGGACAGTGCTTACTTCTCAGATTAGAGAGAGCTCAGAGAGCTGTATTAAAAGTCAAGGCATACAAATCAGTACGATTTCCAACTATTGATATATATGGTTTATGGAATATTCTCACAGTCAGACAATCCTCTCTTCTACAAGCTATCTTCCGTCAACACTCAAGCCTTATTTTTGATTCAATAACATATAAACACAAACGCAGAATTGCCACAATATGCGTTGAAGTCTTCTCCAATCTCGCTGTAACTAGAAAACAATTTTATTTTCAGAGTGCAGTTCTGTACAACAAGTTTAATAAACAACTTAACATTTTCCCTCTCACTTACAGAAAATGCAAAAAGTGTGTAAGAAATTGGCTCCTTAAACTTAATTACGAGGAGACCGAAAAAATTATCACAAGTTAGCGGACATTTTCTCTTGATAGCATTATCCACTGACTTTCTTAGTATCTAGGAAATATTGGTCCCTGTATTATCCTGTTAAATATGAATATTAAACACACACACACACACCACTCACATTTTTTTTCTCTCTTCTGCATATGACACTTCACATATCGCGGTATAAGAACCCGACGAACGTATTTACAAAAAATCCAAAAATCTTTTTTCTTCATAAACCAGGTCAGAATGTGGTCCTTTATGAAGTGTCAAAAGGGGGTAACATTATATTTAATATTTCACGAGTTCCAAAAGAACGAAATAACATAAGAATCACTTTTAATAGAGCCAGAAAAACGTATTATGAGTACCGCTAAATTAGTTTTAATTATCTTACTACCAGTTAGAGTTACGGGAACGTATTTGCAAATACAATAATTATTTTTCCTACAATATTGTTTTTTTTTACAATATCCTACGACCCATATGAACGTAAAAGCTTATACGTTATTACACAAAATAAAACTTAATGTCATAAATGACGTATTAATTAATTTTAAATAGCATAAAAACAAAAATTTTAAAAATGATGAAGGGCCACACTATCGTATGTCAACCGAATTTTAAATATATATGTATTGTGTCTGTGTAAGCATATAAATTAAATAATCTTTAACTTTTTCAAAGCTCTAAAAGTATGTTAATATATTGTGCCTGTAGTACTTACAATAGTTTTTAAAGAGCATAATTGTACATGGTCTCACAATTTTATATTTCTTTAATACAATTTAAAAAAACGCGTGCGGAGCTGCGGGTACAGCTAGTATTAACATAACATTATGCTAATTGTAATCACCCACTGCATGTAGCGTAGGAAAGAAAAACATAGCTACTTTAATGCAACTAAAATTAAAAAATATTTGCAACCAGTTGTAATTTACATGTGATGGATTGACAATAACACTGACCTGGGGCGGGCCAAAGAGATTATAAATTGACTACAGTTGAAATAATGTTTCACACTTGCTAATTATTTAAATTTATAAAAAAAACTTCAAGTAAATCAGAACCTAGCAGTAGTGAGAACATTCTTACTTCTGATGGATAATTTGTATTTCTCTAGTCCGTATCCCGGAATTATTCTTGTTGTACCTTTCCCAAGCATTACTTTTCCATCGCACATGTGTGCGATTTGTAATGCGTTGAATTATATTACAGTCATGTGACATGTAACTTGCGTTTTGATATATATTACTACTAGCTTTTACCTGAGGCTTTACTCGACTGAAAATAGACTTAACCTATTCTTCAGGAACAGTATTTTGTTTTTTGATGAAAGGTAGCCTATGTGTCTTAGTTATTATTTTTTTTAAGTTTTAATTATTTTTCTGTATCTTTTTTTTTGTGGCTGGACGTGGAAATTTATAAATGGCTTTTCATTTATGTTTACTAATTAATGGTCGAAATTCGTTTCTTCCTCATATGTTCACATATGAATATTATCAATGTATTTTTTTCTTAATAGGTAAAAATAGTATTGAGGCTTGCCAAGAATCGAAGATTTTAGATATAAGGAGTGTGAAGTTAGAAGTTGGAGGTAGAAGAGACATATAAATAAAGGACAGCTATTATCAACTAAAAAAACTATTTACATTTTTTTACACTAAAACCCTTCAATAGCTACTATGGTCGATGCATTATGAACTGAGGCTTCGGGGCATAAATCATATTTATCTGTCTGTCTCGCTCGCACTTACAGGTCTTATGGAGAGGTGTAGTGATGTGCGTAAGAATTGTATAGGTGTATATCGATAACGGGATAGGTACGATCGATATGTTAAATTATGTTAAGTATTAAAAAGTGTTTTAAAAACAGGAACACGTTGTGAAATACAGCCCGAGCTTGAGCGTTTATATCACGATTTAATTTCCTCGAAACCACGTTAGAAAATAAATTCTCCATTGTGCGTATTGCGTAACGAAGCGTAAGTAATGTAATGAGTGTCATAACAAAAAATCTTATATTTATAGAAAAACAACAACCCTTACTCGTAACGACCAATCAGGAGTCAGAGCGCTAATGAAGGTCACGATGACGCATCGACCTCGCGTGCCCAGGTAGCTAAGTATCGATAACGGGTTGCAATGCGTGCACATTCCTACTGTCAATGACATTTATTACCCGACGACTCAGTTTAAAATGCGTCGACTATAAACAAAAAGAAAGAAAATAGCCTGACAAAGAGAAGAGAAAATGGTATTGAACTGTTACTGTGCTATGTGAAATAGTTGTAGAACCTATGTTACTATTTTATATTACGATTAACCCTAAAATCAACTGAAATTTCTATTAAATTAAGAACATTCGGGAAATATGTTATGTTCCCACATCAAACGTCATTGAAATGACATCGAAACATCTATAATATGATACAACAATAGTTCCATTTACCGCTGGCAAAGGGGCATTAAAGAACTCCAAGGGTTATAATGGGATTTCTTTTATGATCTCAAGAGAGGTTAAATTTTTCAAATAATTGTTTGGAAGATTAGAGTTTATGTTATAGTAATGAATTTAGGTATAATTGAATTTAATACATATGTTATAATTATTTTTGTAAATAGGATTTATTGGCGTTTTTTAAAAATAAAATATTTGGCTAAAATCTATACCTAAATAGGCGAAGACAAAAGAGGTCAGTACCTTTTTCTCCTCCATTTATAAACCGATTTTCTCTTCTTTTTTTTCTGGTTTAGTAGATATTTACGACAAAAAATACAATACAATAGTTATTTTTTCCATACTATTGATGAGTCAAAATCTCTTTTCGTCATACTTCCCGATCCTTATGTTTTACTATCTACAATATTTGTAAAAAAAGAAATACTTAAAGCTAAGAATATATGTATTTTTGTAATTCTTATATTATAACTACATATAATGATGCATATTAAATAATAGAAAACTCTTTAAATGTATTAAGGTGGTATAGCCACACTGAAGCTATTACTGGTTTCAGCATGAATGGGTCAGCTCGCCCGGGGTAGTAGGACCACCCTCTCATAGAAAACCGACGTGAAGTAAGAGTGTTTGCATTGTTGCGTTTCGTTCGGTCAGTGAGAGCTCCAGAGGCTACCTCCCCTCTTATCCCTCACTCCCCTTCCCCCCAAACACAGGTTGGCAACGCACTTGCGACTCCCCCCGTGTTGTTAGTGTCTATGGACGGTGGCGATCGCTTAACATCAGGTGACCCACATGTTCGGTTGCCTCCTATGACATTAATGTAGGTGTTAAACTACTCGTCGCAGTTTTTTTACTATCTGGTGTAACTTCAAAACAGTTCGTTTTAATATACGATAACGATCGTAGCCTCAATGTGCGAACATTTTCCGCTTTATAAACCATGTAATTTTTCCAACCTGCATTCTTCAAACAGCATCATAGCATTCAACTCACGAACTAAATCGTAGTTACATATACTGCTGACAACAATGAACGCTCTTAAAATCTACTTTTTATTTGCGCTGTGGAAAATAATTAAAATTTGTGCTCAGTCTCAAATTTCCGAGAGTGAATTAAATGTGAATGATATATTACGAATGGATTTAATGCCTACATACTTCTTGCAAGAAGTGGAAGGACAAACTTTTAGTAATAATTCAACAAGAAATACATTCTACTCTACAAATGGATCTATAAACGCTGCTCTAACGACACTCGATTTTCACAGGTAGAGTCTTTTTTTATTGTAAAAAGCTGATAATTTGCTTAAAAGATTGACGTAAAAAATTGTTTATTTGTTTATTTTTTTGAGTGATATTAGTATTATAGTTTGTTGTGGTATGTCTTATTTTATAATATAGATTTAGGATAACGAGGTATATTTATATAATGCTAATAGGAATGTTGTTTTAATTTTTCTAGAAAAATGATGAACGAATATCACTGTCGAAATTATTTAGCCGAACAGGTTTTAGAAGAAATGAGTAAGAGTATGCTGCAAAATAGGGTTGGTAAACCATTCCCGATGGGTATTATGAAAAATGACACTTCATCTTTGAAAAGATCTCAAGATACCAAGAGTAATGTTCTGCGGGATGTTGGTTCGGCAAATTATAAGGAGTGGTTAGCTAAGTAAGAATTTTTATTATTTTTCCTCAAATCCTGTTGATTATTTTACTGAATGTATGCAACTTTTACATGTTAATTCTAGTCTTACGATGATATTTTCTTTATAAAAAATATTTGCTTTGCTATATTGAAATACAAAGGCCACATTAATATTTTCAGAAACTGGCCACATACATTAACAATATTTAAAAATTCATTATGATATTTGAGAATGGAATTCCTTGGCTTTAAAGTGTACAGCCCCTGTCAATCGTCGACCGTTCTGAATAAAAGATCAGGTCATTTAAGGTCAGATTTACGCGTAATATTGCCAAGAGTTTAATATAAACCAGTATTATATAAAAGTATCATTACATAGTATAAAACAAAGTCCCCTACCGCGTCTGTCTGTCTGTCTGTTCGCGATAAACTCAAAAACTACTGAACGGATTTACTTGCGGTTTTCACCAGTAGATAAAGTGATTAATTAGGAAGGTTTTGGTATAATTTTTATAATCAGGGCGGGACAACGTCTGCCGGACCCGCTAGTTATTATATAAATTTAAAATTGGCATTTGTATACCTTTAAGTTGTTCTGTTATTATACATGTAATGTAATATATATTTTTACCTAAACGCGTGTTCTGAGCAGCAATATTTAGTGTGGTTCAAAAGTTTGGCGCGGATTGTAATTTGTTTCATCTATATGAAATGGTCTGCGATGAATGAAACAACTATTACAAAATACATATCTAGTCAGTCGGTCAGGGATGCCAGTTAAACACTCTGTAGGCACTGTGACTATTTATCCTGGCAGAGCTTCGCCTTGCAATAACTTCTACATAGGAAAGCGTGCAGGTCAACGACATCTTGCCCTTTTATGTGACAAACTGTGCAAGTCAAAGCATTTACTATTTACTCAAATTTTCTCAAAATAACTTAGCAACACAAAAATAGTATTAAATCATCGTTATTTAAGTAATACATCAATTCTATATAATCGTTCTTATTTATGTAAAGAATTGATGATCTAAATGGTGGCGCTAGTGTTGTTCCGGTGACGTTGCAGTCTCGCCTCTCGGGTGTATCGTAGCGGTACCGGACGTAGTCAGTAACACAATGTAATTTTATTTTAATTTTAATCTATTGTTGATAGAAGTATTCAGATTGTTGATTTTTATTCAAGGGTAACTGCGTTAAATGATGTATACCGACATTATAATGTAGCAAAAAAGAACAGCGGATTTCCAATAAATACCTCATTACCGTTCGTAACTTTACCAACACCAAACATACAGACACGACAGAGCTATGAAGTATACGAGGGAACTGATGACACGTCTTACGTAGAACCCGAAGTGACAGTCCAGGACATAGCAAAATATAGTGAGTGATCTAATTAATAAATGATGAGTTATAAAATATTAAGAAGATACAAGTTTGAAAACGACATTATTGAAAGTTTAGTCCGCGTCAAACATTTTGGCCGATCTAATATAGCTTTAAGTTCGTCTATGCACATAGTACAGTCAAGAGGTTAATACAAAACAAAGTAAAGTATTATTCTAGGAATTTAAAATTCACATTTATTTATCTTTAAGTTGTTTCAATATTATACGTATAATATATTACCTTTTTAATAAATTATGATTGACATAGATGTTTCACTATTATATTAAGTAATAATGATGTGGAAGTATAACGACCACATTGTAACTTTCAGGAGATTTTGTGTGTGAAATATGACTCCGATAGTATCGTCTTGTAAAAGGTTTGATAACAAATTTACGAAAACTTGTTTATTTGAATTGAGCAGATATATTCATACATACGAGATATACAAACATATAAAATATTTGCAAAGAATTAGAGATAAAAATGAACAGAGAATAAAAATTAAATCATAAAATAACAGTAAAACTAGAAATGGACTAGCTGAATAATAAAGTGATACACAAAGCTAGATCATCATGTTTCTGTCAGTTATAATTAAATCCAAATAACAGTTAATCATCTGGGTGGTGAGTTTTGGAGGGATTTGTTTCTATCTGTGGGATATATCTTGTAGCATATATTGTGCAGGTATTGTACAGTTTTCATAATAAATAAATAATTTGTAATAAACAACGCCTACCATAGGAACATAATTTTTCGAAGTGTATGGGTCTTCTTATAATAACGAATATAAACAAAAATAAGAAAACAACGATAATAGCAATAACATGTAATTAACAACAACAAAACTATTCTGAATGAGACTGTACTGCAAGTAGTTATGAAAGGACACGTGTGTCAACGTGGGTGCAATAGGGAGCGAGGTACGAGCGCAGGCGAGCCTGCTCCCCTTTCACCTCATCTGCGTCCCTATGACACCTAAATTTGTGTTCTGAGCATCTACTTCAGAGCGGTTAAAAAGTTTGACGCGGACTATAATATCATATGTCTTTGCAATTTACTGAAAACTGTAAATGTCTAATTTTTGTGGTATGAAAGTATGTGTTATTCAAAAAAGTTTTAGCCACGGAATAGTTAACTAATACAATAATTAACTTTTACTGAATAGTCAGAGAATTAAATATGCATTGAAGTTTTGGCTCTCCTGCTAGTAAATTAATTTTTAAAACACAAACAGTAACCTATCTCTATGTAAATAGAAAGAACAAAAGGTGAGCCTAATAATTAATTAATAAATAGAAGGGAAACTATACTGTACGAGCAATCGTACATTTTAGTTAGTAAGCAATATTATTTTTATGTATAATACATATTGTACGAAAAATAAATCAGTGAACATTAAGCACTCGACGGAATCGGTTGTTTCATTTCGCTGATCCGTCTATCATTTTTATATATCATTTTTCTATCAATATCACTATCAAATATCACATCAAATTATCACAATACTGTTAACACCCTACATATACCTAAAGAAACTATAAAGGGGTTTATATAAAAAACAACGATTTCAATGCGTAAGCAGTTTCTCTTTACCGATATTAATATACGATGTTAGTTTTTTTATACTTTTGAAAGTTACGTTTGACCACAATATCAATTGATAAAATTTCATTTGCTAACTTTTTGTATAACTTTATTATTATTGAAGTGAAAACTTCTTTAGGCGCGTTGAGCAGTATTTTTGGCAGGAGATAAATTTATAATTTCGCCTCATGACATGCTAGTAAGCGTGACAGGTCGTATTGCGCTTGCACGGCTTGCGTCAGACTAGTGACGCGTAATATAGGGGCGTGTGTATATTTAATATTGATATTTCGTGTTGAGATTGTGCAGCCCATCGTACTTTCGATTAATTCGTAAACTGTATAAAAATGTATATACTTATTGTTTCGCCGTGCAAATAGATTTGATAACCAAACTAATGATAATAATTCCAATATACAAACTGTGATCTATGTCTAACACATTTAATAATTGAGATTACGATTATTTTAAAAATTCAAAAGTGAACACAGTTATTTCATCGTTTGGGGTTGTTACTTCTCTCGGCAGTCCTTAGGACTGCCTTGACTTTTTTTTAGAGTAAGTATTTCAAATAAAAGAAGTTAAATACATCAATGTATACGTACATCATAAGTAGTTATGGCCCAGTCATAACCTGTGTCGATATAGGTTTAAATTTCTACAATGAGCCCGAGATATCGATAAAGGAAAATATCATGATAAAGCCATAGCGTGGTGGTAGCATTTTATCTAATACCTGCCTGGTCACTTACTAATTTAAGTTGAAAATCTATTACCAAGCACCTTGATCCAGTAACTGCCTTTGGGAAGCAGTTATCTCGAGTCTTAGCATGTTCTGGGTTCTCATTGTCATTTAATATCATGTGAGAATTACTATACGCAAAAGAAAATTATTTAAGAAATATCTCAAGTACCGAAGTATTCCTATTAAATTATGCATGTCTAATGACTCTCATAAAAAAGAAAATTGGTTAGAATATTGATCATGATAAATAGAATTAAAGATAAAGTAATTTCATCTATAGTCAGGTACAAGTCATCGCGTAGTTTCAAAACCAAGTCAATATTAATGTACCTACATGTTTTCTTTTTAACTTTATTTTTGGCAACCAATCTTTTAGATTGTTACTGCCATTGTCGAGTAGTTTTATTACAAGTTCTTCTTCTATTTTATTTTTGTCAACCAGTCTTCTAGTAGACTATTACTGCTATTGTCAAGTGAGTATCGATATTAGAAGTTTCTTGATATAATTTCAATGAACTAACAAGATGGTGGCCATCTTGTTAGAACTTTCCATGGAGTTTTTGTGGCATCTCAGAATTCATGGTCCGTGGTATTATTTCCATTCATTTCACTTATGCACAATAAACAAATTATATTACATAAAACACCACCAATTTTACACAATATAGAGTCAAGTAACACAAGATCATGAATAAAATATAAAATCCACTACATGACAGACCAAAATCCCGCCAAAAACTCTACATAAGTACATGTTACACTTTATTAAAAAAAAAAAACAAAATAGTGTGCAGTTCACATGCGGTATAAGTCAAACGTAGTATTGTAATTATTTTTAAGAGAATTAGATGAATACATTATGGAGGTGATAAACAATAGTATCCCCTATTGTTTTAATATATACCAACAATGTTAATAATACACAAAACATAATAATTTTTAAAGTACTCGGTAATTACTACGATCCAACATATGTACATTTATAGCAATAACTTTTCGTTACATATTCTCTTTTCATAAAATTCAATTCACACTGTCCCAACAGAAGTTTCACTTCAAGAAGATTTTTTTAGCTTAACTATAAATCTAGAATATACCTAATTAACTAGGTGTTAGGTTGAGCTACAAAAGTTCTAATTAATGTGATGTAAACCAAGCAGTTTAATTAATTAATTTATTTACATGTGGATATAGCAACAGTCAACAGTCAACAACGATAATACAATAACAATAATAAAAAATAGTAAACTAAACTGAAGACCTAAAACGCTTTATCACATAGAAACTTAACTTACACTATCATTACATAGTATAAAACAAAGTCCCGTACCGCGTCTGTCTGTCTGTCTGTTCGCGATAAACTCAAAAACTACCGAACGGATTTTCATGCTGTTTTCACCAGTGAATAGAGTGATTAATGAGGAACGTTTTAGTATAAAATTTGTCTAGTTTTTTTTTTATAATCAGGGCGAGACAACGTCTGCCGGGCCCGCTAGTTAATAATAATAATAATAAAAAATTAAATTATATAATAGTAAATACTGAGAAACATTAAACTTAGAGAAAAAAAAAATAGAATAAGAATAAACGAAAAAGTGAAAATGAACTCATTTATGAAAACTAAAATTAACATATTGGAAAAAGACAAGATAGCAAATATATATGAAAATATTGAAATATCATATACTTATTAGCTGTAGTTGAAATGGTCATGGATATAAAATGTGAAGTTTGATGAAGACAAAAAAGATATAAGACTCCCATGGATATTTTCAGGTGGTGGTTATGAGTACTCGATGCCACCGCCTCCGCCACCTGTATACCACCATTCTGTACCACGAGAGCACATGCCAGAAGACTACATGGCTGAACATGAATCCCACGGTCTGGGACTGGCAGATCTCTTTGACATATCACTCACCGGTATCGCTTTTCTGTCTTTCGGCATGTTCGTGATACAAGTACTTATGTGTTTAAGTATGGTTAGTAATATTTTAACGTGTATCATTACATAGTATAAAACAAAGTCCTCAATCGCATCTGTCTGTTCGCGATAAACTCAAAAACTACCGAACGGATTTTCATGCGGTTTTCACCAGTGGATAGAGCGATTGATGAGGAACGTTTTAGTATATAGTTTGTCAACATTTTTTTCATAATCAGGGCGGGACAACGTCTGCCGGGCCCGCTAGTATAAAATAAACTTCATATTTTATATTTTTTGTAAATCATTACAAGGGCAAGAGATCAGTAAATTTCTTGTAAGCGCTTACTGAGGAATAGATATGTTTTTCTTTAATGATTTGAGACCAACAGAAAGAGGAAAGGAAAAGGATTTTTTTTTTCGAACTGACTACGCTATTGACTTAGCAAGGTCTTAACAGCTTCACCGGACTACTAAGGCGAACGCTTAAGGCACTCAGCCGATTTTATTTGACAACTAGCTCAAGGGTGCACGGCACACCTCGGCTTGGACTGTTGCCTGATACATGGAATTCGCGACATATCTGAGCTAACCTAAGCTAAGCTAACTATTCATACATATATGAGTTGTTGAAACATATATGTGTACCAAGCATACATACCTCAACAATTCTTATATATATTTCGAATCGGATAATTTTCTAAACTCTTTCAGTTTGATAAGGGAAAAAGAATAAAACCCTTCCACTTTCATGTGTAAGCGTGTATGCAAGTGTGTGGAGGTGATATGTGTAATGTTGATCGCAGTGATGTAAGATTTTGTGTCTCTGTATCGCGCGAGCAGCGCACTCAAGGGCTCCACGCCGAGGGAACGTACCTAGGCTTGAAAGGAAAAGGAACAACCGACCTATAGTTCTTTAAAAACTTCCATTGCACATTCTAATTATTTTTTGTGAAGAGTAATATTTTTTAACGTTTAAAAAGTTCCAATTTATGTAAAAGTTCAATTGCACTAAACTCTAGTAGACTGACGATCCATTTCATAGTATTAAACAACAATGAACGAGTTCTTAAATAATATCATGGATTAATAGGCCTTAAAAGTCTAATCAATCTATAAAAGTCTCATTGTTGTTCAAGGTCTCTTTTTAATGATAAGAAGATTCGAATCCATAAAACATCTAGGTATTTACTGATTTTGAGGTTTAAGGGCCCACTAAGATAAGAATTTAATGTAATGTAAACCTAATACAACCTAACATATGAATACAATTGAATGCCTAACATTATTTATGTTAATGGCTATATATACCTATTAGACTCTGCCCGCGACTTCGTTCGTGTGGAATAGTTACTTTGGGCTAACGCTCACACGCAGCGGAAGCTCTCAAGTGGAAAAAACCCCCATTTTGAAATATGCTTCATTGGTGCTCCGCTCCTATTGGTCCTAGTGTGATGATATAGCATATAACCTTCCTCGATAAATGAGTTATCTAACACTCGAAGAATTTTTCAAATCGGACCAGCAGTTCCTGAGATTCAAATCAAATCAAAAATACTTTATTCAGTTTAGGCCCTAATAAGGCACTTATGAACGTTAAATACTACCACCGGTTCGGAAAACAACCCAGTCATCGAGAAGAACCGGCAAGAAACTCGATCGGGTACATTTTTTTAACATATATTTCCAATACATCATACAATGCTTTTAGTGGATGCACAGAGAGAAGTCAATTCCAGACATCACTATCATTCACATACTGATCCACTCTATAATATCCTTTTGAAACTAAAACCCGTTTCACGTGGCGCTTAAATTTACAGTCCGGCAAATCGGTAACATGCTTTGGGACTTTATTGTAGAACCTAACACTATTATCTAAAAAACTATTACTGGTTTTGCTAAGTCTGAAACATGGGACCACCAGTTTATCACAGTTTCTAGTATTTAGATTATGCCGGTCTTTTACTAAATTCAGATTTTCAAAGTTTATACGGACATAACGGGATAACGGATTACCCCCTACAACGCCACAACGTCACAAACTTTACCTCTTTATGATATTTATAATATTATTATTATAGATATTCATATGCATATTTACGTTAATGGTGTCCTGCATTTATATATTTTAAATAAGACTTTAGACTCCTAGGGTGTAAAACATTATTCAGGTGAAATACATATATTAAACATAATACTTCCAGAATCAACAACAACCTCAAGTAATGCAGATGGTCGATAACGGTGGCGACGGAATGAGCGTCGAAGAAGTATTTCGATTTAAACGGAACTCTCAACCAAGTAATACGCAACCACGTACATCACAGTCTTTTAAAAATAAACAACAATCTCAATATTATGATTATTTCATTTTTTTTAAGGAATCGATCCTCAAACAGGCCCAAGTTCACAGCGTGTGCAGGAAAACTCGTTGTCGACGATCAATACGCTTGTTCGTTACGCGCTCATGGCTTTAAAACCGCGCTTGAAATCTTGTTTATATCGTATGCTATGTCTAGGAAACAGGCACGCAAGGAATCTTCGGGATAACAACCGCTACTGGTTGCCTGTTTGGCAGTAAGTTCATGTTTTTATATGAGATAACTACTTAAGAACTACAATCACACTGAGAACCATCAAAGCTATCTACGTCTAAAAAACTAAAGCGTTTGGTAAATTCAGTAAATAAATATAGAACATTATACAATATTTTTTTCAAGGTGTTTTTTCTTCGCGAATATATTGATTTTATCGCCTTCTACAAATTATAAGATAGATATAGTTTGTGTTTTTGTAGCTTCATTTAATATTTGTTAATATATTTATTATGTTGATCAAAGGACATATTGTCACACAATAAAACTTGTACAAGCTTAGACGGTTTTTATGCAATTAAGTAGCTCTAACGGTAATATATATGTTCCTAATATGATTCACTAATCCGTAGAAATCAGTTATTTGCATATTGCATATAATAAACTCACATATGTTAAGAATACAGTACGGTTGTTTACACACTTTTCAATTTCATATCCTTTTGCATTAATAGTGTTAACCACTTTGGCGCCTTAACACTAAATATTTATTATTACGTGAGTTATAATATTACTGAGCACATTTTTATATATTAACATATCTACAGGCAGAATTGAAAAGATACACATGTATGTATTAACATAAATTATTTCTACCACTCTAAATTTATTATTATTACATAGTTAGTATAAAACAAAGTCCCCTACCGTGTCTGTCTGTCTGTCTGTTCGCGATAAACTCAAAAACTACTGAACGGATTTTCAAGCGGTTTTCACCAGAGGATAAAGTAATTCATGAGGAAAGTTTTGGTATATAATTTGTCAAGGATTTTTTTTATAATCAGGGCGGGACAACGTCTGCCGGGCCCGCTAGTAATAAAATAAATTTGATTTTGATTTTAGAAAACCTTTTTCAAATTTACCAAATACGAATAATGTCTTTTTTATTTTTACTATTTTAGAAATGTTCGCTAACATTAAGTCCTAAACACGTTTTCTTTTAAAAACAGATTTTGCTATAAGACATGATATGTATATTATACAGTTCTCGCTAATCTTTTTGAATGCTATGAATAAAGATATAAATACTAGTGTGGACCGAAAAAGTCGACTATTTTTTTACTTTATACTCAGAAAAATAGATTGGCAGACACCTAAAAAAATTCTTCCAAGTATGAGTTCTTCAATTTAATAGGAAAGTCTTCCGCCTCTCGGTTTTTTTTTCTTTCTTATTATTAAAAAAAAACATTCATATCTCGGTATTCACAATTTGAAAAAAATTTCTCGTCCCATATATTTGTAGGAAATTGAATTTACAAACTACAAAAAAGGTCTTTTGCAATTTTTTTGTAAACCTCACCTTCTAAAAGTTATTGGAGGTTGAAGTTTGATTATTTTTAGGCAGATTTCTTATTTCTTATGAATTTTATAACTCGTTAACAGAAAAATATTTTGTTATTTTTTTGGCCCACACTAATAAATACATACCTATTATATTATATGTGTAATATCGAGACAAGTTCAGGATAAATAAATGCCAATTTTAGATTCCTATAATCATATTCTAACTTTCTTTTGTTATATTTCTTGACTAGATTATGCGCAAACCCGAACTTAAAACTATATTCAGAACGGCCAAAAAGATTGGCGATGACTGTACATTTTAAAGCAAAAGAATTCCATTTTCAAAACTCAATGAATTTTTTAATAATCTTAGTGTAAGTGACCCATTTTCGGAAAACTTTAGTGTGCCCTATTTATTTCAATAAAGAAAATATTATTTGTAAAGTGTCATTGTAAAACAAAAACTACGATTTGAAATAAATGCCAATTTTAGATTTCTATAATATTATATTAATTTTATTTTATAATAAACTCTGGACTCTATTACGCGTAATTGCGACTCTCCTGGTGTTGCTAGTGTCTATGGACGACGGTGATTACTTACCATCACGTGACCCACCAGTTCGTTTGCTCCCTATAATATACAAAAAAAATAGTGCGTGGAGTCCCTCCGCGCGGAAGAAGTGAAACTTCGTAATGTGGAAGTGAAAATGGGAAGGGGTAGAAATTGATTTTTAGTGAAATCATATTGTTTCTTTAAGACAAACTTTATTAACATTACTTACAATTCACAATTGATCGCATCTTTTAATTATCATTTTCGAGTTGAAAAATATCTAAATGTATAACATTTACAATGGGATTATGATAACTAAAGTAAGATACGAAATGTTTGATTATTTTTCTCGCTCTATTCCCCCTCCCCGGGAGCGTTGAACGTTTAACGCAACAGTGCTTTCATACCCCCTCCATTGTAGCGTTAAACGTTTAACGCAACCTTGTTGGAAGTCGCATTAGAAGTTTCACTTCAAAATAAACTTAAAGCTACATTCAGAACGGCCAAAAAGATTGCCGAGGACTGTATTTATAGTAAAAAAGATTATTTATCGTATGTTCGTTGACAGTGTTGGTGTGGCGTGGTCGCGCGGCGGGTCTTTGGGTGCGTTACGAGCCGCGGTGATGGGGCTGGGCGGCGCAGATTGTGACGTTCTGTATCCGTCTGCTCACTGCACATCTTCTTTGTGATCATAAATTGATTGCTAAAGACTGCCTAATACTTACACTAAACATTTATAAATGTAAATGGTTATGAAAATAAATTTATTAAATGAAATGTATCTTTTAATTGTGATTTTATTACTTAAAATTCCATATATCATCGCGTTGATCGGGAAAATAGTTTTAAAGATTATGTCGGTATTATATAAAATGGTTTTAAGTTCATAGCTCAAAGTAGAAAATTAAACATGGTAATTTTGTAAATATCAATAACTTGCTTTTGCCTACGGTTTCGCTCACGTTAATATGATTTGACCTATTCTTCGGGAATAGTATTTGTTTTCTGGCCAAAATAATCTTTGTCCTCGGACAATATATATGCACATAGTTCGGTTGAGTAGTTACTTAACTGTCGACAATTACAAATTCAACATCGTGACTATTTTTGTTATTATAAACAATATCTATATTTATATTAATACGTGAAGCGAAAACTTTGTATCGCTTTTTAAGCGAATTGCGCGAACTCATGAACGTGAGTTTTGGCATAGTTAAAGTTTATATGGAGGAGAATTAGACAAATCTATTTTTTTATATACGATGTGTTAAAAACACATTAAATTAATTAAAATATACATTACTCACACTACTGCTTGAATGACACAGAACACAACATATTATAAGACGTTTTGCCATCCTTCATTTTACTCTTACGTTCCAATTATCCTTTTTCATTCTACTTTCAATATTTTTAACATGATTTGCGTTCCATACCATACATTCCCTTTGAAATTAACTGGTCAAATTGTAGGATAATTTTATAATAACATAATATAATATGTAAATTCATAATATATATTAATAATTAATTGATAAACAATTTATCGTTAGTCAATTTATGAATAATTATTGTTCCCTTTGGTCTTATTGAATGTAAAAATGAATTATGGTCAAATTTCGACCCCCGGGCGACCACTAGTAATATTTAATCGTTGAAACAGTTTACAAAAAATTGCTTTTTTAAAAATGTTTTATTAGTATTTTTTTATATATTGGAAAAATAATGTCTTCTTTGTACTTAATATGAGTGTGTTACTCGTTAATTATTGTGTCAACTATGAAAATGAAACCCACGAACGAATCGTCGTATTTAATGAATTTGTGAATGTGAAATTATCGTATGTATGAAATTTAATTTAAATAATTAACGCATCGTCGTTGGAATAATTGTTCTTATCTGAATCAATTAGGCATAGTTTCTAATAGTTTGCACATGTTTAACAACTTCGGATTTAGGACGGTACACTCGAAGTGAGAAAAGTAGCAAGTTAAGCAATTATGTACATTTCGCACGACAATCAAAATTGTTAGCAGACTATAAACGTTACGAAAATAGGACAGTTTCAATGTTATATCGATGTAGGAACTGCTTAATTATTACACAATTATTATAATTACTATTGTAGCTTTTATTGATGATAGTAAGTAGGTACTTTTTTGGAGATAAGTTAAACATTTCATGTTTCTCCTATTAGTAGTCAGCATTTCAAACGGCACTACCGAATTTCTTTTTGTCATCTATCCATATTCGAACTTGTCTACCTCCTTTCCTTTTACCTTCCCGGGGATACCATTCAAAAATCACGTCTACCATAGACACTATAAGTCCACAATAGACGAACATTATAACGGAATGGTATGGAATTATTACATAATACATACATATATTACATAACTAGCTATGCTAGAGACTCTTTCCGCGTGGAACCTAATGTAAAAAAACAGTGACTAATAAAATCATCTGAATGTATTAAGTCCTTTCTCTCGTACTTAAGTCGCGTCGTCATTAAAATTGTAGTCCGGTGAAGCTGTTAAGGCCTCGCTAGGCCAATAGCGTAGTTAGTTCGAGAAAAAAAATTAATTAAAATTACAATAATTTTTGATAGACGTAACCGATTTTAATGAGAACAAGACTAAATGTTACTCGAGGATATACTTTATGATCTTCTTGAGGTTTTATCGTAAACGTAGTACTTTAGCAGTGATGCGTGTTCAAACAAACAAACAGACAGACAGATAGACAGACAGACATTTCTAAATAGATTGAAATGTATTTTATTACTTATTCCAAGACACCTGTAATAATTTTTCTCACATAAATCGAAAAAGCACAGACACGTTAGATTAAGAACTATGAAACACAAAAAAGTGCTTTCAGAGCGTTAACGCAGTTTAGTAACTAACATATGTGGAGAACTTTCAAACTCAATATTTTAATCGAAGCATAGATACAGATGTACATTGTACAATGAAGCAAGATTATAAAGTCACTAGTTATGTACACGGCTTCACCTGCGTTTTTATGTATTACTACTGATTTTGTACTCGATTCTTAACTCCTATTATTTGGATTTTATAAGCATTAGTCAATTTTTCAATGATGTATAATTTCGTGTACATTTTTTTAAATGTTTATAAGATCATTGAGATATCTCATAGTTTATCAAGTCCGAAATGGTGTGTATTTATCGTGGAAGAGAAAAACATTGAAATATCTTGAAAACTAAATAATAGCTGCAGATTTAGTTTTTTTTATGTAATCGTGGGATTACATGAGTTTCCTGGATACAATATTTCATAAAAATTGGTCAAGCCGTCATATATAAACAGCCAAACAATAAGTATAATAGGCTAAGGAAGTTGTCACTTCAAGAATCGTGTCAATCGTTTTAATGGTTTCCAAGGTATATACATACTAACGGACAGACATAGAGACGATGAATTTTATAATAAGTAAGTATAAGATAAACATCGACGTGAAGTAACAGTGCTTGCGTTGTTGCGTTTCGTTCGGTCAGTGAGAGCGCCGGAGGCCCACCTTCCCTTTCCCGCTTCTTCCCTGCTCACTCCTTTACCTCTCCTAAACTAAGGCTGGCAACGCACCTGCAACTCTTCTAGTGTTGCTAGTGTCTATGAACGGCGGTAATCACTTATAATCAGGTGACCCGCAAGTTCGTTTGCATCGTATGATATTAAAAAAAATTCAATACTGTAAATACGTTACAGACTCATCTGTATTTCAAATTTAAATTACAATAATTGAGTATTGCGATTGTTGTAAGATTTTTATTCTTTATCTTGCTTGACTCAAACAATTATTACATTTTTAATACAATATTACAATTATTACATAATTGTTTGAGTCAAGCAAGCTAAAGAATGAAAATCTTACAACAATCGCAATACTCAATTATTGTAATTTAAATTTGAAATACAGATGATTCTGTGACGTATTTACAATATTGAATTTATATATATATATATGTATGTATATATATAAAACAACATCTATGGATAAAATTATACTTATTAATATATAAATGATTAGATAGATTAAAAATGCTTTTATTTTTTTCAACTGCTGTTTCATCACAACTCTTCACAATTTCTGACTGTTAGCTCAAATGTGTGAACGAAATGGTATTTGATAATTGATCGTAGTGTGATATGAAAGTCTGTGTAAATATAAATACTTCGTAAGGTTGATATTATTCTGTAGTTTGTCGGCGACAATCTGAATTAATTCACGGTTTTTTTACATTAAGTGACGTATGTATTTAGGTATTAAAATGTTATTTCTTAAAGCGCCGTCATATAATTCGGTCACATATGAATTAATTTCAAGGCCACGCTCGTTTCACTGTCCACTCTATGTTAAATGCCCCATAAATGAATTTTTAATATTCGCAATCATTTGACCGAATAAAATACCTAACTATAGAATAGCGTAATAAAATAAACAGGGTGCGTAATAATGGTTTTATAGGAAAGGTACACAAAAAAATAATGACTGCATTGGTAAAATAGTTTTGATGAAATGAATTCTATCTTTATAAAATGAGAATTAATTTGTATATTCGAGAAGACAACATATATATGTAATCGATAAATGTTTTTAAATTAGGAACGTTGGTATATGATAAAAATCGAATCAAATGGACAATAAATAATAGAATAATAAACAATAAACGCTGAAAAAATTGTATTTGAAAATTAATGTTAATTTTTATTTTATTTTTAAATATAACAGTTGTAAAGTAATTGATATAGTGTATTTTATTGCAGTTGCCATATATAAAAATCAAATTGTTTATCTACACAGTTCCAGAGTTACACAATACCAAGAGATCACATTTTTTTAAATTAAAATTACTCATACGCTAAAATATTCGAGTAACATTATTCAGTGCGTATTCGATAAGATACGTTACTTAAATAAGAAAAAAAAAATGTGTGCGTGTACTAGTGTACACACGTAAGAAGTGAAACTTGTTTAAGGCCTTATTTTTCGCAAAATGATCTATATGCAACTTTCCAGAAATTGGTTAAAAAAAAAAAAAAAAAAAACAACCCTTTCTTTCTTTACGGCAAACAATTTCATTAATATATTAAAAAATTAAGTTAAATTAGATAAAGTTTAAACAAAGGGATTTTATTATCATAGACATGAATACAAACAAGATGGCGCGTAACGGAAAAATGTGACGGTAAATTTTTTCCAACGCCGATAAAGAAGTTTCACTTCAAAAACTATTTTAATTGATCTCATTTACAGAATAAAGTTATGTACAATTTTCGAAATCTCAATTTACAGGATGTGGTTGATTATATCCCCAATTATATTTCTATTTACAAAAAAATAAAATCAATGCTTAATAACACAACGTATCGACTAATAAAGAACGTTTCATACCAAAGTGTAACAGTCTGACAGGAAAATATAAATATATATATACATATATATATATATATATATATATATATATATATATATATATATATATATATATAACACTAGCGGCCACGGCAGACGTTGTCCCGCCCTGATTATAAAAAAAATCCTTGACAAATTATATACCAAAACGTTCCTCATGAATGACGTTATCCACTGGTGAAAACCGGATGAATATCAGTTCAGTAGTTTTTGCGTTTATCGCAACAGAACAGACAGACAGACGCGATAGGCGACTTTGTTTTGTACTATGTAATGATATATATAAATATATGGCACAGATTTAAGTTTTAAGTCACCTTTTATAGATTATTTAATGAAATTTATTTTGTTTAAGTTGATTAAAGAAACACTAAATAGAGGTAAATTGATATAATACAGTAAAATATATGATATCTATCAATATTCTCTGGAGCAGAGATTTCTAAACTTTTTAAGCTACAGAACAACAATTCTCTTATTTACAAAACCGTTCCTGATATTATAGTAAGTTAAAGATATTGACATTTAAAATAAAAGTAAGAAAATCTATGTTTTATTAAGTTATTACAAAATAATATTTGTAACGCTGGAATTAATGAAGAGCAAATAATCCAAGTAGTCCGGTGAAGCTGTAAAGACCTTGCCAGATCAAAAGCATAGTCAGTTCGAGAAAAAAAAAACAAATAATCCAGCGATTCAATTAAAAAAGGGAATCCACTTCAGGAATCTCTACTCTAGAGTATGCTATAATCATATTATGTCAAATTTATTTACATTTCTTCTTACAAATTTTATTTATGGTGGAGAAGAAGGTAGTGTTACTGGAGTGAAAACGCAACTAAGTGGCGCATATGCGTAAGGGTTCAAAAGAGGATATGTTTGTGGAGTATGCCCAAAGATTTGTCCCGGAAACAGACCTTGACGTTGAGCTATTTTCAAACGGGATGTAAGCTGTTTCTTCCACTTTGTACGTCGATTTTGAAACCATGTCTTGATTTGAACTTCAGTAAGACCGAGCGCTTTGGATAATTCCATTCTCTTTGATACACTGAGATATTTGTCGAGTTTAAATTCTGCTTCTAATCGCTCTAGCTGTTTGGCGCTGTAGGCTTGCCGTGGTTTGCGTTCCGGTCCCGCTCTTCTTGGTCTTCGGTTGTTTTTGTCATCTGTTAAAGTAATAAAATATTTTAATACATTTGCTTAATAAAAATATATAATTTATTTAAATACTAGCCGACGCCATCAATTGTATTTTCGTACTTTTTAATGACTACTTTGTTCTTATAGAAATCATAAGAATATACATACATATATTAATCTAAAAAGTTTTATCTGCCACTAAAAGTCCCATGAAAATCGGATATTGTTGTTGGTTGAATTTTTTTTCTTTTTCCAAACTTGTTTGTTTTGCACACAGATCATTTGGAATTGACAATATAAAAGGAGAGAGGGGTGATCGCGATTTGATACAATTCACTCCCTTGACGTGTTGCATAAGCATAATATTAAAGTCACCAAGATTTGTTAGTCCTGCTATAGGTACAAGTCAGAGAATCATGGTAATTTCAAAGTCCGTTAAATGTCTTAAGATTAGCAATCACATGCTTAGTAAAATTATCGAACGATTTGATTGCAGACTCCTTCTCCATCAAGGCCAAAAGATCGAATGGACATATACGAAGATTATCACAAAGCATTATGTGTAGTTTCTTCGTGCTAAACCTGGGACAATCTTGAAGCAAGTGTTCAAAGTTTAGCACATATGTGTTATCGCAGGGGCTGGTGTTATCGTCAATAATCTTAATGTGATTAAGGTTTTGCTTACAATACCCATGTCTAGTTAATATATGTGTCATATGGATTGAAAGTCCAATACATGTACGTAGTTTTGTAATATCCTCCAATTTGGGTAGACGTGTAATAGTGTATCTACCCTGAGGAGAGTTTTCATACTTAGTCTGCCAAACCCTGTGATGCTCAGCGGCTGACGTGACTTCTGATCCATGTCAGGTCTACAAAGTAAGCCATGCGGGTGTTAATCAGTTTATGTGTTCTGGAAACTAGAGGGTTTGTATTGCTTCGATCACGCAAAGCCCCTATGGCCGCCTGGAAATCAGAATATATAGAGAGATGTAAATGCGGATGATTAGAGTTAGCTCAAGAACAAGAATTTGATATAGCAAAGAGTTCAGCCTGAAAGACTGAACAAGAGTTATGCAGTTTATATTATTGATAGAAATTTGTTGGACACCCATATAGGCGACAAAAGCTGCTCCAACGGAGGAATCTTTTAACTTGCTGCCATCAGTGTAGATATTGAGTACGGTGTCAGGGTGATCGAGAGTGGTATTGCTGCTATTTGGAGGTATGTAGGGGGTGATGGACACTCTAAACGTAGGGTGTAATAACTGATGAGGAGGTGGTGGTTGTTCAAGCATAATATCTTGTGGAGAAATATGTGTAATACCTGTGAGTTTAATTTGTTCGAATGCGTGTACCTCTCGAACATTGAGGTCGTGAGGTATGAGTTCTGCAAGAGCCAGCGCTGCTATGGTGAAAATTGGCCTAAATGCTTTTGTAATTTTAATGGCAAAACCGCGTTGCATACTGACCAATCTTGTCTTAATGCATTTTTTTAAAGCCGCCTTTCTCCATACTTCGGCTGCGTATGTGACCATCGGCTCTATCACATGAAGATATATATATAGCTCTGACATATTAACCCGGAAAAATTATAGAAACTTCATTTTTGTTTTATTTTATTTTATGTACTAGCGACCCGTCTTGGCATCGCATGGATACAATGTTGATACTAATGTGACGTCATAAGCTTCTAAACGACTTAGAAAATGTTTATATACCTTAAAGATTTTATGGAGTTTTTTTATTTACAGTTCACCAAAGCCATAGAACCTACCTAAGAATCTTCGCATAAATAACTTTGTTTTATTTATATAAAAATTAGATTTAAATTGATAATTTTTTTTAAATAAATTTTTGTAATTGCATTTTTGATTTATTTAAAAAAAAAGCTTAAAATTATCACAAATAGTCACCCCTATCATTTCCTAACGGGAAAACGCTGTATAATGTACAAGTGTATTGCTATTTGGTTTTTATAGAAAATATCACCATTTGTGACGTTTAAATAAGTATTTTATAAAAGTTCGTAGTTAATTCACGTTTTTTATAAAATATGTTATAAAGTAATTTCAGTGCAGACAGAGTAACAGTATAATGCACTACGATATTCAGGAAAAAACTGAAATAAGTTTTAAATTTAAATTAAAATGTTCCCCAAAAAACTACGTACATATAAAAAAATAAAATGAAAACTGAAGTAATGGATTTTTTTAAAGTAAATTAAAATTAATAAGATAATTACCGTGTATTAAAACATTGACTGATTTCGTTTTACTTCACTTTACCAACTATCTTTGGAGACCAAGTTTTTACACGTTTAAATCAAAAAAAGAGAACAAAAATTATCTATGCCCGTAGTTGTGATCATATATTGGAAGTGGCTATTGAATTGGACATATTTTTGTAGCAAAGTTAATTTACTGAGAACTTGAAAAACGTACAATTTTAGGTTAAATATTTATTGAAAGAGCGATGATGTAGATAGACCTTCAAAGTGACTTTCTTTTATAATAATTATTAAATATAGATAGATCAAAATGATAAACCTTTAATCACTACAATTTCAAAGAGAATTTTTAACAACTTTAGTAAATAATTTAAGACCGGTTGAAAAGGTGCGACTGTTTATTTTATCAAGAAATCCGTTGTCAAAAGAAATATGGGAAAAGTAGGTAAAATATTTATGAGCCTTTTTAACTGCAGGTAATTTAAACGGTCAGGTATGTTACCTATATACAAACGTCACCAAGTAAACACGAAAATTCGCATGTCACGCAAGAAGCATAAAATACGAAATTTTACATTCTTGTTGTAAATTTTTTCATAGATATGCGTAAAAGCACGTCCACGTTTACAAAGTAGCTTCTCTTGCCAAAGACAAACACTCGGGTAAAGTTTTTTTCCAGTACTAATCGGAATTATCACAGGTTCTCGTTAAGTGGCTATAAACACAATCAGTATGTTTGCGTTGCGCCTGCGCAGTTTGACATCTCGCGTGTCAACACAGCATTATGGCTGGTGTGTATGATGGTTATGCTAACCAACTGCTAACTATTTACGTAAGCGTTTTACGATGATCGACGTTATGAATCTATGACACGTTAAGAATTCTTAAACGTTAAAATTTAATGATTCATAAGTAATTATGCTAACGCGAATGTACATAATATAACGTAAAATACATTCGTTACACGTACGTATGGATTTTGTAGCAGTATTACAAGAACATCTATGCTACCTAAATATTAAATACTAGCTGTTCCCGCGACTTCATCTGCGTGGAAGTTACTCTGGGCTAACGCTAACACGCAGCGACAGCTCTCAAAAGGAACAAAAAGGTCCCGATTTTGAAAACATTCTTTATTGGTGATCCGCTGTTATTGGTCTTAGCGTGATGATATAGCCCAAGTCGCGGGCAGAAGCTACTTACACAATAAAAGTAGTTTTTTAATGATGTAGATACAGCTTTATAGGACCTACTTGGTACAATTGTAGTTACCTATGCTTTGTTTGCACACGAGCTAAAAATACTTTATTTAAATTTGTCTATTTATGTAAATAAAATTGAAGTGTATGTATCCGGGATATTTTCAAAATAGCTGAATCGATTTTGATGAGGCTTGTTCACAGACACGAGTATTTTTCAGAAAATGATGTGTCGTTACAATTTCCCATAGAGGCTAAAGACTAATCATAAAATGTTGTAAATGTAACTTAAAATTGATAAAACCGTTAAAGAATTCATTATTGACCCCCAAGGTAAAAAGGGGGGTAAGGTAAAGGTACGTAAAAGTCACTGTTAAATATCACGAAATTAAAAAAAAAATGCTTGAAATTTAAACACATTATCTGCCATTTTGAAATGTGACTGGGTTTAGTAAACCATCCGAGGGTCTTCAAATTGAGATAAAACGAGTGGTTTCCATGGAAACGTCAAAACTATTTCGACGAAAACGAGGTAGCGGACATCAACTACATAGTATGAAATATTTTAAAGTTAAAAAAAGTACCAATTATATAAAATGTACGTTACGAAAGTTACATTCACCGTATTTTTTTTTTGTTTATTTAACATATTAAGCACACATTATTACGTTCAGAAAATATTTAATTTAACTATTTCTCGGTACGTTTGAATGGAGGCATGGTGTAAATTCAGTTTCTGGATAGAGTTTGATCACAAGAGGGCTCGCGTTAAGACGGACGGCAAACAAGCGAGCTTTGTTGGTAATTATCATCGCGGCAGCTGTTTGCCAACACCTCGGTGCGAAGACTCGACCACCGTCCGCCGTTCGACGATATTTCGACGAATGTGACTTCACATTTGTCGCGGGAACCGTGTACCATGTTAGGTATTATAATTAGTACTCTGAACATTTGTCACCTTTACGAATTTTTATTGGTGATAAAGTTAAAATGTCAAGTGTCAGAATGATTAGCGAATTGATAAATGATAGTTATATAGGAACGCTAAAGTAAATAAAAATGCATTAGCCAAAATATTAATATACTTTAAATAATTCTAATGAGATTTTATGTATCATATTTTTCTTTAATTTTTTGCATCGTATGTGATATATTCGTGTTTTAAACTTTTATTTTTATTATTCAAGCTTGAGTAGCTAAAACTTACAGTTAAAAACAGTATTAAAATCTTCACCCTAATTATGTTTATTATTTAATTTATCATTTTTATAATCGTATTTTATATTGACTATTATATCTCAAAAGCAAAGCGGTAAAAAGGCTAAATATCGGTTTTAAAATGGTAAATTCATATTATGTACTAGCTGTGCCTGCGACTCCGTCCGCGTGGAAACTAATGTAAAGTAACAGTGACTAAGAAAATCTTCTGAATGTATTAAATCCATTCACCTATCTATTTTTCTCTCGTACTTACGCCGCGTTGTCATTAAAATTACAATAACTTTTGATAGAATGGACCGATTTTAATAAAACAAAAACAAAGTTACTCCCGAGGATATGCTTTACGATTGTCTTATATGAGGTTTTACTGTAAACCCAGTACTTTAGCAGTGATGCGTGTTCATACAAGCAGACAGATAGACAGACAGACAAATAGACAGACAGACAGATAGAAAGACAGACGGACCGACATTTCTAAAAATGATTGAAATGTATTCTATTACTTATTCCTGGATACTTGCAACAATTTTTTTCACGAAAATCGAAGAAGTACAGACACGTTAGATTTACATTCTTAATTTATATGTATAGATTAGCCATAATGTGAAATAAAATGTTCACTCTTCTCTATAGATTTTTGTATTATGGATACAGAGGCAGCAACGTTGATGCTACACTATGACTGGAACGTAATATGAATTTGCCGTTTCAAAGCCAATATTTAGCGATTTCTGTTATCGCTTTACCATTGAGAAATACGTAAATAAGGGACCGTTTAATCCTCTTCGTTTTTATCATATCGTTCGTGTAACCTGCCTATTATCAACACTTATTTTAATATATACTTTATACATAAACATTTATTATAATAAAATACATATGTTAAACCAGTTATGTAATTTATTGCCAACATACGTATGTACTACGATTTAATCTATACTAATATTATAAAGCAGGAGGGTTTGTATATTTGGTTGAACGCGCTAATCTCAGGAACTACTGGTCCGATTTGAAAAAAATCTTTCAGTATTAGATAGCTCTTTTATCGAGGAAGGCCATATATTATCATTGTTAAGACCAATAGGAGCGAAACACCAAAGAAGAACGTCTAAAGCTAAGTCGCGGGCAGAAGCCAGTCTTTATATATAAAAATCAATGTTTGTATGGTTGTCCTCAATGTATACCGAAACTACTGGTCAGATTGTGATAATAATTTTGTAGGGTCTTCTGCAGACGCTCGAGATGGTTCCTAGCCCAAAAAAATTGTATATGTATATATCAATGTTTTTTTTAATGAATAAAATTGTTTGCCTTCAAGAAAGAAAGAGCTTTTTCTTCTTATTGAAACTTTTTATACTATAATTAACAAACAAACATAATTAAACATAATTAACAACATATTAAAACAAACAAGACTGCCAACCCAATTACAGGCAAATCATATGCTTCCATTCAGAAAAAACATTCCTGGTAAGCCGTGGCGATATAAGTTTCGTGACTGTTGCAAGTTTGCTGCGTCTACTATCTGTAGACTCAGGATCTATCTATAGACGTATGCTCTCCAGTCCATCTTGCAAAGCTCAGAATCAGGGACAACTCAATATGTGAATGTGGGTTGGATGAAAACACTCTAGAATACATTTTTTTTTTTAATTGTCCCGATTTAGTATCGTATTGTATTATATTTTACCTAACAATATACTACATCCGTCTAATTTTAACAAAGACACAAAGGTGTGTATTTTCTTTTTTTGTCAATACTCTATCTAATCTTATATGTTTTAACAAAATTAAACTTTAACATGACACAATTACTAACAGTAATTATTGTGTAAATATATATTTATTTAAGCCATGATGTCTAGTGGCGTAATCTAGTAGAACTAAATTATATAAAACAAAAATAATACTACCTATAAAGTGACTGTCCCATGACTGACTTAACACTGGTAGAATTCGTATCTATGAAACTCCAATATTAAAAAGTTGATGTTGTGCTTTGTGAGTTTGGATTAATTAGAAAGGTATTATATTAGACTACCTTTTTATTGTATATATTTTCAATAATTGATCACAGTAAATGTAATGAAAATTAGCAAAATTCTATAATATGGCGTGCGTTGCTTGAATGATTTGAAATAAAGTAATAAAATCCATAGCAAAATTCAATACTGTTAGCTTTACAAAAAAATACTACACACATATATCTAAGTTTAATATCTCAGCCAAAAAGATTGTTTTATGTTCATGTGAAAAATAAAATAAATGTTCCTATTCCTAAGTTATTAGATACAGGTTTCATGTATACTTTACAAATTCTTATTAGAACAAAGAGCTTAATCAAAACGAAAATTTCATGGAGATAAAGTACGGCTATTGTGTTGTTGCGAGGATAGTGAATGGGGCGCGGAGGTGAGGGTCAAAGAAGCAACCCAGGGGATACCCGGAAGACATTTCTTGCCAATATATAATATATAGGATAGCTTGGATTCACAATTGGACCCGGTAGGTGTCCCTACAATTGGGTTCTAAGGTTTTTTAAGATTTTTTTTGCGTTTAGAAATAAATTCGGAACAGGTAATAACCGATTTGGCGCAGACGAAGTTGCGCGGGTCAGCTAGTACTTTATAAAATAGAAACATGAAGTAATAATTAGTTTGCTTAGCATATTGTACTCGCTCTGTTGAAAGAATGTCAGATGCCAACGTGAGTTGTCGTGCGAGTTGACATAGAAAGTTTGAACTTCGAGTGGACCCCCGGGCCATTCCCGGACGTGACACGCTTACACTAATTTTAAAGCCACTGAAATTCCTCCCGCTATACAGTTGACAAAAATGTGACAAAACTATTGACATACGACACGAGTATCAGGTTAGTACTAATCTGCTCGAGTGTGTGCACGTACACGCTGTGTATCGTCATTTCCACTAAATATTATACAATGTTAAAAAAATAGGCATATTATATAAACATTTAAGCAAAAGCTGCACGAGGAGAGAGGTGGCCGAGATTTTTACGAATCACCTTCTTTTAGTTTGTTAACACGTCCATGATTGCGAATACTACAAAAATAAAAATGAGGGGCATTCAAACTACAAAAATATTACTTTGAAAATGAGAGAAAAAGAAGGAAGAAAAAGAGAATGATATATCTTCATTCAGGATATGAAACCGTCTCGATTTCTGAAGCCGGTTAAAGCAGAAAGTCGACAGTAATACTTCCATGTTACCTTAACAAACATGTGAATATTCGAATTTATAAAAAGAAATTGTCGTCAAAGCTGATAAATACAATAAAATCCAATAATACTGATGTCAACTGAATCGTAAAGATCGTTCGACAATTATCGTAATAACACCTTATCAGCTCGTTACTTAAATTAACACAATAAAAGCATATAAAAAACTGGGCACGTACTAAGTGATCCCGAAATACGCGTTAAGACAAGTCATAGTGACTAGATTTTCTTTATGTATTTTAGTTATTGGTAGCCATCACAACGGCACTTATGTTCCGCTACTAGTTTTTTTCATAGAAAATAGATTTTTTTTTTCTATGTTCGTTTTAGAAAGTTTCGTGTACTAGAGAGCATTTTATGTAACTGTGGTTAGTGGCGAAGTCTTAGATATTATTATCCTATTAGTCCTTTTTAATAGGGGCCAACCAACCAGTCGCGGTCTGGGTTTTGAGTACCGATCTAACTTTTTGAAACCTTAGACTATCTAACAATAATCTCATATTTTCTATTTATAGTAGAAAATCGAAGAGAATAGAATGGAGCGTGAACGTTGCCAATTTTTCTGTACTATGTTTATTTATTTATTTATTTTTAATATTTCTGTTTATGTATTTCTTTTTAGTTGGTATGCAAGAACTAAAAGAGTAAGAAGAAGAATTGAAGAGAAAGAGAAGTAAAGAGAAGAATTGAGCAAAATAGTTTATTTTTTACATATCATCACTATTATCGTGTGTTAATTCCAAACAAAATATATAAATTTGCGCATTGTCATACGTTCGACATCATACATATTATAAAACAATGTCCTCTGCCACGTCTGTCTGTCTGTTTGTTCGCGATAAACTCAAAAACTACTGAATGGATTTGCATTCGGTTTTCTGTAGATAAAGTGATTCCTGAAGAAGGTAGGTGGTAGGTGGAAGGTAGTTGTTGGTGGTAAAGCCACGCTGAAGCTATTATTGGTTTCAGCATGAATGGGTCGGCTCGCCCGGTGTAGTACTATCCGACCTACAGAAAACCGACGTGAAGTAACACCGCTTGCACTGTTCCGTTTCGTTCGGTCAGTGAGAGCGTCGGATACTCGTGTTCCCACCCCCTCTATCATCGCCCACTCCATAAAAACAGCCCAGCAACGCACTTGCGACTCTCCTGGTGTTGCTTGTGTCTGTGGACGGCGGTGATCACTTACCATCAGGTGACCTGCCTGTTCGTTTGCCCCCAATAATATTAAAAAAAAGGTTTAGGTGTATAATTTGTCAAGGTTTTTTTTTTTCATTATCAGGGCGGGATAAAGTCCGTCGTGGTTGCTAGTTATCGTTACATAGTATAAAACAAAGTCCCATACCGCGTCTGTTTGTCTGTCTGTTCGCGATAAACTCAAAAACTACTGAACGGATTTTCAAGTGGTTTTCACCAGTCGATAAAGTGATTCATGAGGAACGTTTTGGTATTTCATTTGTCAAGGTTTTTTTTATACTCAGGGCGGGACAACGTCTGCCGGGCCTATATAATTGACAAATTGTTCTAAAAAAAGTACCTAATGTTTATATTATAATTTAAAGCCTGGTCGCCAATTATTATCTATAAATTGGACTGCAACAGTATTTTATGTTTTTAAATGCACACCCAATTAAATTAACCGGTGATCTCTGCTTTATACTTTTCTTAGAACAGGTTAAGATAAAGTAAAGATGGTTTAGAGATATCGTATTCATAGACCGTGCTAATCTACGTAAGTTCGTATCTCTCCAATTAGTCTGAGCCTTAGGTTAAGGAAAACATCGCGCAGCACACTCTCTCTGAGTGTGCGGCGTGGGACGATCAGCGCCGCGCCCTGGCTGCGACGGTAGGGGACGATCTCTCGCTGCCGGGCGTGGTTTCCGCCATGCTCGGCAGCGAGGAAGTGTGGACTGTTGCGGCCTCCTTCTGCGAGGAAGTCGTTTCGCAGAAGGAGACGGCGGAGAGGGCCCGCGAGGAAGATCCGCGAGGCCCTCTCCGCCAAAGGAGAGCAGGAAGGAGGGGGAGGCGGAACGCTCGTCCCCTCCCATAACCGAGCCGAGCCTGATCGGGGGACCCATCTCCTCATTACACAGGTGAGGCTGACGAGGGGAGACGACTGGTTATGTACCCAGTAGTCTCTCTATAGTAGGACGAAGCCTGGCGTTCAGTCGCCAGGCTGCCGCAGGGGCGGTTTCTCAGGAAGACAGCAGGTTCGATCCCTGGCCGCCCCTACCATGCAGCGGATGGTACACCGTGGGGCTTTAGTCCGTGCGAGTCGGACATAACCCACTCTCTCCCCCGAGAGGGTGGCGTATCCATAAAGGATTTCCCCATTTTTTTTATCTTAATTTTTTAAATGTTTTTTCCGAAATCCCCAATTTTATTAATCTTAACGTATCTTCTTAAGTCTTATCGTATCTTAACAATGGGTGAGTTGTGTACAAACGCAAAAAAAATAATTATAAACAATTGTATTTATATTTTAATTAAATCTATGTAAATAAAAATCAATTGCCCAATATATGTAAACGCAATACGTCAGAAAGGCTGGATCTATTTGGCTAATTCTTTGTTTGTTGTATGTGTAATTGCTTGGACAAGATTTCTATGAAAGAGAATGTCTGAAAAATCAGACGGAAGAGTGAAATCTTTGGATTAAAAAATCTCCACATCAATCAAATCAATAAGCCAGACGATTGTAAGATATTTTCAAAAGTATTGGCAGAATTTATATATTGGTTCATGATTCAGTTACCATTTTATTTCATTACATGGTCGTATGGTAAATGAAAGATTTGGTATCATTTTCTTCGTTAATACATCCGTAGAAAGCCGGGGCAGGCGGCTAGTATACTATACTAGTGTTATAAAGATGAAGCATTTGTTTGCTTGAACGCGCTAATCTCAGGAACTATTGGTCCGATTTGAATAATTATTTTAGTGTTAGATAGCTCCTGTACCGAGGAAGGATAGAGGTATATATGACGCTAAGACCAACAGGAGCGTAGCAAGAATGACCAATGAAGAATGTTTCAAAATCATTTCGTTTTCCTTTTGAGAGCTTCCACTATGTGTTAGCGTTAGCCCAAAACAACTATTCCACGCGGAGGAAGTCGCGAACAGAACTTAGCTTCTTATATTATATATAGCTATTATATATTTTATCCACTTATAACATTTTAGTTGACGTGATTGCTATTGTTATAGTCATTAGATTAGAAGGAAAAACAAAAAATCTTCAGGAGATATAAATATTTCTCAAACAATAAATTATAATTATTAAATAAGAGAGGGTGGATTGCGTGTGAATGGTTCGTGTGAAGAATTGCACCAGTTCTCTTATCACGCGATATAACACGCATCCTACATCAACAACCGGAGTTGGGGTGTCACGGTAATTATCTACGTGTTATGGTTTTTATCATAATGCTATATTTATATATTTTTGTTTACATTTTCGTTTTTTTTTTAAGAGATTGATATTGAATGGTTGATCGGAGCTTTTTTTAATTCAAAGCACAATATAGTGACTATTGTTCCTGATGGTGAGAAAAGCATCCCGTTTGGTACTGGAAGTACATGGGCTAAGTACACGACTAAGCATGGCAATGACTATTGTCCTGTTCTATCGTAAAACATAGTAGATTTCCCATGCGAGTAATTTTAGAATCGGGCCACCTCTGAGCTAAAATCCTGACTAATAGTATAAATCCGAATGTGAGTTTGTTTGTTACGGTTTCACGCCTTAATTACTCAAATAATCATCATGTAATTTTATATATAAGTTGTCGAGGGTACATAAGATGATATAGGGTACGTTTTATGCAGTAAAGTAGTACTGTTCCCCAGATATAAGTAAAATCTACATTAACACGAACCAAACCGTGCTTGCAAAGCTTGTATAGTTATAATTATCGCGGCTTAGTTATAATATATCTGCTCTAACTGAGTGACGAAATTAACATTAGGAAGCGCTTTTCAGTGTAATTTATCACTTAATTTTTATACATCATGTGTAATGTATGTATAATTTATTATTTGTTTCATTTCAAATAAACAACAAATATAATAATCTCAACAACTTTTCAATTTCTTTCATTTTCCGCCTTATCTTAAGCACTATAGGGTCCTCTTTCACACTTGTTTCAGTTATAAGTTGAAATAAATATGTCACTTTGGGAGATAACCTAAATAATTCTATAATTATGGTCAATCTTGTAGTATTACGAACATGTTCAATGAAAAGAATGTTACAAAAATATTGAATATTGAAAGTTGTTTAGCTTTTATCCATTAATGTTATGTACATAAAAAAAAACTAATGTTTTTCAATCATACCGTAGAAGTTGTTTGATGACTGATGTGTTGCGAGCCAGTGTGCATACGCATGTCCCGCCAGTAAACCAGCCTCGCTGAGTGCGCCCAATTCTGGACACGCGGATGTCGATGAAACTAAAAACGTATGCAAAGAAATAATTCAAATCAATTTTTATATTTTTATCCGGACTTTTACCACGTGATATTCAATTACAAGGCAATGCCAAATTGCTGTTGGACAAAAAAGTAATAGGCAAAGTTATATAGCTTGGCAAACAACACCGTGCCAATCACTTTAATTCATTTTACAGTGGAGTGAAAAGACTGTTTTTTTTTTACTGCATTATCTACTATCTTCAAGTAGTAATTAGTGATTTGAATACTGGTTTCTTATTGGTGGAAACGTTCAAAGTGTGACATGTAGGTAGTTTGAAGCGTTATGAGAATATTTATCCAATGACATTTAAAAGTTAAAACCGCCAATTTTCTACTTAAGCGGTGTTGTTTGCTAAACGACGAAATGTCTTTGCGAACGTTAAAAAATTGCGAATCTTAAGATTTACCAGCGTATGTCAACAATAATCGGTTTTGGTGATTCAGTATAACTTTAGGTCTTTTAGAATCGGACATATACTGATGTATTTTAAATCCTTACTATTAGATCATAACTAGCCGGCCCGGCAGATGTTGTCCCGCCCTGATTATAAAAAAATCCTGGACAAATTATATACCAAAACGTTCCTCGTGAATCACTTTATCGACTGGTGAAAACCGCATAAAGATCCGTTCAGTAGTTTTTGAGTTTATCGCGAACAGACCGACAGACAGACGCAGTACGGGACTTTGTTTTATACTATGTAATGATAGTTAAGTGCTAGGTTAGGTTAGGTTGAATTGCGATCAAAATAAAGCGTGCCGGTCGCTCGCTAACTAACATCAGATACTGTCATGAGAATAGAATATCGGAAATTCACCAATTATCTCGGTGAATGTGTCTAAAGTTTATCCACTATACCATGTTTCGGAAAATTTACGTAGAACATATGATACAATCACTTATCTTAATATATATATTTCTTGTGTGCGTGTGTATGTGACTGAACTCCTCCTAAACGACTGGACCGATTTTGATGAAATTTTTTGTGTGTGTTCGTGGAGATTCGAGAATGGTTTAGATTCACAATTGGACCCGGCAGGTGGCGCTGCGATCGACTTTTAGGATTTTTTTTGTTTTCAAGGCAGGACAACGTCCGCCCGGTCCGCTAGTAATTTATAAATTTTTAATGTCACATTAATAATTTCCACTATTTATGATTTTTTTATTAGATGTTGGATAAAATGAATATGATAGTAGCATAAATGACACAAGATGAAATGAGATGAAAGTAAGAAATTTGAGTATGACGGCAGAGGGAAATACGAGTAGAGAAAGACTGGATGGAAGGTATGGTTGGATTTTGTGTAAAATAACTCGTGGAGTGCATTATAAATTTCTGGAATAAAGGAGAAAAATACTACGAGAAATGAATTTATTATTTATCAAAATATTCTCGCTTAGCTTCAATGCACTCCGTCATACTAATAAACCAATTTTGAAAATATGTCCGTAAATTTTCCGTGGTGTCCTCTCGGAAATATCTTTTTTTTTCTCCTCAACAGCGTCTTTTGGTGTTGAAAACGTTGACCGTGTAAATAATTCTTGATTATTGAAAATATGAATAATTAATGAAGAGATCGTGTGCGGGATGATCAATAATATCAACAGTTTTTCTTTCAAAAATTCTTTAAAGGGTGTAAATATTGAAATTACATTTAGCAGAGGAAAGTAGGAGAGAAAAAAATAAGTTCAAGTCCACCCTACTCTTTTGGGAAAATATACTATTTTATATTGTAGGTACATACATAATTGTATTTTTTCAGGTACTGAGCTGACATATTGAAAAATTAAAAATATATATACGAGATAGCGGACTTTGTTTTATAATATATAATGATGATTTAATATTAATAATGAAGACTTCCAAAATGCAAACATTTGATTTATCACCATCTTTAAAGTGTTAACAGATAATTTATGTAAATATGTAATTGTTATGCAAATTAAAACGCTAAGTTTACTTATATATTTGTGCAAATTTACAAATTATATATTAATGATATAAAAACAACGGTTAAGTTACTTATAGAATAATATAATAACCGAATATTGTCTTTTTCGGGATAGCTAAATTGGTAAATTTTTCGAGTTCAAATAAATAAAATATATCTTACCGTTATGTTCATCTGTAACTTCTTCGAAGACTTCTCCATCATCCTGACATATGTCAACGTTAAATTTACTATCACTGTTTTTATTATTACCTAATATATTGTCTATTAGAAAAGTTTTACTTTTGTCCTTCACACTTCGAGCTGAGTCATTGTTACAAATGTTACTGGCTAAAGATTTAGCTGGAAACAAACCGTGATTTTGATCGAAATACCGTATTTTATTAGTACTACCATAAGAGTTCGTTAGAGGATTTTTACTCACGGAATGTTCACTGTTTTCACAAATATCAATAGTTTCATTATCACTCTCATAGTCTGTTTCTGAATCACATCCATAGGTGGAGTCTTTGTCAACACTACACATTGCATTAGGATCATTTAAACCGACCGATACATTTTCACAAGTACTAGATATGTCATCCGCGTTGTCCATTATTGCATAAACGGCCTATTTTAGATTATTTTTTTATAACAACACTTCACCAATATATAGAGTCAACTGGTTGTAGTAATGGAGAAAGCTTTATTTCTAATAGCGAGAAAGATTTCTAACAGCGAGATCGTTGGAAACTGATAATTGCTTCCGAAAATAGGTGGTTCCTCGCGTTCGGCTACAGTGGCTGTAGGTATGAACAAGATGACATCCTTTAACGCTACTGGCTAATCTCACGATGGAGGGGATGACGCCATCTTAAGTAGGTGGGGCTTCAACAACCGCCTGTGAAAATTCACACCTTTCTTTTATTTGATAACACGTTATATCAGAGCTCTTTAGCCCACAAAGCACCACTAAAAGCTTATGATGAGGAGAGGATCCAATTTCCCTTTGGTTATTGTTTGATTAATGTCGCTGATTTAAGTGATTTATTGTAAGTGATCCGGTATATAAATTGCTCTTGACGGGATTTTAAATTCATAAATGTTTACAAAGTGCTATTATAGTGTTATCAAAGCGTAAGCGTAATTAAAAACAGTAAGCAAACATAATCAATGCATTGCTGATATATCATATTTCAGATAGGTTAATTTGCGATTTTTTTTAAATTTAAATTAAATAATATGTCTAGTCATTATGTGAGAGTTTATTAAACGCGATTAAATACATTATCGAATATGTAGGCGGAGTCATGTCGATAACAGAGTCAAAAAAGATAATAGGAAACTATACTATCTCAGATTCACGTAGTCTTTGTGTAAATTTATTAATTTTCGTATCGTAATTTAGGCGTATAAAACTGTAGGCGCTTCGTACCTGTTAAATACTATATAAAAAAAAATTTAGCCTGTTCCATTGATCCATTCATAACATGTGAAACTACATAAGTTTCATTTTATAATTATTATTTTTTATTCTGATCATTAGTTCCGCAGATTCCTTCCTACAAGCAAACAAACATATCATTATAATAATGGAATAGGTTAAATACAGATGCATAGAAAAACCTTTGTTTGTTAGATGGCACAAGAAAATGCACTCGAAAACTATAATATTAATACCAATTAATTTAATTGACACTTTAGCGGTAAAAATGTTCACAAACATATTGACAATAAACTTATGGAATACTCGATATTGTTAACTGATATAAAGTATTATAAATAAATACATTTTTTACCTTCCCACGTATTTCACTTTTGTTTAAGTCGTCCCTTTTTACTACACAATAAATAATTATGTGAACCATAGTCCCTGCAGAATATATTAAACTGAATATATTGAAATTATTGTATCATAAATATTACAAGACATTTTACAAATACCAAATTTAACATAGAGAAAGCGAATTAATACAAATTTCGTAGCTTTCAGCTATCATTTGAAGCCTTCTTAAAAGTAAATAAGATGTTATGAGGTTGTAAAACTTATTACTGTTTGTCTTATTTACTTATTATGTTATTGGCTACTACAGAGAGACATATTCGTTACCAAAATATATAATTAATTATCGCAACTAATGACTTTATCAAATCAAGTTAAAATATAGAGAACGAGTAATAATAAGTAAAGAGATAGATTTATTTTATTTTAATTAATTCATAGAAAACAAAACTGTTCCAATTTAATGCGTTTTCCAGAACGTTGCTTGTTGAAATCACGGCTGAGTCATCATTTGGGTGTTCAACATAATAAATGTTAAAAGAAAATATTAATTTCGCAATGTAGACCGTAGATTTATATAGTAGATTTTATTATATCGGCTGAAGTGTTTTTTTTTTATACCATGACGGTAGCAAACAAGCATGCGGGCCGCCTGGTGTAAAGCGGTCACCGCAGCCTATGGACGCTTGTAACATCAGAAGTGTTACATGCTCGTTGCCGACCCTTAAATAACCCATTTATTTTCCTCTTGAAGCACTCCTTACCGTAGTCCCCAGGAAAAACTTCAGCAGGAAGCTCATTCCACAACCGGATCGTTCGGGGAAGGAAACCCGTCTGGAACCGGACCGTCCGAGACCATTTCGGTTCAATGTGTGGGGATGAATTCCCTGCCGATGACGAGCAGTGCGATGGTGTATCTTCAAGAAAAAACTGTGACATCGAATGTGATGCTCCATTTTGCAAGCCCCTGTGTGCATAGAATACATTAACTATCAGCATGTTATACCAGCATACATAACACAATTATGTAATAACAAACACTAATAATAATTGAAATCCATCAAATCAAGGAATAAAAAACAATTATATAAAAATTAAGTTTTACACTGGGACCAATAAAATAATTCGAAATTTCAACTGACGTAATAGTTTTTAAATATAGATAAGTATATATAATGGAATACTATGTGCGTACTACATAGTGCTGGACTAAGCCAGTAGGAGGCCCTAACCGGTGAAATTTACTGAAACTTCTAGGACTGTTCACAATTTCTAGATGATTATCTCGTTTTCTCCGAACCTAAAATCTATGTAAATAAAACGATAGACGTCTGCTGTTGTGCACATCATATAATACATCAGTATAAAACTGGCCCTTATATAAAAAACTAACTATATCTTCATTTAATATAACGTTATTATATAATAATTTAAAGAAACTACGTTCTTTATAAGCATTACATAAGATTACAGAAATTTCGCAAGCAAAGAATATTTTTGCTTACAATTTTTAAGTGAAACTTCTTATGGGAGGGCTTTGAAATTCTAATCCGCAACCTTTTTCTGTGAGAAAAAATAGTGGGGTAAAACACTGTGTCGGGTAGAGTGATGAAAACACCAGTTCTCGTCTGATCACCGAAGTTAAGCAACGTCGGGCGCGGTCAGTACATGGATGGGTGACCGTCTGGGAACACCGCGTGACGTTGTCTTGCGTTGTATTTTTTTTATTAAAATGTTTCCCATTAATACAAACGTTTCACTTCTATCTTGTGTCTTCACGACATACCCTGTTTTACTTACTGTGTTATAGTGTTTTTCTTATAAGTATCATAATCTCATGTCAGTAAAAGTGGCGTTACGCTAAGGATGATAACTGAAACAATGATGGCTTAGTGGTAGGAGACTAGTGTATAGTGGGCTTTGGTTGGTATACTACAACAAGCCTAAGATTTGGCTGATTGTGTAAAAGAATGTAATAAAACCATAGTATGGTGGTAACCCTTATTCTAATGCACCTCGTTAGTTACTTTCAAGTTAAAAATCTAACGCCAAACACGTATAGGGGGTGCTATAATTTTATTAATATATAATAGTTTTATTAATAGTGTTTACTCTGTGTATAAAATTGTCAAGATTATAAATAACGCAGATAAAGTCCCGGGTGTCAGTTAGGTCAAACATAAAAATATAACAAAAATATATACATTCAGAAAACTATGTTATCTTCGAGAACGTACATATTGATAGGGTTTTTTCTAAGCCCATGTGGATAAATATCATCACTTTGTTGAAAATGCGATGCCCAGCACCATAAAGGTGTGCTTCGGCAATTGTGTTTAAGAGTCAGACTTGCTCAAGGACTGGCGTCTCTACGATCTTTAACCTCATCACAGTTTAATATCAGGTAAGTTTGTGGTTTATGTGAAGATCGACAAAGTTGAAAAAAAAAACAAATTAATAAGGTTATCTGAAATTAAATTCAAGAAGGGTTAAAAAATTAAAGTCTATTCTCATACTGAATTTCGATGTTTGTTACGTAATGATGAAATCAAACAACTCTTAAATGTCGTTGAAAGTCCAGAACTTTTGGGAGAATTGTTTTTAGTAATCATTATTTTTGTCTCAAGAATAAAATATAAAGTAGTCCGGTGAAGCTGTTAAGACCTTGCTAGGTCAATAGCGTAGTCAGTTCGAAAAAAAACAATATAAATATCATTGTTAACAAGATATTTCTTTATAAGCCTCATGACGAAAACTTATTCCGAATATTTTTCTTTTGCATTATAACGTCCTTTATTACACTACTAGCTGTGCCCGCGACTTCATCCGCGTGGAACTGAATGCTTACAACAGTGACCATTTTTCTCATCTTACTCTTCTTGCTCGTTACTTATCTACATTTCTCTCGTCGCTCTCACGTCGTCATTAAAATTACTATAATTTTTGATAGAGTAAACAGATTCTAGTAAAACTAGTATATAGTATAAGTATTATACGTTATACAGCGATGATTGAAGAGTCCCAAGCTTCTAACGATTGTTACTGGCAGTCGTGAAAATACGAACCGTGATATATTGAAAAATGTCATGGTATTATTGAATGAAAAAATATAACACGTGTTGGCTATCTATATGTGGTCTTATTTCTTGCTATCTGAAGATGTACGAGTAGGAAGGCATCCCTGAACATAGCATTCTTTTAGGCTTTTCGTCATATGTATAATGAAACATTTTTATATACGTATTTTATAGTTGCAGAGCCTTACAACTACTATTTCCAACTTACCAAAGTCTGGAGTCACTTATAATTTTCCTAGAGTGACATCTTAGTCAATGACTAAAACAATAAATATATTGAAACTATGAATACTCTCAAATATACATACCTGTTGGAACAACGCTGAGAGGATATCTATAAAAGTACCTATTACATTATTCTATCTTGACAACATCTTAATAATCTAACTGATCAGAGAACCCAGACCAATCAACAATAATACAGCATCGCCACTTCAATCTGACAAAGCTAGCTTAACTATTCATAAATGTATGGGTTAGTGAGATACATTTGTACCTGTATACCTCACGAACTCAAACATATACTTCGAATCTAATAACTTGGCTAAACTAAACTAAGCAAATTCAAAAAATGAGGGAAAAATAAAACCCTTCCCATGTGTGGAACGCTTAACAGTCGAATTTGACTTTTTTCGGTAACTGTAAGATTAATTGTTATTATTTCTCTCATGATTAAACTGTGGAAAAATCAACTATTGTTTAGAAAAATGCGACTAAATCAAGAATAATTCCAATAAAACTTGTAATTATGTTATGTTAAAGCTGTTTTCTATTTTTAACACTAATGCCCGGTTTCTGAGAGACTCGGTTAAACTACCAATAGTTATTGACTCAACAAAGTTATCCATAAGATAAACTGTCAAATGGTCCGTTGAGTTTTACTGACATTTATCGTATGATTGTGTGTTCAGAAACGCAATTTGACAAGTTATCGAACCGATAACGCTATTGTACAGATAAACTACAATTAACATACCTCAGAAACCGGGCATTAATCATTTTAATATTTTTTACATGATAAGTATTTTATGATTAGAGTTAACATCGGAACAATTTTGTTAAAACGAATTTATCGAGAAAATTTGCATTAAGTAATCTGATCACAGTTTTTGGCGGGATTTTGGTCTGTCATGTAGTGGATTTTATATTTTATTCATAATCTTGTGTTACATGACTCTCTCTTTTCTTCTCTTCTTGAATCTCTACTGTGTAAAATTGGTAGTGTTTTATGTAATGTAGTTTTTTTTTTTAACTTTATTTTTAGCAACCAATCTTTTAGATTATTACTACCATTGTCGAGTAGTTAATAGTATTACAAGTTCTTCTTCTATTCCATTTTCGGCAACCAGTCTTCTAGTAGGCCATCACCGCCATTGTCAAGTGAGTATCGATATTACAAGTTTCTTGATATAATTTCAATGAATACCATTGTCGAGTAGTTAATAGCATTTCAAGTTCTTCTTCTATTCCATTTTGGCAACCAGTCTTCAATTACCAGTCAGACTATTACTGCCATTGTCAAGTGAGTATCAATATTACAAGTTTCTTGATATAATTTCAATGAACTAACAAGATGGTGGCCATCTTGTTAGAACCTTCCATGGAATTTTTGTGGCATCTCAGAATTCATGGTCCGTGGCATTATTTTCCATTCACTTCACTTATGCACAATAAACAAACTATATCACATAAAACACCACCAATTTTACACAATATAGAGTCAAGTAACACAAGATTATGATTAAAAAATTAAATCCACTACATGACAGACCAAGATCCCGCCAAAAACTCTGTAATATAGTTTGTTTGTTGGTTTCAAAAGTTAAGTGAATGGAAAATAATACCACGGACCATGAATTCTGAGATGCCACAAAAACTCCATGGAAAGTTCTAACAAGATGGCCACCATCTTGTTAGTTCATTGAAATTATATAAAGAAATTTGTAATATCGATACTCACTGGACAATGGCAGTAATAGTCTACTAGAAGACTGGTTGCCAAAAATGGAATGGAAGAAGAACTTGTAATACTATTAACTACTCGACAATGCCAGTAATAATCTAAAAGATTGGTTGTCAAAAATAAAATAAAAAAAAAAACTAGTCCGATAACAACTATAACTGTATAATTTTCGTTATGTATTAAAAATAGACACAAAATCTATAATATGAATCTACCTATTATTATCAGCTTTGTAGTTATAATACGGGAATTTTTTTTTTTTTTTTGTTTAAAAAATTTTTAAAAAAAAAAAATTTTTATTTTCACCCCCCTTTTTATTTTATAATATTTTTTTGTTAAAATTTTTTTTTTTTTTTTTTTTTTTTTATTATATAATTTATTATTTTTTTCCCTTTTTTTTTTTTTCTAAGGTTTTTTTTTTTTTTTTTTTTTTTAAAAAAAATTAAAATTTTTTTTTTTTTTTTTTTTTTTTTTTTGTTTTAAAAAGATAATTTTAATTTTCTTACCCCTTTATATTTTTTTTTTTTTTCCAATATTTTTTTTCTTTTTTATTTTTTTTATAAATTGGTTGGCTTTTTTTTTGTAAATTTTTTTTTTTTTTTTAAAATTTTTTTTTTTTTTAAACTTTAAATTTTACCCCCCGGCTAAAAAAAAAAAAATTTTTTTTTTTCACTCCACCCTATTGATTATTATATCTTGTTGTAAAAAATATTACTTAACATGTTTTTGTCCAGGAGGGTTTTTGAAAATTATGCCATAATTTATTACTTACGTAATTTGGAACTTCTAAAGATTAATATGAATAAATTGATTGAATAGATATCTAAAATTCTTTAAATAGTAAAATGCAAAAAAAAATTGGTACAATAACTAAAACGAATGCCCCAAATTTATTTCTTAAGAATATAACTAATGTTACCGTAACCACTATGTTTTTTTACAGTACTTAAGTATTTTACTTGCAACACCATTAGTACAAAAAACTGAGTATAATGGTATCTTCGAAATTTTTGCTTCAGAAAAAGCCACGAAGAAATTAATTTTGTGACTGATTATGTCAAGAGAATCGGCATGTTTGTATGGTATTTAAAATGTCATCACTATGGACCTGTCACTGGCAATATTCTCTAATCTTTTACTGCTATATATAAATAAAAAATGTGTGTGTGTACTTATGTACACGGGTTAGAAGTTATACTTCTTTGGCGTAACAAGATAAAAATCTTTTTAAAAATTTTATCTTTCGCATTATTCTACGTTTGTAGAAAAAACGACACTAACAATAGAAAAAAGGTATTTAATGCATTGAAAGTTGTAATACAAAGAAATACAAAGAAACAAAATGTTGACTATAGCTAACTTCAGGGTGTCGGTTTTTCGTGACGGTGTGCGCGCGCATCGTAAAAATTTACTCTCATAATTTTTCCCTAACGCGCCAAAAGAAGTATAACTTCAATAAATTGGTTCATTTAATGTACTTAAACAACACAGATAGCTAGAAGCCGACAATTGTTTATACTCCAACAATAATAATTCTATTTTTCCTATACGAAGCGCTACTATATTTGAAATTAACCGTAGTGTCCAAATAAACAATTTACTTTACGGTTCGCAATTCGCAGCTGCGTCGTCACCGTGAGTATACATTTATTATTAAACTTTAAAATGTAATAATATAACAAGGTATAATAGTGTTATCAAAAACAAAATAGATAATTTTTTACATAATCTATCTATATAAATATAATGGAAGTATCTATTGCAGTGTTTTTTAACGAGTGGGTAGCGACCACTTTGAGGTTCTCAAAGACACAATAAGAGAGCGGGTAGTGAAGGCTTAGTGTACGGCCTGAGTGCATTTGCGTTCGGCGGTGCGTCCAGCGGGGCGTGTAGCGTCTAAGAGCGACGCTCGCGCGCCACTCAGGACACTCGCGTATTAATGCATATGTTTGAAACGAACGCCGGACGCGACACACCGCTGAACGCAGATGCACTCAGGCCGTACACTTAGCAATAAAAAAAAATCAGAAAGTCCAAAAATACTTTTATTAAAAAATGTAACTAAATATCATCATCATACATTAATACGAATCAACAAATATAAAAAATATACCTATGAGTTATTAACATTCCACTTATTTAATTATGAGTTTCATCGGTACCTAACAATAAAAACATATACAAAATTGTACAGATTTGATATTTGTACCATAAAAAATAATGTTTAGAAACACCATCGATTCTACATACTAGGACGGTCGTGTCATAAAAAATATTAAAAAACACTTGTCTATTATTTCTCTATACTTTTATGACGTTTTTTTTTCGAACTGAATACGCTATTGACCTCTTTTACTGACGTATAAGAACTTTTCAAAGCATTATCTAGCATGCATATGATTACGCTTTTTCATAATGATAAAATTTAACGAAGGTAACTAAAATTCGCTGTAAAGTTAGAAGATAAAGAGTTATGACATAATCACAATTAAAATTAAAATACAGCTAACAATAAATCCAGACAAAACATAGTTCTCATGAATAAACAACTTTAAGAAGAACGAAGGCTGTGTAATATTTCCGTGTTTAATAAGATGATAGCAAAATTTCGTTATTTTTATAAGAATTATAATTACGTTTTGAATCATTTAATGACAACTGAATATTGTCAGGTTCTCGTATTAAACTAAATACTTGAAACTTCGGTTTGGTGTTTCTTTTGCACTTGTTGATCACAGTACTCGATAGATGTCGCTTTACTAAGAAATAAATTTTCACCAGCTTTTCACCTACCGGCGAAAATAAATGTTTACCATAGTTTGGTGTTCGTTTATTTCACGAGGTGGCGTAGTCTCTTGTACTATCATTAATTTTATGTTGGCATTGTTCATACTTTATTAGTCCTTAAAAACTTTCCGAGAGGACGCTGTGTATAATGTTTGTTATTCCTTAATCCTTTTTGTGGTCAGGTACTTTTTATTGCTTTTCAAAAAATGAACGGGAATTGAAACTATGTGGTACACTTAAGAGACTACCCGTTTTTTCGTGACTTTATTTTCTACTGGTACGAGTAGGGGAGAGTGGGGGAATTGGAAACACTTAACTTATAACGCTAAAAAATAATATAAAAAAGTAATAAACTAAATCAATTTTTATTGCTACTTGAACTTTGGTTATCTATGTACTTAGTAGTTATAAAACGTTATTTTTAATTTACGTTTTAATAAAAATATGAACTAAAACAAAAACATTGCCGTTCCTATTTACCCGATACCCTATTGGGTAATTCTATAATAGTTTTCGACACTTGAGCACCTACCTATTCCAGGTACTTAAGTTTTTATTATTTTCTTATTACGTACCACCTACAAACATACTTTTTTAAATTCTTATCTCATGTAGTACCTACGTTTTATAAGTTTTATTTTCAGTGTAGTCTGTTACCTTAGTTACTGTATTATTTTTTCTTATTACCTACACACATATTACTTATTTTTTATATACATATTACTTCCTATTAAACTATCTATACTAATATTATGAAGCTGGAGAGTTTGTTTGCTTGATCGCGTTAATCTCAAGAACTACTAGTCTGATCTGAAAAATTATTTCAGTATTAGATAGCTCATTTATCGAGGAAGGCTATATAACATCACACGAATACCAATAGGAGTGGTGCCCCAAAGAAGAATGTTTCAAAATACGGTTTTTTTCCTTTTGAGAGCTTTCGCTGCTTGCGCTACGTAAGCGGTTAAAGTTTTGCAAAAATCATTTACCACAGAACTGATCCCCTATTAAACGTTCTAAAAGAAGTCATAGACAGCAGACCAAATTTGTTCTAAAATTATGCACTATTTGCGAAGTTTTTCTTATAAACACCATTTCACGGGGACGAAGTCGCGGGCAGAAGCTAGTCATTGATTTAGAAAAACCCAAGATGCACACATAACGTCTCACAGCTGGCACACAAAAATGAGTGTATTATGCGTCGCTTGAGTCCTTGTAAGAACAACTTCTAAATCATTCAGGTAAGGTTGAATTTGCAAAATCATAAGTTTATCGCATTACTATAACTATGTATGTATGTTGGGGTGGTTTTGTGGCCAGTTTTGAACGCTACTTTTATTCGAGACAGTGTGTCTTGGGTTTTTATACGTTAATGATTAGTATAGATAAATTTTACTGTACGTAAGTATTCTGCGAAGAGAAAGCTCACTCACTCTCTTTGAAAAATCTTAACAAGTTTAGGTATTGTAAAAAGTACTCAACAAAACAACTCATTAAAGTATTCGAAACAATTTTAAGTTAAAAAGAATATAATTAGGAAGATGCTCAAGATTTTTTAGTGTTACAATTAATTGTTTCTAAAACTTATATTTCTTTTGATACTTTCTTTATAATGAATTTCCAATATTACTACGTCAACAAATTAATATTTTTTATTTTTATCTATATTAATAATCTGTGATTTTGTATAACACTTTTCTTTTTAAATTTATGTTTGGCAACCAATCTTTAAGATTATTACTGCCATTGTCGAGTAGTTAATAGTATTACAAGTTCTCCTTCCATTCCATTTTTGGCAACCAGTCTTCTAGTAGACTATTAGTGCCATTGTCAAGTGAGTATCGATATTACAAGTTTCTTGATATAATTTCAATTAACTAACAAGATGGTGGCCATCTTGTTAGAACTTTCCATGGAGTTTTTGCGGCATCTCAGAATTCATAGTCCGTGGTATTATTTTCCATTCACTTCACTTGTGCACAATAAACAAACTATATTACATAAAACACCACCAATTTTACACAATGTAACACAAGATCATGAATAAAATATAAAATCCACTACATGACAGACCAAAATCCCGCCAAAAACTCCTGTATAACACTTAATTATTGTTACAGGTAATTAATATAAAGGCCACAGATAATATTTTTAATGTAATGTCGTCATTTTTGTTGGTCTGTCTGCCTATTTGTATGTCTAAATTGAACTCAAAGACGGCTTTACCGATTTTCATGAAATTTTGTACACGGAAAATCTATATAACTATTCAATTCATAGGGTATAAGAATTTTCAAAAATACTTACAAAAAATATAGAAATGTATCTGAATCTGAATCATCCAATCTTTGTACGCGAGCGTGTACGTACATGTTTACATAATCCATACAGTATCAGAATTGTGAATACTCAAAGGTTTTGAAAAATATATTAAAAAAAAACTCAAACTCAAAAAAATAAAATAAATATGTTCTCTTTTGAATTTTTTAAATTAATCATAGTGTGATTGAATATTGAATTTCATAATTTATAAATAGAAATTATTATAATTAGTTTGATTTTCACATCTATTGGCACTCCGAACAATAATTGAATACATTTTTATATAGTTTATCAATTATACAAATATATAATGGCTGCACAATCTCAATATAAAATATCAATATTAGTTATGCACAGACCACTATACTACGCGTAGCTAGCCTGGCGCAATATAGTCGGTCACGCTTACTAGCATGTCGCTGACGAGAAACCGTAAGTTTTTATCCTGCCAAAAATAGCGCTCACCGCGCCTATAAAAGTTGTCAATTTAAAAAAGCTTCTAGCTATAACTTCCTCTAAAATTGAATATTTGGAACGTCTTCTTTTAATTTCTCGATTTTTTTTAATAAGTACTTTAAGGTGTTAAAATCTATGGAGATTTTCCCTCTTTTTCAAAACTAATAGCTCTCTCTCGAATATAACTTTTTTCACTCAATTCCGGAAAAAACTCCACCGAAGATAGAGTCGGGTATTTTTTCTTTTTATTTTTCGATTTAAAAAACTTTTCCATCTAGGTATATCTCACAAAACACCACTTCAAAATTGTTAAGGATTTAAAAAGGAGAAGGAAGGATGTTAGAGAAATTTAGAAAAAACGATTTCGTTGTAATAATCTTCAAAAAAATTACATACACGTATATTTTTTCTTTCAAAAAGAACATCCAAAAACAAAACGAAAAAAAATAGGACAAGCCGTATAGGGCCCGGTAAAAAAATTACCGACGTACATGGAATTGCCCATATATATCTAGCTCTTTATTTTTAATCATTATCCTTAGCTGGTAAATTCCGTAGTGTCAATATTATTAAATCCATTTTAAATAAACAACATAATAAATAATATTATCAAATTATTTTCCTCGGGTTAACCCGAAACAATAGAAAATAGGTTCTGTTATAAAAACAAATCATATGGTATTTCAATAAATAGCGTGTTCTGATGAATTTACCTACGCCAGTATATACCTATACTAGTTGACCCGGCCACGCTTTACTGTGGCTCAGTTATCCCATGTTGAACTTTTTTTTTATATCATTGGTGGCAAACGAACAGGTGGGTCACCTGATGTTAAGTGATGACCACCGTCCATAGACACTAGTAATACCCGAGGATATCGCAAGTTCGTCACCAGCATGTGTTTAGGGGTAAATCAAGGGGAGAGTGGTGGGGGGAGGGGGACGGGAGGACGAAATGCAACAATGCAAGCACTGTTACTTCATGTCGGTTTTTTGTGAGAGGGTGGTACTACCCTGGGCGAATCGACACATTCATGCTGAAACCACTAATAGCTTCAGCGTAACCTACAAAAATTGAAACAGAAACTCAAAATTAAAACGTGGCGCCATCTATGATATATCTATAACAGTCGGTCCTACAGTTTTCTGCCAACAAACTAATTGAAAGCGCCATCTGTTTGAAACTGATGAAACTTACAATTAGTAACAATAATCAATATTCATAAGCATTTAACTTGTAATTAAAGAATACTGAGGTTATTAATCGAAATTTAAATTATCCTTTTTATGAAGATCCTTTCACTTACATGAAAATCGGTTGAGTAGTTTCGGGAGTTCATCGTGGACAAACATCATGACAGTGGATCTTTATATATTTAGGATTGTCAACTATTGTCATTGCTATTGAGTAATTCCTTGTTCTATATCATCTTCTTCTAGCTTTTGTTCGAGACTTCTCTCACGCTGATCTAAATTTGATCTATACTTCGGGAAGAGTACAGTTTTTGGGATGAACGGTACCTATGCCTTTTTTGTACCCCTGAGAATGGGGTTCGTTGAGTAGTTAGGGCATGCAAAATGTAACAAACAAACCGACATTTGCATTTATAATATAGTTAAAATTAGCATTCAAATTTGTAACAATGGTACGAAAATAAAACAAATATTTCATCTACGTATCGTGACTTTTAGTCAACGTGATATAATGTCTCGGTCACACGTATTGATTTTTGCATAACGCTTGTGTGTTCGCACAAATGTCTGCCGAACATTATCACAACGGATAACTAAGAGCAGAATACATAATTATATCTTCAATAACGCTATCAATTGCGTAAGAATATAATTATATTAGTAGTTATTTTACTAATGAGCTCTAGTTATTGAAATTAGTATTTAGTAAAGTATTTATTTATAATAATATCTATAATGAAATAACGATTTCACTTTACTATATGTTTGCGAATATATCATTTTTATTAAAGACTAACTAATACCTTCGATTTAATTTGTGCTGTATATTATAGCTTAATGATATATTGTATGTATAGAAGAAAAAAAATTAAAGCAAAATTATATTTTGTATACTTTTCTTTGTAAACAATTTTATCTGTTTTATTTCTCCTCCTCCGCGTATGCGCACCATATCCGCTTACCCCACATCAGACATTACTGAACGTATAGTGCTTCTAATGATCGTAGTTTTTTGATCACTTTATATCAAATGGAGATATCATGATATATTTTTTAAATTGTTGAAGTATCTAAAAGTTTTACAAAAAATAATCAAAATGTACTTTCTACATGTTACAGTACTTTTTGCATGATACGCACACAATGGCAGACCCGTTTATTATTATTTGTATATTAGCAGGCCCAGCAGTCCTTGTTCTGCTTTAAAAATAGTAAAAAATTCCGGAATTAGAACGCAGAGCCACCGATCCGGTTCAATTGAAAATCTAAACCATTATTGAATCCACCTGAGCACACACAAAAAACTTAACCGAAATCTGTCCATTCGTTTAGGAGGAATTCAGTCCAATGCGTACGTACAAAAGAATTATACATATATATACTAGCGGTGCCTTGATAATTTAAAAAAAATCCTAAAACTACCGTCGCCAATTGTAAATATAAACCATTCTCGGATCCACTGAAACACGCACACAAAATTTCATCAAAATCGGTCCAGCCGTTTAGGAGGATTTCAGTGACATATAAATTTATATATAAAGATAAGAAGATTGTTGATGCCGTTATCGATTGAGCAATTATTTATTATTAGAACTACACAATAACTCCACTCCACTCTCTCCAAGCGTGATTTCATTTAAGATCAACTCTATACAAAATTATTCCTTACTAAAGAGGAATAAAAACTATTACCCAAGTTGAAATGAAATATAAATCACCCAGTCGTTTGTTAGTTTGTCTACAACATTATCGCAATGGTTGCATCCAATTGGAGGGTTTTGTTAATAAGCTAGCTTAATTTATTTCTTAAATGAAGTCCCGAGGATATCATGACAATTGAATTGAAGAAGTCAAAGATACATAACGCAAAATGTAAATATCGTCCTTAAATTTTGTAAAACACAAATAAAAAGTAATTTATAATATTACGAACAAACGAACCACAAAATGATTTATATATCTTTATTAGTCATATACCTATTGCTGACCTTCCACAGGGATAAATAGATGTTCGCTCTAATATACGAAGCAGTAGTTAACTCATCGCTTCGACCGTCTATCTTAGTAATGAAATTGTTATATTTAATTTTAATAATATTATTTTTGCAATGCCATTACGGGGACTGCCGGCCGGCTCCATCGGCCGTGTCGAGTGTCTTAGATATATTCACAAACAGAGTGAAGGATGTAAAAAATCTCGTAGAAAAAACAGGTAGGAGCATCACAAATTTCGTGGACGGAGTCGAACACAAAATTGAAGTCGTAAAGAATAAAACTAAAAAAGGGGTCAATGAAAAATTGGAATCGATGAGAAACAAATTCAAGAAATACATAACAGAAGCTGAGAAGACCGGCAATAAGATATTTGATAATATCGCTTGGGAGCATAAAGAATATACATGCAACGATGATGATCCCGCTGTTCAGATGACTGCATTGCAATTAATCGCCTCACATGGTTATCACGCTGAAGGTCATACGGTGATCACAGCTGATGGGTACATCCTTACACTTCATAGAATACCATACGGAAAAAAGGTAAAAGTGAGCTCGCGTAAAACGATCCTTTTACACCATGGTTTTCTTGGTAGCTCTGCTGATTGGATCATAACTGGTCCTGAAAAGGGCTTAGCATACATGTTATCTGAGGCAGGTTACGATATTTGGATGGCTAACGTCCGAGGCAATACATATTCCCGTGCGCACATATCTCGAAACTCGGATTCGTATGCATTTTGGAACTTTTCCTTCCACGAAGTCAGTCAATACGATTTGCCAGCTATCATCGACTACATAACGGAATTTAAAGGTAAGGATGTGAAGATCAATTATATTGGTTATTCGATGGGTACCACAGCGCTATTTGCTTTATTGTCAATCAAAACCGAGTACAATAACATTTTGAGAGCGGGATTCGCTTTAGCTCCTGTAGCGTATATGACCGACCTAGAAAGCCCAGTACAACTATTAGCAAAGTTTGGTAGTAGCATTGAATCTATATTAAAACTGCTAGGAGTTAATGAATTGCTACCCCGTAATGGTGTAAAGCGTTGGCTTGCGAAGCACTCCTGCAAGATAAATACGTTGGAGGAAGCTCTGTGTGAGAATTCCTTATTCATTCTATGCGGATTTAATGAGAAGCAATTGAACAGAACAATGTTCCCGCTTATAATGGGTCACGTGCCGGCTGGTGCATCAACAAAAACTTTGGCCCATTTCGCGCAAGAAATCCGTACCGATGGTAAGTTTAAGGAATTCGATTATGGAGTAGACGGTAATATACGTGCGTATGGAAGAGAAACGCCGCCTAAATATCCACTATCAAATATAACATTACCTATTGCTTTATTAAGTTCCGAAGGTGATTGGTTATCGTCTAATGCTGATGTTAAAAAATTACACACAGATTTAGCGAATTCAATTGAGCATTATGTGGTTCCCGTAAAAGATTTTAATCATTTAGATTTCATGTTCGCTCGGGACGCCCCAGATCTGGTTTACAATAAATTGCTGCAATTATTAGAATCTGATGTAAATGCAAAAAGTGTTGATGTAGAATCTAATTCAATTAGCTCCAATGATTAGAAGATTAGACGATTACATAGAAGATTACAGAGAAGATGAGAAATAATGGGATAGTTAAAGAGATATGACTTTATTTTCCTTATCCAGTGATATGAAAACTTAGCAGATATGCCTACTTGTATCATTTCATAGCTCACATGATTGCATTTGTTTGGATATATAATATGTTTTATTATGTAATACGTGCCTTGTATTGTAGGTACAAAACATTTGTTAACATACCACGGTTAATATTAATGTAAGAAGGACTTTTTGAACACATGTAAGTTTAGATAAGTGGTTTTCTATTATGGTAGTAAAAGTGCTTCTAAGAAACTTAAGTTTAATTTACAGAAAACTAAATTTGTATTAAAAAATGAGTGCGTGTAATTGTCACACGCGATTGAAGTAAAACTTCTTTGGCGTTATAAGAGATGTCTATATTTTATTTACTTTATAACAAACAGTTGCTAATAATATTTCCTGTGTTATTTAAGTTTCGAATTAGCTGATAGATGGCACTATAGATAATGAAGCTTTGATTTAATTTGTTACTTACTTACATTGAAACCAGATGGCAGCACGGTCGCGCTCCCATAAATACATAATTAATTATATTGTATGATTTTTATTATTAGGCAATATAAAATTCTTTTTTTTTTATTTTTGATTGTTTTGTTTATAACCTATTTATTGACAAAACAAAAACTATTTAAAAACCGGATGGTACAGAAACGTGACACCATATTGCCGTAACGGACTTCCGTTGCATTGTCGTCCAGTTACTTCCTAGTCGCGCCTAAAGAAGTTTTACTTCAAAAGTGATATTTTAAAGAAACAACAATTGCTAAATGTAAAAGACGGCGACAAATAATATTTACTGTAACGACATCATTAATATTTCAAAAACTTGTTTATCAATAAATACATAGGTATGTAAGTGTCTTGGTTTTTTTTATAATTTTATTTGTGGCAACCACACTAAATTATTACTGCCAATTTAGAGTAGTTAATAACACTACAAAAAGTTTGTAGTTATTTCAATGTTCTAACAAGATGGTGGCCCAGAGTGTTTTTGTAGCATCTCCGAATTCATACTACGTGGTATTATATCTCATCCACTTGTGCATAATCAAAACTTCAATCAAATCAAACTTTAATCAAAATCAAAACCAAACTATATCACGTAAAACAGCACCAATATTACAAATATAGAGACTAATAATACAAGATTATGAATATCTTCTTCTATACATATAATACTAGCAGGCCCGGCGGGCGTCGTCCCGCCCTAACAATAAAAAATAAATTGACAAATGATTTACCTAAACCTCCCTGGTGAATCACTTTATGTAATGGTGAAAACCACATGAAAATCCGTTGAGTAATTTTCGAGTTTATCGCGAACAGACAGACAGACAGACGTGGCAGAGGACTTTGTTTTATATTATGTTATAATAATAATGAAGAATGTAAATCTGAAATGTCTATAGTTTTTCAATATTCGTAAAAAAATCGTTGCAGGTATCTAGAAATAAGTAATAGAATACATTTGAATCATTTATCATTTACTATTTCATGTTTTCTACAATATCTAAGGGGGTATATGTAATATGTAATATAAAGGACGTTCGCACCGACTTCCAATACATCTCTAGGTAGCACACATATTCATATGTTTTATTTAATTTGGTTAATTTGATAAACTATTTATGTTCCGCTTTTTAGTGTCTTATGGGTTTTTGATTGATATTGAAGTCGGTTAATACATTTTTTTGAAAATATACTTTATTTTTCCATTTTTAGTGTACATAAATATATTTTACTAGCAGTGCCCGCGAACTCCGTTCCGCCTTAAGTATATTAAAATATGCGCATTTTTGCGGTATGGTATGAGATATGGTTTCAATTGGTTGTACAATAAGTAACGTTTGGTACGAACGCAACCTTATTAATAATCCGCGATAGTTTCTACCACCAACTCGGCTACCATCGCTTCATACATAATACACCTTAAGTAATGTAATTACAATGCTTGCGTCATGTTGCAACACAGCAACGAACATAAGCACAATAGGCTCCTAAGAATTGAAGAGTTTTTTTTTTTAAATATTGGTGGCAAACGAACTTACGGGTCACCTGATGGTAAGTGATCACGGCCGCCCATGCACACCTGTGACACGAGAGGAAACACAGATGCGTTGCCGGCCCTTAAGAAAGGAGTAGGCTCGTTTCTTGAAAGTTTTCTTACTTTGTCACGGATCCCATAATCAGAACCTAACCAAACTCTCATCAAACTACCCTTGAAGTACATATTTTCCAATAAAAAATGAATCATCGAAATAGGTTAGCGTGATATTGAGTTATTCGTCTATTTGTTGTGTACATACTTAATGCAAATTTAAAACTTATACGGTTTTGCACTGGACGCCGTTGTCGGAACTGGACCAAATTGAAATGGGGCCACACGGGAAGTACCAGCTTTCAAATAAAAAAAGAATAATCAAAATCGGTTCACCCAGTCCAAAGTTATGAGGTAACAAACATAAAAAAAAATACAGTCGAATTGATAACCTCCTCCTTTTTTTGAAGTCGGTTAAAAGAATAATCAAAATCGGTTCACCCAGTCCAAAGTTATGAGGTAACAAACATAAAAAAAAAATGGACCCATTTTAATGAAACAAAGACTAAGTTACTTAGCAGTGATGCGTGTTCATACAAACAGACAGACAGACAGACATTTCTAAAAATGATTGAAATGTATTCTATTACTCATTCCTAGACACCTGCAACAATTTTATTCACGAAAATCGAAAAAGTATAGACACGTTACATTTACATTCTTATTATATGTATAGATACTTAGACAAAACAAACTTATCATAGTAAATAAAATGTTACATGCTTCCGTAAAACCGTCGAATTTCTAATTCACGGACGTGTAGTGTTCATAGACAGTCATTGAGTTTTATTGGTAACTGAAAACAAAATTTCGATCAGCTTTGTTAGTGATCGTATATTTCTCGGTCAGAGGTTTTACTTTCCTCACAATGCAATCAATAAAGCTGTGATCTCGTTATATTCCCATGTTCTAATATAAATTATATGGCATCTGTATTCCCAGGCCTACTATTATACTTTTACTTTATCTCATTGATATTTTTCCTACTTTATTAATCCAGAAAATCAATAGTAGACATTAAAATGCACTGAAAAATTGCGGTTACTTAAATTTAGAAGGAGACGCCGTGATGTAATTTTGGAGGATCAAAAATATGAAAAAATACATAATAAATAATATACTGCTAATTTTGATATACCAAGGTGCTTTATTGGAAATAGGTGTATAATACATTTATTCAATTGTCCATGTTATTAGTGTTAGCTAAGCACCTTGTATGTGTTCATTATTACTATATATAACTTAATAATAATAAAATATAACTTAATAATAATTAAATATAACCAGTATTCAGGAATAATGTGCCTTTTTGCCCTCATAATATTATTTGCTTGTTTGTTACGTTTCCACGCCTTAAATATTCAACCTATCATCATGAAATTGTGTATACACGTCGTCAGAAGTACAGAAAATGATATATGGAACCTTTCATCCATAAAAATGTACTATTCCTGAGGGATAGGTCAAATCCGCATTAACAAAGCCGCGAGTAATTAAGGAATAAATTTAAATGATGTAGTAGTAGAGATGTTCACAAACATAATGTATTTAGAATACAGATAAAGTTGTGGATTTCGAATGTCTCTCATCGTGAACTTCTTTAAGACAAAATGTAAGCAGTACTACAGACAATGTTATGACTTCTCATTAATAATTAACCCATAATGAACGAGCGTATTTTTCCAGTACAATGACCAGTAGATCGATGGATTTTAAGAACTTAAGTGCTTTATTTTCAGAGAAAAAAAGCGTAAATTAATATCGGTTTATTATAGTTTATAGAATTCTTCATTAATAATGGCTCCATACAAAAACATACTGAAGTAAAAATTACAGAAAAAGTGAGTTTTTTTAAATATCATAGAAGGCAAATGAACAGGCGGGCCAGCTGATGTTATGTGATCACCGCTGTCCATAGACACTAACAACACCAGGCGTTGCCAGCCTGTGTTTGGGGGAGGGGACGAGGAGAGGGGAGGTGGGCGCTCCAGCGCTCTCACTGACCGAACGAAATGCAAGCACTATTACTTCACGTCGGTAATAGCTTCAGCGTGGCTCTACCACCTACAGAAATAAACCAATAGATATACGTATGTAATGTAATTTAATTTGTATATAATATTAATTTTATTTATTACGTTATTTTCAATGTTATTATATAAAATTATTTATATTTTTGGGCGTGGTACTTCTTGCATCAGTCTGCTAGGTGAATACGAAGCTTTTTAGTACAAGTATCGCAATAATTACGTATTTCCCGCGTTTTTCCGAGGTTTTACTATCCGAGCAATCTTTTTCTATAACTGTACGAATAACCCGAAATTTATCTTCGTTACTAATAAATACCTAGCTCGTACTGGTACTGGTAACCAAGTTCTTCAACACTCAGTTTCTTTGCCATATGGCTTAAGTTCTGGATAGAAAAATAGTCCGTGGGTACGTAGGATTCCGTCTCTTCTTCTATGAGAACTTCTTGTTCGTAAATGATAACAACAAATCCTTATATTTTCGCTCAATGATCGAAGATAAATGTATCGGAACGTGTCAAGAAACTGAACCTAACAGAATTCCTGATAAAACACGTAAAATTGCTTGATAATTATGGCCTCATTCGATCGGTAAGGATTAACGTAGAAGACAGTTCGTACCATGTTCACAGACAATTTTAATTTCTGTCAGAGTCTGTGCAAGGTTCGACTGCGGAAATACTAGCAACTATAATCTGCCACAAAGCAACTGTGCTCACGATGCTGTCTTTGTCCAAAAGGCTTTTTTTTATATTATAAGTGGCATACGAACAGCTGGATCACCTGATATTAAGTGAGCACCACCATCCATCGACACTTGCAACACCAGAGGAGTCGCAAGTTCGTTGCCAGCCTGTATTGGGGGGGGGGAGGGGGAAAGGGAGAGGAGGTGGTCCACCAGCGCCCTCACTGGCCGAACGAAATGCAACAATGCAAGCACTGTTACTTTACCCCGGGCGAGCCGATCCATTCATGCTGAAACCAGTAATAGCTTCAGTGTGGCTCTACCACCTACGAAGATGATGGTATAATACAAATGAATACATGTACATTCAGTACTCAAGACTAATTAAGCCTATTACCATTTGCCTCGGTTAAGATTGTAGTACTTTTTAGGTTTATTGCTCGCAGTGGACAACGGGTAATTAACAGGTGAACTGTTTGTCTGTTAGGTACTCCATAACATAATCTGTTAAACACAAACATGAATTAGTTAATAACATTTACTTGTTAGACATTCAGGAGATCGATCTTCAGAATTTTAATGACATACACGATCAGGATTTATAAAAAAATTTAAATCAGAACTTGACTGCTCCACAAATTTACATAGATTTTAAACCAATATTTACAGTAATCATTCAGTTCGGTACGAGGTACACTCCTATTGTAAGTATTTTCTAAGTGCAAATAAGTTATGTAAATATCAAGCTTGCTTATGTAAACGTATTCAATTCTTAACATTGTAACTTATATATTTGTGAAGCTACTACATCTACGTAGCTTCGAGTTGCATTCATCATATATCTTCATACAAAGGAAATCTCAATGTAAATTATTCATTTCATTCAATAATGGTAACCGGTAATATTTTTATTATTAAATTTAAATTTATTATTTTTCAAGTTTCAATATTAAGAAGAAAAAAAACCTTTTCCTAATTTTTCTTGTTGCTAACAATAAAGCTCGTTAATAGCTACTAAACAAAAAAAAAGACTAAAGAATCGGTTAGGAAACAGAGGAGGCAGATGGGCTTCATTGATTTTGTCTATGCTTATTTATATATAGAAGATGATAACATGAGTCTTGCAAAAACCCCACTGCTGGGAGAAAGGGCTTTCTCAGAAGCAAGATACGGAGCTAATATCACGCTGGTTCACGGTGTATTCGTGATTTCAATCTCTCAGAATTCAATAATTTAATATTTTCCCACTACAAAAACATGTCTCAATCAACTGATATATTAGTAAATGAACGCGAATTCTGAAAATCTTCATGGGTACATATCCAGGTTCTAGGCTGCGGACATTGAACCAATATTTCATCGGTCAAGACATTCAACCGCCACAACCTCGTTCGAGGTTTCCATAATTTTACTGGGTAATTAAAAAACAAATTACTGTCAACTTTATAAAACCAACTGTCAAGGTTGTCAAGTGGCCCGTAATTCGACTATTAATTCGATATTAATGATATCATAGATTTTCTATTATACATTTCCTTTTTAGAAAAAGTATACACATATTATAGATCGTTGGACGTAAGGAGCGTGAAATATGATAAATGAAAACTTAACAATAAAGATTTAGACTAGTTAGTGATATGGAGTTTATTTTCTAATTTATACTTATTCATATCACTACTAGAAAAAAATCAATTGAAAAACAGAGGAGGAAGATGTACTTTACGTATCTGCCTATTTATGTATAGATTATTGTGCCTTTTACTAAGCCGGTGGATCTAGAAGCATGTGTACATGAGTTTTGTATATTACAAAAAAAAAATTTGGAAAATTCATCTCCTTAGAGCATTATATAGAGGATTACTAATAGTATAATTATGAAGATATTGCCGATTGGAAATCCCATGAGAAAGTCAGCTATTTTTTATGAATTATCTCGGAGCTAGTATTTATAGTTATCACCACATTCTTTGGTACCTATACCAATACTTATAACCCCAAAATATTTTAAATCCGATCAGATTTCATACTATTAATTATCCTCTTATCCTTATCCCACTTAAGTAGGACGTCATATGTTCTCCTCTTCTATCCTCTATCAACTGTCAACACAGTAATCACACCTTTTGTACACATATAACTTTTCACACAATCCATTTGATCGATGAAGGAGTTACTTTGCGGAATTCCATCTTTAAAAATTAGGTAGGACGTTACTTCGGGCTTCTGCTTGGAATTGTTTGGTCGCTGTCACGTCTTACTGCAACAGAAAACTGTAATAGAACAACTAAAAGAAATTAAAAGGTGTCGTTGGTCGTCGGTTGAATTCGACGTTGACGAATGGTTGTACCTGTCGTCGATTAACACTGCTGTTCTCTACCTGTAAAATATAAAAAAGCATGTGTATATAAAATGATAAAAATGAAATAAAAGATGTATAAAAGAAATATATAGTTATAGACGTGTTACGACTACAATCCGATATATCCAATGACGGTCATTCTTAATACTCTCGTGGGTACCTAACCTCAATTAGATTTTCATTCGGTGATAAATTGCATATGTTATATTAACAATCCTAACTAATAATGTGAATGAAGAAACGAAGGCTACCTTTAAATTTAATAAATACGCTATTAAAGTTGATAGAAATAAATAAGAAAAAGAGGACCAGGCAAGGTTTGAAAGACAGTTTGCTTTCAGCATTTCTAATCTCCGACCTTTTAAAGCTTCACCGAGAATCATTATTCGAGACGTTTCCATCTAACAATAGCTTTGGGTTTTTTTGTTTGCAGGCCGAGGCCTACGGCTAGAATGAAAAGGCTCTTAAAAGTTGTTAAGGACAAGAAGGGTTAAATCCACATCATGTGTAAGAAAATAGATTTTTTTTATAATCTTAAATACCTATATTTTAGTAGGTAAAATTAATAATTATCTTGATAAAATTGTGTAATTCATTTAAAGGTAATAGTTATCTGTATATCTTAAGTCAAGTAATTATATATGGTATAATAATTTGACCACACATTTTCTACGTGCGTGACTTGGATATGTCGTGAGTATTTTTTTTTTTTTTTTTTTTTTTTTTTTTTTTTTTTTTTTTTTATTTATTAAGTTTAAATATTCAAATAAAATATATAAAAATGAAGCTAAAAAATTTAAGTACAATTTTTTTCTAATTGAGATTTTATTGAGGCTAAAGAACAATGAAAAATATCAAATTGAGATTGTATATTATTGTATTTGTGGCACATTCGGTAGAGGGGCGAGTGTTGGCCAACGTTTGTCGAATACTTCGGTTGGAAGAATGTTTTGCGATTCTGCAAACGACTGTTGTTCCTTGGTACTGAGATACCTATTTGTCCCAACAGAAATGAACTATCAATGCGATTACTTAAAATCTTAAATAGAAAAGACAAATCCAATATGGTTCTACGGGATTGCAACGTTTGTAAATTGTAATAAGCTAAACGTGATTGATATGAGTGTAGAGAGTGGCATTTGTTATCAATGAACGTGAGATGGTATAAAAAACGTTTTTGTACTTGTTCCATTCTGGTTGAGTGCACTTGGTAGGTTGGATTCCAGACAGGACTACAATATTCCAAGATACCTCGTACCAGAGTATTATATATCAACAAGGATATCTTGGGTTCTCTAAATATTTTCGTTTGTCTTGCAATGAATCCAGACATTTTAGAGGCACTTTTTACCATCGCATCGTAGTGAGGGCGAAAACTAAGCGTGCTATCCACTATAACACCTAAGTCACGTACACATGCTACTTCTTGAAGTTTGAAACCATTAATAAAGTAAGATACTTGACGCGGATTCCTCTTTTTTGTGAACTTTATATATAAGCATTTATCGACGTTCAAAATCATATTATTTTTGACGCACCAGTGCTGGATACAATCTATATCACGTTGTAAAGAAACAACGTCACTATCGTTATTAATTGTGCGATATATTTTTAAGTCATCGGCATACATTTTAAAGGAAGATGAGATATTGCTACACTTTATGTAAAAGAATAAATATTAGTGTACATAGAGTCTTGAGAAATGCGACAAATAACACTTCTAGTCACGTAATACATACGTAAGCGTATAGTGGTAATAATAGTGTGTTGTCAGTAAATTCTACCAATTGCTTTTAAAATATATTCCCGTCCGTAATAGATTACTTTTCTTAGTACTTTAAGGACTTACCGAATTTCTTCATGGAAATACTTGTGCTGATATTTAGATTTTTTTTTAAGTCCCCTTTTTCCCCCGGACATTATCCGAGACTTTATTTATAGCTATTTCTTTATTTAGATATATTAAGAACGGTTTCTCATATAATATCTTATAATAAAATTACGTAATTTAAATATTGAGACGAATAAATAATCATTACATAGTATAAAATAAAGTTCCCTACCGCGTCGGTCTGTCTGTCTGTTCGCGATAAACTCAAAAACTACTGAACGAATTTTCATGCAGTTTTCACCAGTGGATAAAATGATTCATGAGGAACGTTTTGGTATATAATTTGTCAAGGATTTATTTTTAATGAGGGCGGGACAACGTCTGCCGGGCCCGCTAGTTTATAATAAGTTGAACACGAAGTTTAGTGTTTATTCAAATACATTAAATTAATAGTAACACATTTCTATACCAACTAATATTATAAATACGAATGAGTTTGTTTATCTGTTACGATTTCACCCCTTAATTACTTAATCATTGTGATTTTTTTTAAACACGTTGCTCTTAACATTGTTCATAACTTACCAGTGTCATGCCGGCTTGCAAGCCTCTCACCAGCAATGCACACGTGACAAAACAAAACCGACATTAAAAAATCTATGGAAGGAATTGTTATGTCCTACCACCCCAGTTAAAAGTAATTTGTATACTTTTCGAATTGTTTAAGGCAGTAGATATAAATCTTTTTTCATATATTTCCACATAAAATCCATACTTTTAGTAGGACTTCAGGTAAGAAGTACAAATAAAACCGAACATATTAGACAAAGACTATCCTGTGTAATTTAAAACAAGTTTTTTATCTATACATATAATAAGAATATAAATGTAACGTGTCTGTACTTTTTCGATTTTCGAGAAAAAAATTGTTGCAGGTGTCTAGGAATGAGTAATAGAATACATTACAATCATTTTTAGAAATATCTGACTGTCTGTCTGTTTGTATGAACACGCATCACTGCTAAGTAACTTGGTCTTTGTTTCATTAAAATGGGTCCACTCTATCAAAAGTCATTCTAATTTTTAATGGCGCCGCGAATTAAGTATGACAGAAAAGTAGATAAGCAAATGTACTAAATACGTTCAAATGACTTTATTAGTCATTGTTTTGTACATCAGATTCCACGTGGACGAAGTCGCGGGCACAGCTAGTTATTAATAAGAGTATGGTATCAACAATATTCACTGGTAAAGATTTTTAAATTTTGTTGAAGGTATTTCTTAGGAATAAGTAATAAAATACAGTTCAATCATTTTTAGAAATGTCTGTTTATATGAACACGCATCACTGTTAAAGTACCTACTGGGTTCACAATAAACCCTCAATGGTAAAGCATATCCTCGGAAGTAACTTAGTCTTTGTTTTATTAAAATCGGTCCACTCTATCAAAAGTTATTGTAGTTTTAATGACGACGCGGCGAAAGTACGACAGAAAAGTAGTAATCTTCGTAGATTACTATACTCTATACTACTATATACTATATATTATATACTATACTCTACTATACTATACTAGTATACTCGTGTATGCTAATATTATAAAGCTTATTTGTTTATTTCTTTGATTGAATGCGCTAATTTCAGGGGTTACTAGTCCAATTTGAAAAATTCTTTCAGTGATAAATAGCTTATTTATCGAGAAAGGTTATAGATAATATATCATCGCGCTAAGGCCAATAGGAGCGGAGCACCAATGAAGAATGTTTCCAAATCGGTGTTTTTTTTTCTTTTGGTAGCTTCGGCTGCGTTTTACCAATAGTCCAAAGTAACTATTTCACGCGGACGCTGGGCAGAAGCCAGTACTTTATAGGTTTTTAGCGCTTGAACCCAATTTCATCTGATGTTAAATGGCAATATGTTTTTAGTTAGTAAACCATACCAAAGTAGTTAGTAAGTCAAACCTAGAGGGAAATTGGCTTTCAAGAGCCACTACAGGAACACATCTATAGACGCTTCACAACAGACTTTGAATTTCAGATAGCCCCAGGTAGGCTAAAGAAAAGCGTTACCTCCATGCTGTGGTTTCTTCACGATGTTTTCGTTCACTGAAAAGTTTGGCTCACTCAAAAGTATTCGACGTGGTATCCGAACACGATAACCACTGTGCCATAACCGTGTTAAGATTTCTTATCTTTTGAAGTTATACTTCTTTTGGCGCGTTAGGGAAAAATGATGAGAGTAAATTTATACGATGCGCCCGCACACCGTCACGAAAAAACCGACACCCTGAAGTTATTACGATGCGTGCGCCCACCGTCACGAAAAACCGACACCCTGAAGTTAGTACAATGCGCGCGCATATCGTCACGAAAAACCGACATTCTGAAGTTATTACGATGCGCGCGCACACCGTCACGAAAAACCGATACCTTGAAGTTAGCTATAGTCAACATTTTGTTTCTTTGTATTTGTTGTTTGTATTTCTTTGTATTAAATAACTTTTTTCTATTGTTAGTGTCGTTTTTTTCTGCCAACGTAGAATAAAGCGAAAATAAAATTTTTGAAAAGATTTTTATCTTGTTACGCCAAAGAAGTATAACTTCTAACGCGTGTACATAAGTACACTTTTTTATTTTCACAAATGCTCTTAAAGTACTTCTTTGTCGAATGAATGGTTATTTTTGGATTTACTGGCTAACCATTTTTTCTTTGGGGATTTAGTCACAATGGAAAAAAATATCAGAGACGAAATAAATTAAACCCTTAGGCTAGAAAAACATATCAATTCGAGTTCGGTCTGTCATGTCCGTCGACCGCGAGACAAATAAATTCGTCTATGACGTAAATCGAAACAAGGAACGTTTGTTTGGGAACGGTGTCAAACAAAATGTTGTTGGACGTAACTCAAGGATGTACTGTATATCAAATACTAGCAAATTCGCGCAACTTTGTATGCGTTTTCTATGTGATAATCATTTTCGACACTCTATATCTTATATTATACGAAAGAGTGACTGATAGAAAAATTACGAAATTTCATACAAACTTTCATATCTTGATTCAGAACCTTGCATTTATAAAAAGTCTTCCTTAGTGCTCACCTACAGTGTAAAAGTGTCTGCAAATTGTCACGGCCCCAATAGCTTCCTATTAAGAAAGAATATATTTTTTTAATTGAATAATTAATGTTATTCTATTTTATAACCATTTTAGTTTCAAAGCTCATTCATTCATTAAAATGGCAAGCGTCGCATTAGAGTCTTAAATTAACCAGATTAGTGAAAGTAACAAATTTGATTCATCGACGTGTTCTTTGAGATAATTCGCAATCTTTTAAAAATTATATGTAACTTCGTAATTTTGTCAAAGTAATATGTTCGGAAATGATATATTGAATATTGGCAGTGCTGGGTGATATATATGCATACATCTATAAGTTGATATTTTTATTTTAAATTGCAGTGTAGTTTCGTCCGTGTGTTTGTGTATAGAGCCGGTTTCGTTAGAAAATCAACGCTGCAACACTTATACTATTATAAAAGACTTTATCGTTTGACAATCTCATCTGATCTTAAATGACGACGTAGTCTAACATAGACATGCCAAACATAAAGGGGACTAGCTCTCGAGTACAGGTGCCGGAACACATGAACAGGTGCTTAGCGGCCGATTGTCAAATTGTAGTAGCTAGCTAAGCAAAGTTAGAAAAAAGCCTACCACCATGCTTGTAAATGACAATTGATCTATGATAGTAAACAAGCCGAACTTAGGGTGAAATCTATAGAGCATACTCAGCTTAAACTTCGTTAAGTAGTAACTCAGCGCAATCTTAGGTTTCGAATTTATAGTCTAATTACTCTAAGCTTGTGGTTAGCTTTGTTTCAATAACGCGTCGAGCCTGTAAAACGTGTTTAATTGTAAAAAATAAATTGAACCATGTATGTTGAAAGAATATTGAAAAAATGAAAGAAATAACTCAACCGTGAATGCAAAAAAAGCAATAGAAGCCTTCTTGATATTTCTACAATGAAGGATCAAGCCAATGACAATCAAGTAATAATACTAATTAAAAATTGTATATACATAAATGTCACTGTTACATTACTATTTTATCCTACTTTTTTATTCGCATAAGTAATACCCAAGTTTTTCGTAAGTCGTTGAATTTGATGACTTGAACTTAGCTCAGCTCAAGGTAAGGGAATACTAAACTTGCGATTGTAAATTTGAACTCTGGACCTAGGGCTGAGATAAGGCTGAGTGCGCTCTATAGATTTCACCCTTAGAGGGTCTGGCACTCAAGTGCAGGTGCCGGAACACACCAAAAGGTGCTTGGCGATAGATTTTCAACTTGAGGGCAGTATGTAGCCATGTGGACTTAGAAAAAACCCTACCACCAGGCAAATTGTACTTGACAGTTACCTACGGCTTTATGCTGAGACAAACATCTTTGTTAACTTCAATTTCCATTTAGACATCGTTTTTTTTAAGTCTATATAATTGAAAAAAAAGTGGCAGATAATAATGATAACTGAGTAGCCACGATGAAAACCTTTTATTGTAGAAGTATACCTTTGATAAAAGAACCCTAATAAAGTTCAAACTTTAAAAAATCAATGAACTATGGTCGAATGTCGACCACTGGGCGCCCACTAGTACTTGGTAATATGTGTTGTGTGTCAAATAAATGTATCTTTTTTAATTTATTTATGATTAGTAAATTATTTATAATTTTTTACATTCATTTTTAAAAGTATGCAACAAAAGCTTTTACCGTTTTATGAAAAATTTATACATATTCCTAGAACACGTAAATTCGGTTCACCTTTTTCACTCTCATAGAGCAACTCCTAAAGGTACATTATGATACCAATACATATATGTCCCTCGAGAGATCGAAAATATAGCTGTCTCGTGTACATAGTTTTAGACGTAAAATATGGGTAGCTGTTTTATGTGATACGGTTTTTTAAATTTACGGTCAACATTCGCGCAAGGATATTAAGGTAATAGCTTCTTGTTAGACTCTCTTTACGTTTACTTACTTCGCAGCCACTAAATAAACTCGTAAATATGTATATATAGTGTCATTAATATTTTATGAAAAAATACTATGATACTATATGTTTCTGTCGTTGCATAAACATATACCTCTCATCTTTTGCGCAAGTAATATTTAATTTCAAATATAATTATCTATTGTCGATTACTTTAAAAAATCTTTAATTCGAATTTGATTATTTCTGAGGAACACCATCGTTGTCGCGAATACCAGTAAATTTAACAAATAAATATTATAATATAAATTCATACAACATAAATGTTTACTGGGTGAACTTACGTTACGCTAAATAAAAATGTTTCGTTTGCGATAAATCAGGTCAGCAAGCTAAAAGTATAGAGAAAACTATCGGATATGTGGTTACACAAGATATATAAAAGTATAGTTTCCTCACAGCTCATTTAGCAATTTTTATTAGCATGAACTTTAACGATAAAGTGGTGTCAAGACTTGAGATATTTTTTCATCATATTATATTTTAAAGTAAAATTATATTATTGACGCATATGTGTTGGTTTTCACTTCCTTTTTACTAGAATAAGCTTATGACCAGTATTAAAACCTATACCTATATCTATATTTATTTATTACTATAATAAAACTGTAATTAGGCCAAATCTGTACATTAAATATTTTTTGAAAATTATAATCGGGGTAGACTTTGCTTTCGATATAGAAGCCAAAAATAATCCTTTTACAATTTTTGTCTGTCTGTCTGTCCCTGTGAACAAGTATGAAAGTACTAAACTAATTTTGACAAAACTTGACACAGTGATAACTAATATTATAAAGTTATATCTAAGATACTTTTTGTCGCATAAAGGGGGTTTCCACGATAGTAGATATAAGTCAAAAATGTGTAGTTAATGAAATTCTTGACGGATCTTGGTAAATTTTCTCTGTGCTATATATAGCAGACAGATTAGCTAAAAATTTAAGTTATGTTTCACCTCCCTATGCTACTTAAAAAAAAAAAACAAATAACAAAAATTGACCTTTGGGTTCCGGACCGACGAAAACGTTTTTTTGTATAATGTACAGTACGTTATAATTGAGCTACGGCTACACATTTCTATGCGTAATTATCAATCAGTTGAATTAGAAGTATAAAATTTAACAAATAGCCTAAATTAAATAAATAAAAATTCATTTTATCTCTCTAAAGTTGCAGAGGTGACATTGAGGTGATTTGTGATTTTCAAGGTGATTTTCAAAACATCCTTGAAATAAAAAAATATGGCATTAAAAAGAGTCAGTATTTTTTTTGCTTTAGATAATTCGGTTGTTCTCCATCTATAGCATTATCTAAGGTATAAAGAGCAGATAATTCTTGTTCTTCAAAGTTGCTGATTTGTTCTATAAAATTCCGTAAAGTATTCAATGCTGTTCTTGCCTCTTTCATTGAAACCCATGGAGCGCATGTATTATTCGAGTCTTCGATGTCATCTAAATCATTAGTATCGGTTTTCTGAGCTACTGAATCGATTCTTTCGTCATCAGATAATGTGCCAGCAGTCATAACTCCATCATCGCACGTAACAAAGTCCTAAAAGGATATTTCTGATTCAGACACCACTGTATTCCATTCTGCAGGAGGTGAAATATCTTTAGTTTCAGCTTCTTCCACTGATGACGATGAAAAACCACAGTGTAATAACAGTTTTTTATAGTAATCGTAGTTACATTTCGCCAAGCTTTATCAACACTCGACAATGAATGACTTGCTTCGCTAAAGTTCAAATGAAATCAAAAATAATAAAATTAATTGACTCATAAATTCGGGGCAATTCTATTCATTGTATACTCCTAAATTGCTTTCTAAGAAACAATGGTGTACTTACACTTTCGGCGAATTCTTAAAATCGGTAACTTATTTTTCTCCGAACTATAGAGGTAATAAGTCTCAAATAATCAAGTTGTAAAGGTTGTAAAATAAAACATTGCTATGTTCGAGATACAGAGGGAAAATTTAATCTTTCGAGATATGGAGGGAAATATGGACCAAAATGGCTTGGAGGGACTGACTGATTAGTTCGACTAATAGAGGGTTGAGATTTCGTGTAATGGAGGTTTTGGTGTTTGAAGAGAAGGGAACAAAACATTTTTTCGAGATTTGGAACCTTCAACTTATTGAGATTCGACTTAACGAGGTTCTACTCTAATTTATTTTTCATAATTTTCTATATAAATTTTATTGTAATAATTGTTACAATCGGGCCCGCTCTAGACTAATAAAAAATAAAATAATGTTGTTAACAGCCTGTATCTAAGATTAAATCAATTGCGTTCACTTAGCTTTTGTTAAAAATAACACACTAAATGTATTTATTTTAATAGTTGTAAAACTATATTGTTCGCTAGAGTATCTCAAGTAGCTTATGTTCGCCATTTTGCTCTTTTGTCTCGCTTTGGTTACGTTAGGTTAGACTTGCTAAACAGGATAACACGAACTTGCCTCGGGCGAGCGCAGTGCACATAATTCGAAACGTTTTTAAAGCAAGTATTCAATACGTATTTAACTTTTTTTGTAATAACACCGATAAAGTTTAAAGAAAAAGTCGAGACAGTCATAAAGACTGCTGACAGAAGAGAAAACTCAAAACAATGGAATAACTGTGATTTCTTTGGAATTTTTAGACTAATTTTAGTCTGACATATGATGACTTGCAAAATATCAATATTACATATACACAGACCTCTATACTACGCGTTGTTAGTCTGATGCAAGACGCGTAAGCTCGATACGGTCCGTCACGATTACTAGCATGTCATGACGCGAAATCATAAGTTTATCTCCTGCCAAAGTAACACCGCTCAACGCGCCTAAAGAAGTGTTCACTATAAAAATTAAGATCCCAGTGTTTTTTTGTTTTAACACAGTTTTAAATTATTGCTACACTAAAATATTTCAAACACTTCGAATTGTAAAGTATTTAGCGCCCGGTCGAATAGTATTCAACGGTGATCAATCAAACACGACGTATTTACAAGAATATAATTCAAGTAAGTTTACGATCGCCATTTTACAATTGTTCCAGTTTCAGATAACGGGTGAGTAGCACGATGTCAAAATATACAACAGTTTACACGATAAATATGCTGTTTGTATCCAACGGAATGTGTTTACAGAAATCGATGCATATAAATCTGTTAGGTAATAGCAACGATGTAGGTAATGGTGAATATAATAGAATTCAGAATAAACTTGAACTCGATAAAAGAATATATTCATAATCGATACCTATACATTTCCTACACATATAATAAGAATGTAAATATAACGTGACTGTACTCTTTCGATTTTCGTGAAAAAAATTGTTGGAAGTGGCCAGGAACAAGTAATAGAACACATTTCAATCATTTTTAGAAATGTCTGTATGTATTTCGGTCTGTTTGTATGAACATGCATCACTGCTAAAGTACTGGGTTCACAATAAAACCTTATGTCATAAATCATAAAGCATATCTTTGGGAGTAACTAAGTCTTTGCTTCATTCGAATCGGTCCACTCTATCAAGCGTTATTGTAATTTGAATAACGGCTCGAGGTAAGTACGAGAGAAAAGTAGTAATCTACGAGTACAGTAATATTATAAAACTTATTTGTTTGGTTGAACGCGCTAATCTCAGGAACTATTCGTCTGATTTGAAAAATTCTTTCAGTGTTAGATAGCTTATTTATTAAGAAATTTACATATCATCAAAATTACATATCATCACGCTAAGACTAATAGGAGCAGAGCACCGATGACAAATGTTTCAAAATCGGGTATTTTTTCCTTTTGAGAGCTTCCGCTGCCTGTTAGCGTCGGTCCAAAGTAAATAGTCTACGCGGACGAACTCACGGGAACAGCTAGTTTACAAAATACTTATATGTAAGATAAAAATACGGTTCTTTTGATGCCGAATCACCAAAACTACTGAACTTATCGGCATAAGACTATAAACCATTAAATGCGCAGTTTTTCGTAGATGGTTCTAGACTACTTAGTTTTTGGATTCAATTGATCCTGTGCCATTTATTTAATGCCCAATGAAGTGGGCGGGAATCAGCTAGTATTACATATAAATAAAATTGAGGTGACTTGTTGTCTTTCTAGACCAAATTTTTACTGGCAAATAAAGGAGTTTTCCAAGTATCATCTCGGCTATATATGATTATTTAGAGGATAAGCAGCAATATACAATAATTCAATGGTAACTTAAAAGCGATATAAAAGTTAGATGGGTTTAGCGAGTAGTAATTATAATTAGATAAATATGAGGTGGCCCTATTGAGAGAAGCTATTATTGGTTTCAGCATGAATGGGTCGTCTCGCCCGGGGTAGTACCACCCTCTCATAGAAAACCGATGTGAAGTAACAGTGCTTGCAATGTTGCGTTTCGTTCGGTCAGTGAGAGCGCCGGAGGCCCCCCTCCCCTCCCCACCTCTCATCTCCCCCCTCCCTCCCTTTCCCCCAAACACAAGCTGGTAACGCACTTTCGACTCCCCTGGTGTTGTTAGTGTCTATGGACGGTGGTGATCACTGAACATCAGGTGACCCACCTGTTCGTTTGACTACTATGACATAAAAAAAAATCAAACTTGATAAAATACGTATGAAACAACAAAATTATTTCACGATCACCAAGTCGCGTGCACCAGCTAGTAACAAAACAATTTAAATTAACAGCAGATAATATTCTAATAATTATACTTCAATTTCCTCCATGACCTTATTATCTGTATATAAATGAATTAATTTAATAAATATAATTTAATTTAAATTGACGTGGCATCCAAATCTTCAAAGAGATGAACTGTTGATGAAGAAAATGTTCATAATGTGACTATAGCATGGTAGGGCCTTTTCTAGTTGTTCTCAATTTGAAAAACCAACTGACAGCTGCATAAGCGCCAGTCCTCTTTATGCTTAACTTATCATTATTTCATTACATAGTATAAAACAAAGTCGCCTACCGCGTCTGTCTGTCTGTTCGCGATAAACTCAAAAACTACTGAACGGATTTACATGCGGTTTTCACCAGTAGCTAAAATGATTCATGAAGAAGGTTTTGGTATATAATTTGTGCAGGATATTTTTTTATAAATAGGGCGGGACAACGTCTGCAGGCCCCGCTAGTTTATCATATTTAGGCCTACATTATCACATAACATGACGTGAAACTGGTTAAAGCATAAAAGTATACAATATATATTTTATATATATTGCCCACTGCCATGTACAGTTTTAATATCTATAAAATAAACAACAAAAGATTATAATAGTTATTCGCGTTGTACGAGAGATTTACAAATTCATTTTATTGGCCAGACAAGGCGATGGCAGATGTGATGCAGCTATAATCTCATGGTGGTCGAGACGGTTAAACGAAAAAGCCGACGTGAGTGCGAGCGGCATGATATAGCGATAGGCCGACGAAATTATTGTGCCCACACGAGCTGTGAGTATAGTACACCTCGTATAGTTAATAGTTTGTGTTTTTTATACTATTCATACTGTATTTATTTTGATATTCAACCCTAAATTACCTATTTATATATACGATTATTATTGTGACCACGTAAGTTCGTGGCGTAGAAAAAGTAGAATGTTAAAAGCTCACTTTATTTTGTTATTATTAGGGTTCCTTAACTCATAAAGAAAAACGAAATCTTTTATAAAAATAGCTAATTTTTTATATTTATATTTTAATCACATCAGTTATATCCTTATGTTACGAGATTCAGACTTTTGGTGGTCATTGTGGTTTATTATTAATTTAGAAATGAAATTAAGTCTTTTTTTTTTCCTTTTGTAGGTATTACGTATTGGTACGTAATACAGTAATGTTGTTGGTTGACCCCAAAACAATCGGACACTGAATATCCGGGAATGAAATCAGCAACTTTGGTCATTAAGGCTACATTTATGTAGCTGTCCAATCAAAATTTCTTTGATTTTACGTGATTTTTTACGAAAATTTAAATGTAATATGTTTTAATATGGAACCGTATCACTGAATTAATCTATTATAAAAAACACATAGCAATGTAAGTATTTAGTAAGTAAGTAAGTATAAGTATTTATTAATGAACGTCTAAATTATTTTTCTACACATTTGGCCGTAAACCGAATTCTATAATGTTCTTAATGTAGCTTATAAAACACATCCTATACATAGATCTAGTCTAGGTATAACACTTTTTTGTCATCAGGGGTTTTAAGTCTAAGAAATCATAAACATTTTTGTGAATAAATAACCTGTAATTATTAAAACATAATACATAAATATTTCATTTCATGAAATAATTTTTCTCTTTAAGACGTTGAGGTTAATTTGAACCCTTGACAATTTGGTGTCCCATTCAAAAACCAAAAATTTATGATGGCTAACAAAAAATTACATGCTTATTATGTCGATGTATAGGTATTGTTAGCTAAAATAAAAATAAGAGGAATAAACAAAAGCAATTCTTTATAATATAACAATTAAGACGTCATCAAAATTATAAATTTACCTTTGATTTTAAAATCAATCGTGGGACCCCCCTCCTCCCCCCCCCCCCCCCCCTCTCCCCTTCCCTCCCTTTTTTTTCCCTTTTTCCTTCCCCCCCTTTCCTTCCTCCCCTTCCTCCTCCCTCCCCCCTTTTCCCCCCCCTTTCCCCTCCCCCCCCCCCTCCCTTTTTCTTCTTTTTTCCCCCTTTCTTCCCCCCCCCCCCCCCCCCCCCCCCCCCCCTGACGGACAAATCGATAATTGCTTTGAGTGAAAATGTCAGAGTGAAAAAAATGAAATTTAAACGAAACTCCGTGGACATTTTATACGCACGTATTGTTGTCAGACCAACCGTAAAGTAAGTTCCTTAACCGTAAGTAATGCAAAATTTCACTTTTAAAATATTACATAATATTCTCCTGCCTCCGGAGTGGTACACCTATTCGCTAAAAACAGGTGCACTTATTTTAATTACCCGGACAATCTCACACATCTTGCAGATTCAACAGTTTAATATTTTCTAAAATCTGTGTATTTAATATGTATAGATTAAGTTTAGCATTATTTTTCTAATCCCCTTTAACCTTAAATAAGTGAATCTGTCGTATGTATTTAGATATTAAGACAAGATGAACTGTTGTTGAATTAATCACAGGAATCCAAGCTAAAGGAGCCCACTTTACGGTTGGTTTGACAACAATACTTTCACGTATAAAATGTTCACGGAGTTTCGTCCCAACTTTAATTCTGTTTTACTCTGACATTTTCACTCAGAATAATTCTAACTTAGAGCATAAACTATGTACATATTTTATAGCCACTGCACTACAAGAAGAAAGTATTCTAAAGTCAAAGATAAAATATATATAACCAGCGGACCCAGCAGACGTTATCCCGCCTTGATTATAAAAAAAATCCTTGACAAATTTTATACCAAAACCTTCCTTTACTTCCAAAACTTTATCTAGTGGTGAAAACTGCATGAATTTCCGTTCAGTAGTTTTTGAGTTTATTACGAACAGACAGACAGACAGACGCGGTGAGGGACTTTGTTTTATACAATGTAATGACAATTATTAGAAAATCTCCTAATATCAGACGAACATAAGAAAAAAGTAAAATATATTTACTTGTGAATACAGATAGCACGCTGAATTATAATAATTTAAAAATTATTCGATTTTTACAATCACAAATGAAATAAAATTTGTACAATTCCAATAAACTACTACTACGTACGTGTCTTATGTATGAATACTTTATTAATATTTCTGCTATTTTAAATAATATTTGTCGCCGTAATCTCTCTATAAAATATCCGTTTAATGTTTTATAAGCATCCATAAGTTCTGAATTTTTTTAAATGCTTCCTTACTCGGTTATGGTTTATAACCGAAGTTACTATTTATTCTAATAATTACTTTATTCAGCAAGAAAAGTAAGCTATGAACTAATATTCAACTCCAAGACGTGATCGAATCAAAAGCAAATATTTTAATCCGGCATTATATAAACGAAATCTAAATTGTTTTGTATAAGAATGATTGTAAGGAAAAGTTTAAATTACTTTTATAAGCATGACATCTCGTTAGGAGGTTTCTTTTAGATGAATTTACCAAAAGTTACTTAAGTTTATTTAAATCCGTGTTGCTCACAAAATGCTCGTATCATATACAAAAATCATTAACTTTCTTTCTAAAATGAATTCTTTTTAAAATACTTTCAACCGTAAATGTTAGAAAGATTTTCGTTTTATGTTATGTAAAATTTTATGCACACCTTCTTAATAAAGTTCTTAGTAATAGGCACCGCATACTTTACACCGGTTGACCTCACCTACAGGAATGAAATTTTATACGGCTGTTCCTTATATAAAGTAAGTGAACGCTAAAAAAGGATTTTTTTTACATTCATGTCGAAATACCAAATGAATTGATTGAAATAATGTGACTCTTAATAACTTTGTACTCTGGATGGTTCCCGAAATGCTGCCGTTGTGAAATCCCAACGGGTAAACATTTATTTATAGTATTTATGGTTCTCTCGTAATGTTTACATCCACATACTGTTGAGTTTTTTTTTTATAGAATCACGACAAATTGGTGTAACTGTGTTCTTAAAAAGGTTGATCACTACTTCAAAATTAGCTTTTACTCGTGTTACTGTGGATTTAATCTATCTCTTGAGAACAGTACTTTTTTCTGGATGAAAAGTGTCATGTCTCTTTGGGTACCTTTGGCAATGTGTATTCAAAATGTCATAATCAGCTAAGTAGTTAATCATGAAAACGTAATAAACCAACAAAAAAAATCACATTCGCTTACTGTATTTTAATGTGCCTTAATGATTTTCTTTTTAATAGTTTAAAATTATGTAACCATTTTGAATAATAATATTCGTTATCGCTAAATGTGGTGTTGTTCATCATAATTGAATATATAAGAATTTTAAATGTTTTTGTTATCAAAACACATGTATTCGGTTTCATCTGTTAATTCAATTAACAAGAATAATAAAGCAGCATCGGATCTGTTTAAATAAATTTGTTTAATAATACCAGTTTTTAGATGGCCCACTGCTGGGTAAAGGGTTCTTCCCGGAAGGTGGCTAGTATTTAATTATCACGTCAGCGTACGGCGTATTGGAAATTCTAAAACCATACTTCTGCAATTTCATACATACATTGTTACTATAACAATATTGATATTTACTTATTTATAAGTTATTATACACGATTTTTTAAAAAAGCTGGAAATGCATGTCATAGCTCGAACCAGCAGACATCGAATTAACATTCTACGGATTTCAATCATTTGCCCACACTAGGAAATTAGTTATATTATGATTTTCTATGAACATAAAATCTAAATCAAATTAATTAAGTTACGAAGTGGTCTTTGGAATCGAAGCTCCTTTTTGCCATTCGAATTATTTTTCTGATGAACATTATACGGGTGAAAATAAATTACTGCATAGAAATTTATATTAAGTAAGTTTAGCGAAATATTAACTCAAGAATTCTCAATTGACTTATAAATAATACAACATCATGACTTATAAATCATACAATAGTCTGTTGTGTATCTTTGAATTTAATATTTTATTATAGTATTTGTATTATACTTCGATCATTGTTGATCGAAGTATAATACTTAATTAGATAAAAATATGTATAATGGGAAATATAACAGAATTCTGAAGGATATTGACAAACGTTATTACGGCATAACTTGCGCATAACTGTCATGTTTGAATCAGATATTACACGTATATATTGGTATATTCTATACTCTCTCACTTATGAGTGTACATATCTTCAAGAAGTTAGTATAGTTTCCTGTGTCAACATTCAACTGTCGATAACATGTCGTCACAGAATGACGAGGGCACAGCTTCCTGATTTGCGATAGAGAAATTTATATTTTGGTGGACGAAAATATTTGTTTTGTGTGGGTGTATGAATAGACTACTATTGCACTACTATATTATAGTAGGCATATACAACGTTCTTTTTTTAAATATTTCCATATTACTGGTAATGCTCGCGTCTTCCCTTGCAATTATTACCAGGAGCGTTCGTCCAGTACCCGAAATTAGACCGTAATTCATTTTCAAGTTTCAATATTACGGAATAAAAACGAACTTTCTTCAAAAAAATTATTGATAACGCTAAATCTTGTCAGTATCTACTATACAAACAGTAAAAAAAATGTTTAAATGAGAGGGATGTTTTTAACTGTGTTACCTATTGTATTCTACTACCTAGAACTCTGGTTCTAGTAACGCGACTGGTTCTAGGTAGTAACGCGAACTCAGATTACAGTGCAAGTTCCAATGTTAATCATCGTAAAGCGCTTATCATGTGAAATGGGCACATCTTGGGACAATGAAGCAGTAAAAAAAGGACAATCTCGCTCTGTCCCTTGAGCTTGGAGAGTCACATCCTAGTTTATTATTTAATTAATATAAGTTAATTATATTGTAATTTTTATATGGATTAAAAATTGCCTTTCTTTTAGAAACCTCCTACGGACGGCCAACTTCGTAATTACTGTTTGCCCTCTGCCTATATTATTTATTGTTACAAGAAACAATTATTTTATTGCAAAAGATTTTATAAAGTTTTTTGATCACAGATGACATATTAACATTGATTTTTATATTTATAGGCTAGTTATTACTATTATTATAATTTTGGAAAAGTGTTAATTTTGAGGTTTATTAATATTTTATTTCTACATTAGAAGAGAAATCCATTTTTTTATTAATAACTAAAGGGCCCGGCGGACGTTGTCCTGTCCTGATAATTGAAAAATATAGACAAATTATATACCAAACCCTACCAAACCCCACTTTATCTACTGGTGAAAAGCGCATGAAATCCGTTCAGTAGTTTCTGACTTTATCACGAACAGACAGAGAAACGCGTTAGGGGACTTTGTTTTATACTATGTAATGATATATATAGTAAAACTAAAGTTTATTAAGTGATAATAGTGCCAAGTGTAATGCGGAGTAAAAATTAACTATTAACTCTGATTTAGCTCATTAACAGGGTACAACGTTAACGCGTCGCGGTGCGGCCAACCGGAACTTATCTATCAGTCGACTGTGAACTACCCTCAATATTAGTATAGAAATCGATAGTAAACCCTGTGAGTTGACCAACTAACACGATGTAAACGTCATTTACCTATAAATAGCTAGTAAAGCTATTATAATACATCTGAGTAGAATATTTCATAAACATAATAATATTAGATGACCAAACTATTTATCTACGCTAGTTATATATGTTTTAAAATTATGTAATAAATATATACGAACTTAAAATACTTATGGTTAAACTTTTTCTTAAATAAGGCTACTGTAGACGACATTTCCACATCTTCGAATGGAATTTATATAATCAAAAATGCTGTTTTTTGCCCAGTAACATGGCGCTTTTTAGCGTAGTCAACTCTACTCCTCCTTGTTACCGTTATTCCACCTAAGTAGGATCGGCACAACATGTTTCCCTTTTTCATTCTCCCCTGTCGGTTATAATCTCAGTATTCACACTTTTTATATACATATAATTTTTCACACAGCCCATCCATACCTTTTGGGGTCTTGTTTACGCCTATATCCGTCCACCTTCGTATTCTAAACTTTTCTAGTCATTAGTCATTCACATACTGGCTTTCTGACTTTCATCTCTTCTCATAATATGCTCGTACCATGCTAACCTATTACTCCTCAAAGTCTCTGTCACTGGTGCTATATTCAAACTTCCTCTGACATACTTATTCTTATCCATCTTAATATTAGCATCTCTGCCACAGGTAATCTTTTCTCATTTATCTCTATAACACGACTGGTCTTATGGTAGTTAATGACACAGTTAAATCAAGTTATATTAAATAACTTATTATTATTTCCTGTGATCATGGTCTTAGTGACACGTATATTGCTATATCAGAAAATTTAATAGCTAATTGCAATGGTACCGCGACCGATAGTGATTCTTGGCCTTCGGCATAAATGTGTCATCTATCTCTCTATAGTTACGTGTACCGCCACCTACTCCTTCAGAGTTCTCGCAGATTCTCTTCGACATCATCGGACCATATATACCTGGAATGTCCATCAGATCTAAATTCAGTCACGTGACAAAGTTACACTCTTTTGGTTGCTTGCTCCTTCTTCATTGTCATAGTCGACACTTACGTATAATCATATAACTGCACTTGATAAAGTATACAGTACGTCTAAATGAAGATTTGAAATTGAATGAATGCTATATCAACTTCTTGATGCTATCTATATTCGTAAGTGTAAATACAGAATATGAAGATACGGTTATATTTGATTCAAATAGTACAGAAATATACAAGTTATAACGTATGACATAGTTACATTTGCCAACACCCTCCAGAATTCAATTTTGTAAATCTAACAGTAATGAATTTTGCTATAGATTTTATTCCTTTATTTCAAATCACTAGCAACGCACGCTATATTATAGAATTTTGCTAAGTTAAATTACATTTATTGTGATTAATTATTGATACCCTTTGATTAAGCTTTGCAAGATGGGACTGGAGAGCTTACATCTACAGATAGTAGAAGCAGCAAACTTGCAACAGTCACGAAATTTATAAAGCTATGGCTTACCAAGAATGTTATCCTGAATGGAAGCATAAGATATGCCTTTAACTTGGTAGAGTATATTCCAGTTTGAGTTCCATGGTAGAAAAAAAAACAGTCTTGTTTGGGGAGGATAAATGCTGAACATAGGTTTTATAGTGATCAAAATATTCAGCTTTAGCAAGAAGATCAACAGCTTCATTACTTTGGATCCCATTATGGCCTCGTATCCATGCCAGAACTACATAAATTTCTAAACAATGACATTGATACAAATGGAATTGATTAATTGTGATAACTGATATGTAATTGAAATATGTGTAAATAATATCAAATGTACTGTAAAAAGTTTCAATAAGAAGAAAAAGCCCTTTCTTTCATGAAGACAAGCAATTCCATTGATTAAATAAACATTTATATATACATATATAGATATTTTGGGTCAGGAACCACCTCGGGCGCCCCCAACACACCCTAAATCACAATCTGATCGGTACTTTTGGCATGCATTGAGGAGAAACATACACACATTTGTTTTTTATACATAAAGATATATAGTTTAATGTGGTTGAGCCTCATAAAACTGTATTTTTATTATACATATACAGGTTTGACTTTACGGTAATAAAAATACAGTCTATGAATTTTCATTAGCCCGTATTGTAACTTTTTGAAATATAGTTGTGATATTAATAAAAGTAATAAAATATAGAACATTTTTGTACTCATAATCTTTTGAGTGCATTCGCAGTAATCTCACTATTAAAGCTACATACTGAAAATAAATATTAATTCTTTGTTTGGGTGTTCGGCAATTTGGTTAGTTTAGTTCAAGCCATCGTTTGTATATACAATTATTGTACATTTTTTAAAATTTTATTAATATTCTTATTAATGTTACGAGGATATGAGTAGTTTACTGTACTTAGTAATAACATAGTAAGCAAATGCGATTAAATGCACCATAGCTGATAAGAAAATATTAAGGCTCGTTAACAGAACAATAGGCTTAAGATAAATAGGCCTTATATTACACCTCATAGAGTCTTCTTTTCACTCCTAAGTCAACGGGTGAAAATATAATTACAGAACCTCTATAAGTCTAGCGAGACGCCAAAAAATTCGACTTAGGCGCATTTTGATTCCACATAAAGAGATGATTATTTCGACTAATAGAGGGTTGAAATTTCGAGTAATGGGGGTTTTGGTGTTAATGGAGGTATTAGTAAATAACAATTATTTTGTAAAAGACTGAGATGCGACGTCACCTACTTACACGACACAATAGGTACATGAGTAAGTATTCATTTCCTGTGGACTTCTGAAGGACCTTTTGTTTTCTTTTTTAACCGACTTCAAAAAAAGGAGGAGGTTATCAATTCGACTGTATTTTTTTTTTTATGTTTGTTACCTCATAACTTTGGACTGGGTGAACCGATTTTGATTATTCTTTCTTTATTTGAAAGCTGGTACTTCCCGTGTGGTCCCATTCCAGTTCCGACAACGGCATCCAGTGCAAAACCGTATAAGTTTTAAATTTGCATTAAGTATTTACACGACAAATAGACGAATAACTCAATATCACGCTAACCGATTTCGATGATTCATTTTTTATTGGAAAGGATGTATTTCAAGGGTAGTTTGATGAGAATTTGGTAAGGTTCTGATCATGGGATCCGGGACAAAGTAAGAAAACTTTCATGAAACGAGCCTCCTCCTTTCTTAAGGGCCGGCAACGCATCTGAGTTTCCTCTCGTGTCGCAGGTGTCCATGGACGGCCGTTATCACTTACCATCAGGTGACCCGTATGTTCGTTTGCCACCAATATTATAAAAAAACTCTTCAATTCTTAGGAGCCTATTATGCTTATGTTCGTTGCTGTGTTGCAACATGACGCAAGCATTATAATTACATTACTTAAGGTGTATTATGTGTGAAGCGATGGTAGCCGAGTTGGTGGTAGAAACTATCGCGGATTATTGATAAGGTCGCATTCGTACCAAACGTTACTTATTGTACAACCAATTGAAACCATATCGCATACCATACCGATAGATACCATACCGCAAAAATGCGCATATTTTAATATACTTAAGGCGGAACGGAGTTCGCGGGCACTGCTAGTAAAATATATTTATGTACACTAAAAATGGAAAAATAAAGTAAATTTTCAAAAAAAAGTATTAACCGACTTTAATATCAATCAAAAACCCATAGGGCACTAAAAAGCGGAAAATAAATAGTTTATCAAATTAACCAAATTAAATAAAACATTTGAATATGTGTGCTACCTAGAGATATATTGGAAGTCGGTGCGAACCGAAAATCATATCATCTACATAGGTACAAAGTTTAAGTCCACTCTCGCGTCTCTGTAATACATTTCTACCTGGAACAAATTTGAAATTTCGGTTGGCACCGACTTCCAATACATCTCTAGGTAGCGCACATATTCATATGTTTTATTTAATTTGGTTAATTTGATAAACTATTTATTTTCCGCTTTTTAGTGCCCTATGGGTTTTTGATTGATATTGAAGTCGGTTAATACTTTTTTTTGAAAATTTACTTTATTACATACACTACTAAGCCAGATGAAACTGTCGAAGACATTCAGGTGGACAGCTCTGTTACATTATTTACAACAAGTAATATAGTGCTCCGGAATGTTTTGTGCCGTTTGTGATTGCTTTCTTCTCTCAAATACAAATAAAAAAATAATTAAATCTGGAACTTGTAGGTACTCAAAGCAATAACACGTGTTTGTAGTATTATAAATTACTAGCGGGACCAGCAGACGTTGTCCTGTCTTGATATTTAAAAAAAAATCCTAAAATTCAACCGCATCTCCACCTACCGGATCCAATTGGGAATCTAAACCACACACAATTTTTTTTATCCAAATCTTCCCAGCCCTTTGGGAGGAGTTCAGTCACATACACAAGGCAGTACTCAGAAGTATTACATATATAAAGATTAATATGTGAGGTCACCGAGAAATATTTTTACATGAGCTAAGTCTTTATCTATTCTAATATTATAAAGAGGTAAAGTTTGTGAATTTGTGAAGTTATAGGAGGTAATCTCAGGAACTACTGGTCCGATTTGAAAAATTATTTCAGTGTTATATAGCTAATTTACCGAGGAAGATTATAGACCATATATATTATATATATTACGCTAAGACTAATAGGAGCGGAGCACCAATGACGAAGGTTTCAAAATCGGGACGTTTTTTGCATTTGAGAGCTTCCCCTGCGTCTTAGCGTTAGCACAAAGTAACTATTCCGCGCGGACGAAGTCACGGGCAGAGGCTAGTTTTTCTATACGTCACCCCCGCAATTCATCTTGTTTTAGCTGAAATGTATTGTAGCTATTTACTGTATAAAAAAAACTAAAGACAATATTAAACTCACAAATAGGTTCATTCAAAACTATATCTACGTCATACAGTATTAATATTAACGGATTGAGTCACATCGGATGATGTTGACAATAGGGGTGGCTGTGAGGGATTTAATTATATTACTATTAATTACACGCTCAGCGTTCCGTTATGAGGTAGAGGCATTAGTTAATCCACTCCCATTTGAGCCCCGAAATGCAGATTAATAATGTTAAGTACATTTTATAATTAATGTTTTACACACTGATTATTATTTTCTAAATAGAGATCATTAAATAGATAAAGTATTCTCAACTGTTACTAAAACGTTTTTGTTACTTATATTGTTATCTCTAAGTTAACTTTATTTTAAATACCTCGTTAATTTCTTTCTCTTAGCACCGAATTGAGTCTCATCATCAGATTGAATCACCTTGTGAACTTTTTCGGTCATATTACATAACATTTAAACACTGTCATATTGTTTGTTAATTGATTATCTGGTTTATATTTGCTACAGGATGGAAGTCAGCTCTCATCTGCAATATCAAAAACTAACTGTGACGATAGGCAGTTCGCAAAGAATTTTTTGATTCATAGCTGGTAATCTATATCCAATATATAAAAATATCATGTCACGGTGTTTGTATTTCAACTCCTCCGAAATGACTGAACCAATTTATATGAAATTTTAAATGTATATTTAGTAGATATGAGAATGGGTCGTAAAGTATATTTTATATCTCTAGGTGATTAGGGTGTCTCTATGCAATTATTTTTTTCCAATTTTCTTGATCATTATTCTTTTCTGTATTTTTTTTAATTTGCCATCAAAAAATATATTTAGCCCCAAATTTTCACCTTCCCATTTTTTATTCGCGATTTTAGTATTTTTGTATAAACAACATCCCAATGATTCAACGGTCGTTCGTATTTCAAACATAAAGAAATTATTGATATGGCTGTGTGATAGATGGTGCTACGTCCGCCTCATTGAAAATTCTTCCATATATGCCTAAGTCATTGACTAAACCAACTAGGTATGTGTTTGAGTGAGTCCCTGAATTTTTTGGTTTCAGAATTGGAAACGATGGGAGTCCGTGTAATCGGGTTCTAGGTTTTTTAAGATTTTTCGAATTTGGAAATACAATTGGAACCGGTAGGTAAACGATTTCATGCAGACGAAGTTGTGCGGGTCAGCTAGTATACATATAATAATAATGTAAATCTAACGTGTCCGTACTTTTTCGATTTTCGTGAAAAAAATTGTTGCAGGTTTTTTTTATGTCATAGCAGGCAAACGAACATGTGGGTCACCTGATGTTATGTGATCACCACCGTCCATAGACACTAACAACACCAGGGGAGAGGGGAAAGGAGAGGGGAGGTGGGCCTCCGGCGCTCTCACTGACATAACGAAACGCAACAATGTAAGCACTGTTATTTAACGTCGGTTTTCTATGAGAGGGTGGTACTATCCTGGACAAGCCGACCCATTCATGCTGAAACCAATAATAACTTTAGCGTGGCTCTACCACCTACTAGTTGTCTGGGAATAAGTAACAAAATACATTTTAACCATTTTTGGAAATGTCTGTCTATCTATCTTTCTGTATGTTTCTATGAACACGCATCACTGCTAAAGTACTGGGTTCACGATAAAACCAAGAAAATCATAAAGCATATCCTCGAGAATAACTTACTCTTTATGCATTAACATTTATTTATATTATTTCAATGAATGACACCAAAACAAATGAAATAGATATTTACAGCGGCACGTGAAAGTGAAATACGTCAGTGTGTCCTTTCCATTATGTTACAACAGTAGAAAGTTATACTAATCCGTAACTGTTACTGAAACTACACTCACAGACGAATTAGTTTCAAATGGAGCAGATAAGCATTTTAGTGGTTGGAAGTTATTAAAATATAATTCTATGATGGTTGGTTAATTGTTCAAATTTTTCGAAGTACTCCAATATTCAAAACGTGTCAAACGTGTCAAATCAATGATATTATGTCTAAAAGGCTGTAGACACGTTACCTATATGATATTTTGACAAAAGAAATGGTACGATAACGCACACATACGTAAAGTAATATTGTTACGTCACACAATCTTAGATAAAACGTGGAAGTTATATGGCATATTCTCAATATCGCTGGTGAAAAATAAATAGTTATATGTTGCTTAGATACGGGCGGATTGACGGGGCTAGATTACATCTGCTAGTCAGTCAAGTTTTAACAAGGTCCTGTCGAAGCGCTTATAACGTATCTACAGCTTTTTAGTTATAATATCATTATTTCAAATAGGATTATATTAATAACTTTTGATTATGTGAGTGAAGAAATTTGTAAATAGTACTAAAACTGTACTACCTTTAACATAGGCTAAGTATTACTAACAACTTTTTTTCAAGTTTCAGATATTGAATTTGGATGCAGCAATGCCAATGATGAAAAACAAATTGCGTTAGCCTTCTTCGGAGATTTCTTCAAAGGGAGTAAATAACCAAAGTGATACACATGTAAGAAGACATGGTATTTCTAAAGTCGCCTTTAGTTTTTACTGAAGATGTAGTTTAGATTTAATATATAGGGTGAGCGACGCGACTGTCATGAAAAAATTATTTAAAGGCCGTTAATACACAATGAAAGTGGAGTCCATTGTTTACTTATCGAAAAGTTTTTTGAGTAAAATTAGACCTTATTAATATAAGGATTCTTTTCATTTTATTAAAATTAATTATTTAGGTATATACGGTTCTTAATTTATTTTCTAACTTACGCGATAATACTACTTACAAATAGAGCTCTCAGCCACGCGTTTTGTTGACAAGTTTGTGCAAACTTTGATAGAATATTCACTAGAATTTGTAATTAACTACAACACAATAAGGCGCAAGTTGTTTGTATGTAAAGTAAATGTAATATATACATATTGTACGTATGTAGAGTATTTATGTCAGTCCAGTGGTTACGACGATGGTGTGCGTAATCTCCAAAAGGTTTTTGCCCTGTGAAAACATGTTATGTAGGTAATAGTGCTGGAATATGAACCTTGTATTTGTTCAAGTACTTATTTAAATTATGTAGGTCTATAAATTCAAAGTTCAAGAAAACATGACAGACAACTTAAAATTTTATCTTCGTGTAAATCTAGAAAAAAAAATTGTAACGCATGTTAGCATTAATTAATCTAAGTTCTAAAAACGTCAACCATTCCTCACAATGACATAAAATAATTGATATGTTATCTTAATTAATTATTAAACAAATGAATCAAATAATATTATTTGAATTTTCATTGATATTTAAATTGTTTTTGTTTTACCATATTTAGTTCTCAACAAATACGATACCAGCAGCATTTTGTCAACATGACGACAGCAACAGACTATCATATAACGTTTTTAAAAAAACCTTTCAGCTACCTACTTCGTATTCCACTGTAGCCTAGGGATCGATTATCGAAACGACTGAAAAAACTAACATGTTTATCACATTTCCGAACAACTAGCGAAAATGGAGACAGCTTGTTAGCCAATAGATTTGCTTTTAGGTCGTGAGAAGAAAAAATGTAAAAGGTAACTATTGACAAATTAGAATAAAACTCAAAAGTGATGTAAAAAAATATAAATACTACGAGACAAGCTCTCTACGTACTTTAGTGATGTGTCGATGAAAAAACTTATAAATTTTGTTCATTTATTTGACAACTAGCTGATACCCGCAACTGATACCTGTTCCCCCCACTTCTCCATGGCAAGATACATCGCTGAATGCGTAGTGCTAAAGAAAGTCATAGTTTTTTATTAATACTTTAACTATAGATTAAACTAGTAAATTATGTTTTAAATAAAGTAAATTATTAAATAAATGCTACTCCATTGTACAAATAAAACTAAAAACGTATGTGTGCAAACGTAAGAATTTATAATTCTTTAGCTTAAATAAATTGCATTAAATGCAATTGGTAACGCTCCAATTAAAAAATTATAATAATTTTAAAATGCTTTAAAAATAATTTTCTATATATCTGTATACAAATTCAAGTAAGATACCGAAAAGAAGTAGAGTAAAATATTTATCAAATAATAATGTAACAACAATAAGAATGTATAATGTAAGCAAATAAAATCTGTAACCAACAGTTAACCTCAAATTTAGAAACCCACTTTAAAAATTTTATAATATAAAATCACTTTTATTACGAATGCTCTTAATATATTATCTTAACCACCAAGTATAATTTAAAACCATACATAAATACACATGTAATATATTTTATATCCACTGATATAAAACACGTGTTGTAGATTCATATATATTTCAATAACTACCTTGAACATAGTTATCAGTTCTCAAGAAAATTTGACGGTCAGTTATCAACCAACTTCAGGATGTCACTTTTAGGTGTCAGTGTGCGAGCATATTGTAAAAATTCACTGTCGTCATGTTTCCCAAACGCGCCAAAAGTAGTATAACTTCAAAAAGTACAAAATTAATTAGAAGCAGGATTATATTATTGTTTTATTGTACTCGTTTTGTCAGTACTACACACAACGTTGCTATATTCAAGACGTATATGCGTTTTACTATAAAACTCGCCCACGCACGTACTGTACCGTTTTATGTGAGTCATGAAACGATTATTGTTAACCTCTCGCTGTGCGTCTACTCTTTACATTAACGACTTCGAAACATTCCCTTCGGTTTGATGTGATTCAATTTTTTATTACTAATTCGAACAGCAAATCGTGAGAGTTATTATCACTAGAATAAAATAAATACAAAGCTGCCAGTCCTAAATTCGCACAGGTTTACGCAGAAAATGAGGCTAAATCTTCCCTTTATAGTACGACCATGAAATGAAAAAAAAGCACTGAACGTTAATATGTCAATTGTGTCATTATTTTTGAAGATATTCCTACTGTTTTCTGTCTCTTTCAGTCACTTACTTTTTTATATGGGAATCTTTTTTCATTTTTCGGTACGATTATACAAAGGTTCTCTTCGTTTAAACTTTATTCTGATAATTACAAACAAAACCAATAAATAATTAGTCAAATCGGTGCATCCGTATTGAGGAGATAGGCTTAGGTACATCCAGCAATTAATTTGCATGTATATATATCTACATTAGTTTTTATATCACTCTATTTATTTAATTATTTCTATTACATGTAAGTAAAGATCTTCGACAAATGCAATTTATATAATGTTACCAACGAACGATAATTGTAATTTATCCTTTACTAGATATTATTCTAGAATAATCACCATTGGTAATTAATGAGTGGAAAAGTATGGGAGAAAAGCTCAGTTATTTTGTACAAAGATTTTCTTCTTAGAGGTAACTAAGTGGAGAATCTAATTATCATTTTTTTTTTCTCGAACTGACTATGTTATTAAACTTGCGGCCTTGACAGCTTCACCGAACTACTAAGGCGAGCGCTTAAGGCACTCCGCCGATTTTGTTTAGATACCATACTCAAGGGTGCACGGCACACCTCGGCTTGGGCTGTTACCGAAAAAAAACCCATCTGACCTAGCTAAACTATTCTAAGCTATTCATACATATATTCGTTTGTGAGTCATACAATCGAGATTGCATGGTTCACAAACGCGTACATGTATATCGGAAATGTAAACTAACTATCATGATCTCAGTACTATTAGACAATTGCCTATTAGCAATAGTTGACTTTCACTGTGTTTTATATTTTGTGCAGAAAAATATTCTATCCCAATCTTATTTGAGTTCACCAACGTTTTTTATCCTATATATAAATCGCATGGTTGCTGAAATGCTGTACATTAGCCATTTCAGTATTTAGAAAATTCATTACCACCATATCATATGTATTTCACGATATTTTTCTTCACCAAAAATACTCTAGTATTACAATGTATCGTTTGATACGTCATCTGTTTATGTCATTATTAAGCTATATATATATTTCAATGCGTCCTCAACCGCGAACCAGATTAGGCCCTCCTCGGCAGTGGCTCAAGCCTAGGTCCATTCCCTCGGCGTGGAGCTCTTGAGTGTGCTGCTCGCGCGATACAGTGACACAATCTTAAATCACTGCGACAACATTACACATATCACCTCCATACGTGCACGCATACACGCTTACACATGCAAGTGGAAAAGTTTTCTTTTCCTTATCAAACTGAAATAGTTTAGAAAATTATCCGATACGAAATATGTATAAGAGTTGTTGAGGTATGTATGCTTGGTACACATATATGTTTCAACAACTCATATATGTATATTCTAGTTAGCGTAGCTTACGTTAGCTCAGATAGGTCGCGAATTGCATTTATCAGGCAACTGCCCATGCCGAGGTGTGCCGTGTACCCTTGAGCTAGTTGTCTAATAAAATCGGCTGAGTGCCTTAAGCGCTCGCCTTAGTAGTCCGGTGAAGCTGTTAAGACCTTGCAGCGTAGTCAGTTTGAAAAAAAAAAAGTCATCAACCGCGAATGTGGCAGACTTATCGGATCATTTGATTCGTTTACAAGTTGTCTATATACATTTCTTTTATATTTAAACTAACGGGCCCGGCAGACGTTGTCCCGCCCTGATTATAAAAAAATCCTGGACAAATTATATACCAAAACGTTCCCCGTGAATCACTTTATCCATTGGTGAAAACCGCATAAAGATCCGTTCAGTAGTTTTTGAGTTTATCGCGAACAGACAGACAGACAGATTTTATACTATGTAATGATAATTTAATTTACAATGTAATTACTTTAATTTAAGTATGTAATGACAATAAAAGGTAGCTGTGTACAATGGCAGAACCTACACAAGGTTTGATACGATGTGATTGAAACATGCACTGACACATCACGAGTCCTAACTCAGTCCTCAGACGTAACTATTATGCCTGGTCTTAGAATTACGGTTCTTTTAAGGTTAAGTTATACATGAGCTACTGTAACCACTTAACGTCAAGTGGATTACATAAGTATTTGCTACTTCACATGATAAATTAGCGGGCCCGGCGGACGTCATCCCGCCCTGTTAATGAAAATCCGTTCAGTAGTTTTTGAGTTTATCGCGTACAGACCGACAGATGTGATAGGGGACTTTGTTTTATAATATGTAGTGATATAACGCTTAGTCAAACAGTTATCTTTACTAATATTATAAATGCGGATGTGAATTTATTTGTTTCGCGTCTTAACAATCAACACATCGTCGTGAGTGACACTTTACGTCGTCCGGGGTACAGAAAAGGTTATAGGGCATACTCTCACCCACAAAAAAAGTATAGTTCCCGAGGTATAGGTCAAACCTACAATGACGCAAGCCACGTCACAGACAAAAGTCGGTAATTTATAATTATTGTTCTAGACTAGCTTTCCCTCGCTACATCCCTTGCTTTAATGACCATCGTATTTATTATAATGAAGATTATATAAGAAAGGTATCCTGTGTTCTTTTCTTTACGTCTAATGACATGTATGCAAAATTCGTGATGATCAGTTGAATAGTTATAATGAAATAGTGTAAGAAACAACTCACATTCCCATTTATAATATTAGTAAGGACGAGTAACGATACTGCCCAGCGTTGGCAATTTTTTTTTTGCCATGTGGGGTTTTTCGAACTTTTTGAGTGTAAAAAGCGGGATTCTTTCGTCGAAAGCGGGATATAGTAAAAAACCGCATATTATAGAAGTTTTTGAATATTTATCTTTTTATTTGAGTTCAAATTACTTTTACGTGACAATAGATGGCAAATATGGGCATTGAAAATTTACTCTAATAAAAATATGTTTTAAATCAGGTTTACCCTATCGTTAAATAGCTGAGTCTTATGAATAAAATAAAATTAAAAAAAAACAAAATGCACACACTATCGAGTTATCCCCGTAAGCGGGACTGAGCCTGTCCCGCGCGGGATATTTAATTTTAATTTACGAATCGGACGTCCCGCGAAAATCGGGACGTCTGGCAACGCTGAGACCGACACTATTCATATATAGAGAGTGTTTGTTGTCTTACGTATAGATAAATTTTACCCTTTAACTTTATCACAATACTTACACTTAAACAGTGATCGAAATACGATACTTTCATGGCGGGTAGAATGTTCATATAGTGTTTAGCATAAACGTTCAAATTGAATACTTTACCATAGTGTACTATAACTGTACACACTAGCTTTTAATATGGTTTTATAACCGAACCTAGTCACTTATGCCTTCATATTTATAGGTCGCAGCAATGACGCGATAGCAGCTATGAACGGCTCAGTTTTTCTCACATTTTCACAGTTTTTGAGTGATGAAAGTGTACAAATTAATGGAAAAAAATTACATTTATTCAAATTTCAAAAACCCACCATTAATTCATTGTGCAATCATTAGTTGCTGAGATATCGATAGTTAAAGACAAAATCATCCAAAGCCCGATATCTTAGCGAGAAATGGACGTATTGAGGATTAAAAAAAAAACTAATTAAAGCTAAATTGATAAGTTATCTGGTTCATGTATGTAGTGCATATATCAGAAAATTACAACTCCGTGGAACAGAAACGAAACCGAAAAAAAAGAGTTATTTTCCACGGTATTCATTAAGATTGATCGATACATGTTGCGTTCAACATTTTTTATTACTATATCTCAATACTAGAAACGACAATTTTTAACGAAGACAGCTATTCGAAAAATCGGAAAAAAAATCCTATTTTTTTTATCCTTCAATTTTTTCCACTATTATATTATGTCTCTTAGCTATTCAGTATTCCGGCTTCAGTTTATATATGTAAGACCAATGATATTATAATTAAAAAACCACGATAACGCACACATACGTAAAGTAATATTGTAACGCCACACTATCTTAGATAAAATGTGGAAGTATTTTTTTTTTTTAATGGTTCGGCAAAGTGTCTGGACGGTACCTAATGGAAAGTACAGTACAGTCCATAAGTAACGGCGACTGTCGCTGTTAAATAACAACGGCAGTCGTTGCTATCATGTCGACCTGCACATGTGCCTCTTCACGCCTCGTTTGAAGGGCCCCATGTCATAAGAGGAAGGGGAAGAATATGGCACATTCTCAATATCGGTGGTCAAAAAGAAATAGTCATATGTTGCTTAGATACGGGCAGATTGACGGGGCTAGATCACGTTTGCTAGCTAGCCAAGTTCAAACAAGTCACTGTCGATGCGCTAATGAAGCAGCTTTTTAGTTATGATAACATTCTGTAAAATAGCTCATTTGTAAAAAATAAATAATAGTTTAAAAAAACAAAAAAAACACGCTTTCATAAAAAATCCAACGAAAAACAGAAAATAAAATTTAATAAATTTGGATTAAGAATAGCGTAAATTAGAAATAAATGTATATTTTTGTAAAAAGTGACAAAAAAATGATAAAAATACTGATATCTGGAGGTGCTGATATTAACAGTGACGCATCGCATGTTAATATCAGCACCGCCAGATATCAGTATTTTTATCGTTTTTTTAGTTTTTTTAAACTATTATTTAGTTTTTATTTTTTAGTTAAATTTTTTTAACTTTTTTTTTTCGGATTATTGCATTGTTATCGACCTTTGACAGGTGTGCAAAGTTTGAATTAAATCTGATCGTTCAAAGTAGGACAAAATCGAGCTCAAAGGGGTCGGTTACATACATACATACAGGTGAAGCTAATAAAAGCGTGATAAAAAGTATTTTTTTTATTGTATCATCCTTAGAAGGAAACATGCAAAGGTATATAAACAAGTTGTGTGTCTGTGACAACAATATAATGCTAATAATTTGTATTATAAATTTTTAATTAATTAAGATGCTTATGTCGACAGGCTGTTTCAAAAAATCTATTTTTTTTTAATTCGCACTGAAATTGTCTTATTCGTTTATTGGTTTGTAAGGCGCAAAATAAAAAAAAACCTAAACAAACATAAAAAATCATGGAAAATATAAACCTATAGTCAGCAATCTCTAAATATTTATTTGAGAACCCGGTTTTCAAGGAGTCTTTTTTTACTACCCCAAAGATATTTTAGTACAAATTTTGAGAAAAAATAGTGTAATGTCAACCTTGAGATCCTATTTTGTTGTGTTAAAAGTTTTTATCATAAAATTGTTACCCTTAACCAGTCCGTAGAAATACGTGGAACGCAACAGCATATTCGCATATTTCAGAAGGGGCTCCAGAAGGAATGCGACTGAAACTCGGTCCCACATTTTCAAACCGTAACTTTTCTCAGTGCTCTCATCGAGCTTATCAATTTACTCACGCAACAATAATTTCATACGCCCTTCGAGAGTTGATGTTAATTGTAGTTATTTTAAGCGATGATGGCTTTGTTGATAGCGTGTCGGCCACCACGTCGATGGACGCAGGTTCGAATCCTTGTAACTGAGTCAGGACTTTCGGTAAAAGAAATCATTCTGATGAAAGTGTAGCATAGTGGCAGGTCTTTCTCTAAGTCCGCCTGGCTTGCTACCACTTTCAGGTTGAAACTCTGTGGCCGAGCACCTGTTGGTGTGTTCCGGCAGCTGTAAATGAGTTTAGAAGCAGTCCCTAGATTTAGCGTGTTTACTATATTAGACCACATCATTATTTCATATCAAATAAGGTTGTGGTCAAATGCTAAAACCTGCAAAATATTAAAAAAAAAAGTATAATAATAATTAAAAAAAAAAACATGTTTTATTTTACAAAGATATTTTATTAAACATTTTTTTTCTGTAAAATAGATTAATTAAAACTGATGTTTACAACAAACAACTATAAAATTTACTTATGCATCGTTTCCCTCTAACACTAGTTACATTAATAGGTCCTGTTTATTTATTGGGAATTGATCTCTACTATAACCGAATACACAGACAGTAATCGTTACAACGATATCTAAAAATTGAGACAAATATCTGAACACGTAGCATATCGTATCACAAGGGGATGGGAAAGGATATTAATAATATTCTATTTATTACCACTGGTATAAAAACCTAAGACACACAGTCTCCAATAAAAGTGGCGCTCAAAACCGGCCGCAGAAACTCCCTAATACATAGTTATAATTATACGATAAACTTATTATTTTGCAAATTGAACATTACCTGAATGATTTAAAGTTGTTTTTACAAGGACACAAGCGACGCGAGATTATAGTTATGCGATAAACTTACGATTTTGCAAAATCAACCCTATCTGAATGATTTAATGTTGTTATTACAATGACGCTAGCGATGCGTGACTATAGTTATGCGATAAACTTACGATTTTGCAAAATCAACCTTATCTGAATGATTTAAAATTGTTTTTACAAGGACGCGAGCGACGCGAGACTATAGTTATGCGATAAACTTATGATTTTGCAAATTCAACCTTAACTGAATGATTTAAAGTTGTTTGTACAAGGACACAAGCGACGCGAGACTATATGAAATGACTGCATAATGCATTCATTTTTGTGTGCCGGCTTTGAGACGTTAAGTGTGCATCCTGGGTTTTTGTATATCAATGCTTATTACACTATAATTTCACACATATAATAGATAATATACATAATTGTAATTAGATAAGAACGTATCGATACACCCACATTTAAAAAACTTACTGTCTGTAAATGATATAATGATTTATTTAGTTCTTTCGTGGAAATCGCTATCTTCTTAGTTTTTTCGGTTTGTTTTTCTTATTAAATTCAATTTCACACAATGATAGTTATACAACAATGAAAGCAAAGTACCTAACATGTTACCGTATACACATATACTTACAATTAAATATTTTATAAATGTGGGGTCACATACAAAGGTGGACACAATTTTAACTAACATTAAATATTTACTGTATAGTATACGAATGGTTATGTGAAATAATTATGTTCTACAAATTTCCGAGCTACAGACACGACAAGAATATGCAGTAAATATATTTCATAATATCTTAATTATCATATGAACATTTATTGCATGTTGATAAATTAAAACAAGTTAACTATATATAGGTGTTTATATGAAGCTGATATGGTCCTGCATCTTCTATTCTGAACTGGAGGAGGGCAAGCGGAATCATGGTGGTCCCTCCTCCGGTACAAGGATGTCCAAAAGCGGCACATGAAGAAATGCAATATAGAGCCCTCTTGTTGGGAACGTTTGGCAGCACAACGGCCAGAATGGCGCAGAATGGTGAACAGCCAAGTACGCGAGTTCGAGGCTCAGCGTAAAACTGACCTTGATACCAAACGCGACCAGTTAAAGGCTCGCCCTCCTGCTGCCATAACATATCATTACGAGAACGGCGTACTCACGTGCCCTCAATGTGCACGAAGTTTCGCCGCGAAGATAGGCTACATAAGCCATCTTCGAGCGCTCCAGCGCCATTTCTAAGTTTGGGGGTTAAAGTGGTCGCCATGGCCGAAACCGGTCGGAACAATCATCATGGTCCCAAATAGTTAGAACCGAACTGATGTAGCGTTGAAAAGTAAAAAAAATGGTTTAATAATTTGATAAATACATCACCCGATTGAAGAACTTCACATACGACAATACAATATTACAAAAGTCAGTGTAAAGTTGAAAGTCACTGTAATGTTTGTGTCGCGCTGTCTGAGACAAGAAAATAATACACTCGTAGTTTACTCAACTCGTATCCACATTCAGAATATAATTTTATTTCCGATATATTTTCATAATATTACGCATTATATATATTTATTATATACACAGCGTGGTCGTGTCTGTACTAGATTAATTTCAAAATAAAATTTTCACGTTATAGTTGTTAATATTAAAAACCAGTTTTATTCAGGTGTTGTATTTTTTTAATTAACCAATACTTATCTGTAAATCTATTTTAGTAAAAGTATATTGATGACGAAACTTTCAAACAACGGAATCAAGTATGACAATATATTCCAATGAGGGTGAAAGGAAAGCATATTTTATGAGTTCGTTTTAATTGGTACCCTACCATAGTCTTTGACATTGGATACAATAACTCTTGAGAATAAAGTTAACTTCGAATATTACCTTTATTTTATATTATAAAATTCTTAAACATTTGTTATACAATCTTTAAACAGAAATTTGTAATCCCAGGCTCTTTGGTTACAAGTACGATATATGTATAATATTTAGTCATTTGTTTATAGTTTATATAACATTCTCTTATTACAAATAATATTAAATTGTTTAACAAATATAGCGTGTATGTAGATGCAATTCTAAATCTTCGTTTTCAATACAAATTGACGATACGCGTCATTTAAATTATAGTTCTTTTTAAACAGACGGGATAATAAAATTAATTATGAATTTTCTGTATTTTATTTTCTCATTTAAATATAGTATCTATTATAAATATTCTGACCGATATTGAAGTCATATTATATAATACAATATATAAGAAAATATCCACTATCTCTCTAAGACGATACGAGAAAATCAGGAGCGTAGTTAATTTAATTTGTTTCACGTCGTTTGTCAGATTAATCGCCACATTAGCCTATTATTATCTGCTTGTTAGGAGAATTAATTATTAACTTATAGCTGTGTACATATATATAACCAAAGAATGAGGTTAACGTATAATAACTTAATTTAGATGCTTTAAATATAACAGGAACAACTGATTAGGTTATAAAAATGTAAGGCTGTTTAGAAAGACGAGTTATGAATACATTTGAAACGCGTATTAATAAATTACGTCACACAAATCCCATGCTTTTTAGAGCTTATGTCTTCCCCCACTTCTTGTCACAATAAAGTCCCGTTCGACCCCGTTCTGATAACATAATTTGTAATATTTTAAAGTTTTTCCTTGGTATTCAAGTTTTAAAATTGATGACTTGCCTCCTCCTTTGTCACATGATAATCGATATCAAACTTTGTTGACTCCTTCCCTTAACGTAATTTACGGATAGCTCCAAATAACAATATCTCTTCGTGCGTACACGAGATAAAAGTAGTATATTATTCTCAAGGGTTTTTGTAGTTATCGTATTTGGTATATAAATATATTAATAATTAAAACAGGTCAACAATTCGCTGTAGACAATACAATCATGTGGAGTAAAGTAACAAACTTACATTTACTATATTTTTATTTATATGTAATTCACTGAGTACACTGGCAGTACCAGAATATTTTAAATTACCTACTAGAAGTTTATATTATCTTTTCCAGTTTATAATACCTTATAAGCTTCTGATCGTATATGTGTATTGAGTGGATAAATTTCGAATATAAAGGGTATTGGGTATGGCAAATATATGTGTAGATAAATCTTTCTGACCGCTAGTGTACGAGATATTCACTGAAGTGTGCAACGCCTATCTTAAGACGCTATTTATTGACGAAATTTCCTCATCATAGCACATTAGGATAATATCTACAAGTACAATACAAAAAGCTCTTATATTTTTAGGTTTTAAGCGCAGTTTCAAAAGCTCTCGGTTAAATTTTGAAATATCAATTACACAAATTCAGTAGATAAGCCAATATTCTAAAAAAAAAACATGTTAAAATTATAATAAACTCTAATGCATCGGCGTAAATTTTTATATTAATATTTTACACAGTACTCATAAAAAGTAAGTTCGTTAATTAGTTACATGAAAAACAACACTTTTATATTTTATATATTGAGCTAATAACAAAATATTGTACTAAAAAGAATTACTAATACTCATTCTGCGACATGGCATTTGTTATGTTAAAATACATTACAAACATAATAAAGAATATTCCAATATTGGAATGCAAATTGTAAATACAGCTGTGAAAAAAAATTGTGTCACTATTAATACAATTATTTTTTCATTATTAGTTACGATAATTCTAATTACACATTTGGATAACACGACAACTTCGACCAAGGGGTACATTTAATTAACACGTGTTTTAGATCAATACATTGTCAGTTGTAACATTATGTTCACTTCGAATACGTACAACGATTCTATACTATATTGAACTAAAGACAAGAATTTCATCTCATAACGTTTGGTGGATGAATGGCTCCTTGTGTTTTTTTTACCTCCGATGAGAGTAGTGTGGTGTCTCTTCAATGTTTTGGTTACAAATATGTAACTACAAAATAATCTAGCTTTATAATGACAGCTTTTGCTTTTGGGAAAATATTAAATTGCGCTATCAAAATCTTTTTGAGATATAATTTTTTTCTGTAAATTGATATGAATAGAATATCAGAAATAATTTTTTCTTATATATTATAATATGATATATTATTATATTAGAATTAACTTGACAAATTTAGTTTAGGAATTACAATGATATAAAAGTATAAATACTTGGCAAAAGAAATAAAATTAATATAAAAAAAAAATTAACACAGTTTTAATGTCTCCACATTTTTTTTCTATAGTTGATATATATATTTTTTATAGAAGATCATTTACTTTGTAATAACAATAATATGAAAGTAAGAAGATACGTTTAATATTGAGAAAATGCATATTCAGCCGTTTATTAACAAGCAAGAGGTACTAAGATGAACCCT
>AP028432.1:11822741-12024517 GCA_036509395.1 Antheraea yamamai
CTGAAATTAAATGTTACATATATGTACTTAAGTAAATATATTATAAATGACTTATATACGAAATAAAAATTGCTCCTCGTTCCAAGTGACAATTATGATATCTATTGAGTTTTGGAAAAGGCGCAATAAGTTCAGGAAAGGTTTTTATAGAATAAAATACTATACAAACTACAATAAATATTGTATCTCACGCCACAAGTATTATTTCTATAACAAATATCGAGCCAATCAATATATTTAAAAGTTTGAATAACATTAATATTCAATCAAAAAACAAAAAAAATCTAATATGCATTTAATATATTCGTATATAAATATAACTATGATAAAGACACAAATATTACTATTAAACTATAAAAATAAGAACCTCGATCAAAGTTATCAGTAACTGGCACACATACAGACGCTGTAGCAATCAATTATTTCCATGACATTTTGATATTTGAACGGAAAGTGGTTGAACGATCAATCTTCTTAAATACATATTTCAGTGAGTGACGGCGATACCTACCAATAAGGACAGATTCCTTGTTATTTAGATTCTATCGCACGATCAATCAAATACCCAGTGAAGGTTAAAGTAGTATTAGACCAATTGTATCCACTTTGAAAATTTGTTATTCAGTACATTAAGTTAAAGAACTGTTTTCGCGTAATTCTTCTGCTGTTCCCTAAGCTAATTTTTCAGTCTGAAAATTGTGGTTGTGATTTGAATAGTGCCTTGAAGCTTTTTTCTCAGCCGTAATAACCTCGATTATAACTATAGTACCTTCTGATTTAATAGATTATTTGCAAACATAAACTGCAATATCTACTTACCTAACTTTAGTCTTAACGTATGTATATTTCTACATAGGTCATTTTCCTTTAATTAATTATTCCCAAGCTATATGTTAATTTTTAATCGTACTTCCGAACCAGCCTATTATTGATTGAATTGTAAACTTAGTTGTACTAGCCGCATTTCATGTGCTTCTTATATAAGACTTTATGAAGTTTGTAAGATGTAACTAACCGTCGGGTAAGTGGTCCCGTAGCAGTAACAGCAGAGGGTGGGTTCGAGATTGTTCGGCATGCAACGCGCGTGCTTTTCTCTCTACCAACGCGACGAGAATTGCTTCCAATCGTGCTGCACCGCTCTCTTCTGTACACACCGCTTTGTCGACCGTCTGTAATACATTTTTAAGTTCACATGTAAATTTATCCTTGCCAGTGGGCTCTGACTTTGTGAATAGTAAACTTGCTATATTCATTTTGTTTCGTTACTTACAGTTACATCGCATTTTCTGAGCGAGCGCTTAAGGCACTTCGCACAAATGGCAACTAGCATAAGGGTCCCAAAGTGGCCGGATATCGGCTTGAGCTGTTGTTTTGTATGCAATATCTCGCATAGGCTCTAAGTATCCATTCGAGCTGAGCTATATTACGGGTAAACGTTGGCGAAACATATACACTTTCATATGTGTCTCATCAGCGTACGAATTTATTTTAAGTGTAACAATTTTAGGTAAGGCTAATTAACAAAAAAAACATAGAAGCCCATCTACAATATGTGTACATGTGTGTGGGGTGCTCAGTGGTACGTGTGTGATAAACTAGTGAATACAGTAATACTATATCGCGCTAACAAGCACAGAGTACCTTATATAAACTGACAGCGTACTCAAGGGTTCCGGGGGTTTGAACCAACTGTTATTTATTAGTTTATCTTGACAATATAGCTGAATAGTTATTTTCGTGATATTTAATTTACAAAGTCTGTATTTGCATGTGATGGTGTAAAGCAGCAATGATGTTATAGTGTGTTTTAATCGCCTATCGGAATCAGTAAGATATATTCAGCAACCAAGAGATTCTATCTCCCGGTGGTTTCATTTATTTATGTATTGTGCTATACCTACTATCAGGAATACTACCATATTGCTATGATAAATACTCATATATTCACAAACTGATTGGTTTTCTTATCATTCAATATTAATTATGATTCTGGCTAAGAACTATCCCATAACAGAATAGATAAAATGATCATAAAATGCATGATATAGGTAAGAAATGCAAGTATAACGAATGTGTTACAATAGTCAGGAAATTAGAACTAACGTCGGTGGATGGGTGGCGCATGTTGATTGCGCGGCCGGCCCGCGTGGCCGATCATCGCCTCTCGCCGGACGTTACCGACACCCACACTCCACCTGCACAGTAAAATTATCCCTGAGTCGTTCGCTATCAAGTTTTAGTTTAGCATTCGATTTCAATAACCTATTTTAAACAAAAATGCGCCTAAATAAGCCACGCTACACCCAGAAATACTACTACGTAGAACATTGTAAAAGGGATCGGATACAACTCTCAAATTAAGAATTAATACAACCAGGCCTATGGTTTTAAAAATACATTATGAAATTAAAATCACGTCTTTCAAAACCTCGCGTCGCAATGCGCCCTAAAATATTCCAAGTTTTAACTTGAAACAGGAAATCCTTTATTAAGGAGTATGCTTCATAAAAATGTATCCTTTACCTAGCAAACGGATCTCAAGCGCACTTAATGATCGAGGGTCACTGTAGGCCGTGGAAAACTATAAGGGGACCACACTATTAAAAGTAATAGAAGGCAGTCATTAATAAATATTCCTATGAACTGACAGACTTTAGTGTGGCCATTCATATGTATAAATTATTATCACACTTTTATGATGGGGACACCAACTTTTTGGAAATCGGTATGACGTTGAACCTCACATGGGCCTTACCATTTTTTGCGCATCTTTTGAATAAGATAGTCAACGTTTAGATTTGGAGTACAATTATTCACAACTGTAGATATAAAATAATCTACACCATCATATTACTTTAGTGCGATATGCTTCTGAAAGATTAACTACAAGATTATAATATTCAAGTTCAAATAGAGATATTTGTCTCGCCGTGATTTCTCAATCAAAGCAAGCCCTTATATTTCCTACTGCCATATACATAACAAGTATTAGTTGGATACTTTTCAAGATCTATTATCTAAATATATCTTCTTCTATACATATAATAAGAATGTAAATCTAACGTTTCTGTACTTTTTCGATTTTCGTGAAAAAAATTGTTGCAAGTGGATAGGAATAAGTAATAAATTACATTTCAGTCTATTTGAATGAACACGCATCACTGCCAAAGTATTTACAATAGTTTACAATAAAACCACACCAAGAAAATCATAAAGCATATCTTCGAGAATAACTTAGTCTTTGTTTCATTAAAATCGGTCCACTCTATCAAAAGTTATTGTAATTTTAATAACGACGCGGCGTAAGTACGAGAGAAAAGTAGATAACTTTTACTTTCAAGATGACTAATGATATAAACAAAGAATACTAATAATGATGTAATAGATGTGTATTATTGAATAAGAATAACACATGTAAAATTCGTTGTCACTGACCATTCTATAAAAAATAAAATCGTCAGTGTTTATAGTCAGACAGAATAGCGTTTGTGTAAAACAAATATGTACTCATCGGTTTATTTGCTCATAGAGCTCTGAGGGTTGAGCAAATATGCATTCCATATCATCCATAATAATTATAATTATGGTGATAAATATATAAAATATATAAAAACTATACTTATTTTTTATTTTGTTTTTATATAACAACAAAGTATGCGGCTCATAGGCCGTGAAGAGTGAAATCCTTACTAAAATTACGATTTAAATTTTATTAAATTTGAGATAAGGTCATATTCTAAATACAGGAACCGATGTTTAATTTCGAAAAAGTTACAACTCCATTACTATTCAAAGGATCTCTAACATATAAATAAAATAACGTGTTGCCGTTGTGTTAGACTAGTAATATAGGTAATAATTTCCTGTTTTTTTGACACATTCTGTGTCCTAAATAGCTTTACGAATCAATATGTTGCTCATACGGAAGAAAGAAAGATTTGAAGCCGTGTTTCTTATAAAAAAATGAATAGACTTTCACTTAAAGGCCAACATCAAACATATGTACTTTTTATTTCTTAATTATTGGTTTGTTGCCATCCGCAATACCTTATAATATTTAAATTATAAAATATTTATAACAAAAAAATATTTTACATTCTTCAAACAAACTACTACAGACTTCGTTTTTTTTTAACGGTAAATAAGAAGTAGAAAATCATTTTTTTAAGATAAAATTAGACTTGAGATATGACACTTCGTAAGATATAGGGGATAATAATTATCTAACTAACTGTATAAAACTAACAGCATTGGTGGTAACAGTTTTTTCTAATATCTACCTGGTTACGAACCATCCTTAAGTCGAAGGTCTGTCGCTAAATATCTGTGGAGTACTCGACAGCCTTGTTTACTTGATCTCAAGGCATATAATTATATATTACCATCTTTGGTGATATGGTCACCAGATTAGACCCCCCTCGGCAGTGGCTCAAGCCTAGGTCCTTTCCCTCGGCGTGGAGTCCTTGAGTGCACTGTTCGCGCGATACAGTGACACAAAATCTTACATCACTACGACAACATTATACATATCACCTCCACATACGTGCATACACGCTTACACATGAAAGTGGAAAGGTTTTATTTTTTTCCCTTATCAAACTGAAATAGTTTAGAAAATTATCCGATACGCAAATATATATATGCTTGTTGAGGTATGTATGCTTGGTATACATATATGTTTCAACAACTCATATATGTATGAATAATTAGCTTAGCTTAGGTTAAAAATATGCTGAGTGCCTTAAGCGCTCGCCTTAGTAGTCCAGTGAAGCTGTTAAGACCTTGCTAGGTCATAAGCGTAGTCAGGTAAAAAAAAAGTGATATGGTCACTTAATATCGGGTGAGATCGTGATCAATTACAAAAACTTATAAACATTTTTTTTTATATTTATCTTGGGGTCAATTATAAGACATTTCACAGACCGTGTTATCAAATGTCACTAAAATGTTATAAACGTAAAACTTTCTAAAAACTAATAGTGGAGTAAATCTGTGTGTGTATACTTATTTTATATGTGTTTTGATTATGAAAGTAGCATTTGAAACTAACTTGTGTGTAGCAAAATTTCGTTTCTAGATAAATCCAATCAACCTTTCCAGGTAAGTGTACATTTACGAACCTAGAATTATAGGTATTACGTATTATATTGTCTTTTGCCTCGGGTAAGACAAGGCATCTTCTGTGAACTGGCGTATATATAATCATGGATTATAATAGGTAATACACAATTATATGACGGTAAAGTACTAAAAATAAAAGTCACGACTGTAAGGTCGAATATTTGTGCAACGCTAAAACTAACACGCGTAACATTTTCAATTATGAAACAGAACAAAGGAGTTTTGATTATTCCACGGAACTTTGTTACGGTGAGCTTTGAATACGCAAATATAAAACACATTGCAACTACATTTATTTTATTATTCCATGATTACTTTAGATTATTTATTTTTTTATATATATCGGTTGGGTAAAATTGCTATAATAAATCTGACTTGTTTAATCCTCAATAATATTATAATTACGAATGTGACTTTGCTTTTTTTATATCATAGAAGGTAAACGAACGAACGAACGAGCCGTCTATAGACACTAGCAATACCAGGGGAGTCGCAAGTGCGTTGCCGGGCTGTGTTTGGGGGAGAGGGAAGATGGGCCTCCGGAACTCTCAGTGACCGAACGAAACGCAACAATGCAAGCACTGTTACTTCACGTGGGTGTTTCTGTAGGTCGGGCGGTACTACTCCGGCGAGCCGACCCATTCATGCTGAGACCAGTAATAGCTTCAGCGTGGCTCTACTACCTGTTTGTTGTGATTTCACGCTTTAACTACTTAACCGGTCATTATGAAATTTTGCATACACATTGTTAAGATAGAAAAAAGTACTATTTCCGAGGAATAGGTTAAATGTACATTAATGCGAGGGAAACCATAAGTAAACTTATAAATCTAATATCGATTTGCAAACCGGTGTCAGACCAAACGATAAGCCTACAGACTGAACTGGGTTTCAAGAGCGATAGCTGAAACATACTGACAGCTGCTTCGCAACAAATTTTCTGTATAGGGAGGGGTGATAGTTTAGGCTGGCATAAAAGAATGTTATACTACGATTTTATAACGATATTTGTCCTCACAGAAAACTTATCAATTATCGATTTCAAACATCCAAGAACAACGGCTACCTGAATAATCCCAGATTCATCAAAACCAAAAAAACATTATTTAATACTGCAGAGAATTCTAGCGGTAATTCTTTAAGTACCGCGTTATTACGTTAATATATTACTTGATACCACAAGAGCTTCAATTCAGCTACAACAATCTCTTCTTTTATGTTATATTACTAGTAACTCAGCTTTTCCAATAGCAGCTAGAGTTCCATAATGCATATAACTGCGAACTGGTAACCTCTGGCCTACTTTTTAATTCATGCGTGCGGAAGATAAATTCTACAAAATCCTTAAACAGTCGACAATAAATATACATTTAGTTGCATTGAAAGCATTAGGTATATTGAACGAATTAAACAAACATACATTATTACTATGTAGTTTAAACTGTTTCGAGCTTATTGAAAAGTTATGATTTGAACTGGTGTTTATTTAGGTCATTTCATTGCGACCCACTGCGGTAAAGGATTATCTAACGAAAATACAGTATACCAATTGCATATATGGGTTAAACTTACGCCAGTGTCTATAGTATTATTTTATACTCTGCAAAAAGGATAACGAAAGAAAAGCGACGGTTGACAAAAATAATTAACATACACTGGACTCTCCACAACACTTCAAACCAGACACAATGACTACACGCAAATTCTTAAAAGATTTCTCAAATATAATTTACATCGTTGGTTTCTCTGTTCTGTTTCTACTGGATGAATTTTGAGACAGCTTTCAACGTTATGTGGGTCAAGTTACTCTCAGCGTTTTATATGCTTAATGGACATATAAAATCATATCGTGTCTGCGGAAATTATCAAATAGTTGATGAGTAAATAATCATTTTCTTCATAAATCAATTATATTCGTAAACTACTACGGGCAACGATAAAAAAAAATATACTACTTCTATTTACTAAAGACTACACTTCATACTTACTTAAATTGTATATTCTATTATATAATAATAAAGCAAATAAAACAAATAAACAATTAGATATAGGTTTCCACAAACGTAACATTTTATAGAAGCTTCATATGGAAGACTTTGAAATATTATAGTGGACGCTACTTTGCACTTCCGTCTGGAATCGATTGAACACTACTATAATATTTAATTATGGATTTCCGCAAAGTAACGTCTTCTTCAAACAAAAGGCTTTAAAATTCTGATCCGCAACATTTTGTGTGACGATAAGTGGTGGGTTTAAACACTGTGTCGGATAAGTGTTTCAAACACCGATTCTCATCCGATCACCGAATTTAAGCAACGCTGGGCGCGGTCAGTACTTGAATGAGTACTGCCCGGGAATACCGCGTGACGTTGGCTATTTGTTGTATTTATTTTTACTGTAATACCAAATTTTCATTTCTATTGTGTCTTAAGACATACCTAGTTTTTTCTTATTTAATATGCGTTTGTAAATTATAGACACTGTTTAATCTGCGTATTCAAGGCTGATAAAAGTTTATTCTTTGACCAAAATTTCTTATATGTTGCAAAACTCATTAACACCATGTAACAAAAAAGTAATAGTACATATTTGATAACACGCTTAGGTACGATTAGTCGTATTTATACCCTTAAGATTACGGTAATATCAAAATGTGTTTAATATAGCTATAATTCTCGCTTATTATAAAAGCGTCTTTCTTTTGTTCTTGTAAATCTATTACCGTTAATGATTTTTGATAAAAATATAAAGTAAAATAATACGAACTATAATATAAATTATAAAATAGATATGACCGAAGGGAGATAACATCGAAGTAACGACTTCGTATATTCAATAACACGAAAGTTATAACCCACTAAAGTATTATTGTTGTCTGAACAAATCGTATAAAGTGGAAATATAAGTGGATATGTTAGTGACGGGAGGCTCTCTAGGGACGAGAAGAATACGTATTTGTACGGACCATTGGATTTTCAGTTCAATCTTATTATTTATTGATCTCGCATTTGTATCAAAACGTATACAATTTTTCCATAGTTGCTGGAAAAGTGTTGATAGAAATCCACTTTCATATTTCACGTAGGTGTCGCACGAGTTTACTAAAGAAGATAATCAAATCAAACTATTCACTTTACCGTACGACCATCTAATTAAATTATGTCAATACTCTAGATCTCCCTAGTACTTTTCGTCTCACTTACTTACTCCTCTTCTTTTTTTTTATCCACTTTTTTCACTTTTTCGTCAGTTTTTTTCAGCCGTTTTCATTCCTGACAATAACAAGCACAACAAAGATAGAATTATCTAACATAGATGCAGCCGTTATAAAGTGATAAGCTTACAGACATTTAACAATAATTATTATTTTTATAGATAACTAATTAACGATTTAAAGTATGGAAGTTTCTGGAAAATAATCTGGTATAAAATAAATAATACTTCTGTTTGCAAGTACTCATTTACAAGTGAAGTTACTTAGCCGTGTAAAACAAAAAAAAAATGTGATAAAATTTTACATACCTATAGAACACTTTTGTCTATTACTAATTAACTTAGGACTATAATAACTTCCTATCGAGTTTTTGACGGCATCTTGAAATGTCATGTAGTGAATTTTATATTTTACTAGAGGGCCCGGCAGACGTTGTCCCGCCCTGATTATGAAAAAATCCTTGACAAATTATATACTAAAACGTTCCTCATTAATCACTCTATCCACTGGTGAAAACCGCGTGACAATCCGTTCGGTAGTTTTTGAGTTTATCGCGAACAAACAGACAGACGTGGTAGGTGACTTTGTTTTATACTGTGTAATTTTATTCATAGCTGATTATCCCGCTCTGCTTATAAAAATATACTTTATACTTATTTTATAACATACTTTATTTTATATTATGTAATGATATTGTGTTATTTGGCTCTATATTTTGCAATATTGGTGGTATTTTACTTAATATAGTTTGGTTATTGTGCACAAGTGAAGTGGATGGGAAATAAAATCACATAGCACGGATTCGGACTTGTCACAAAAACTCCCTGGAAAGTTCTAACAAGACGGCTAGCATCTTGAAATGATTGCAAGAAACTTGTAACACCATTATCTACTCGACAGTGGCAGTAATAATCTACTAAAAGATCGGTTGCCAAAAAAAAACAAGAAATACTTCCTAGCATAAAAAAAATTGAATATTTAAATGCTTTTTTTTTTCAAAACTCGTGCCTTTTTCCTCAATCCCTGTGAAAAAAATAAAGATATACATGAATATACTGTATAAAGAAATAAATACCTTTCGTTCTACAAAATGAATGCCAATGGAAGTTAATATTCCGTATTAAATTAACTTCCATTATAATATTCCACGTACTGTTCGCATTTAGTTCAGAATGTACAAGTTGAGAAACAAAGAGAGACCAAGTTAATTAGCTAGGAGGAACATTATTAAGATTTCGTGTTTCCAGAGTTGTCAGTAGCTCTCACAGTTCCACGGATATTTCGCTAAATTACCCATTAAACTGATGAGAAGAAGAGACCGCGCGCGCGTACGTGCCTCGCTAAGTAAATCAGAATTAAACAAAGGGAAAATGCTGATACTATTTGCAAATTTCTCGACTTAGTCTACAAATTTAAAGTATTTGAAAAATAAAATGCATTAAGAATCAAAGGATTTCTTCGCAAAAAAATGTATATTGACGTGTAACGTATTATAAATCGATGAGCGCCGACTGCACGCATGGAAATCATGACTCATTGTCACGTTACGCGTGAGCCGAGCGCGCAAGCGAGAGCGCGGAACATGCGATAGAGTGGAGCGATCGGCGTAAGCGTTCAGTTTGTGACACATCTATCTGTATGCATCTGTAGTTTTACGTTAACAATATCTTACTAAATACCTACAAATTAAATATCGAAAATTTAAATAGTCTAAGATTCTATTAACAAACATGTAATCAAATAAAATAGCAACTGAATAACTTAACGTCCATTTGTCAATTCTACTTACATTTTTTATTCTACTTACTACACTCACATATATACTACAAATTTATATAGATTATTTTTCTAGTCACATAAAATTTAACCACGTAAAATTTTGTAACTAAAATTTAGATATTTTCAAATAATATCTTAATACATTAAAAAAGAATAATAGAATTACCGAACAATTCCATCTACTGCTCCATAAAGTAGTAGTAACAAATAACTTTATTTTTCTCTTGTCGCCTATAAATTTTGTCGCAGACAATAACGAACTCTTAACTTACGCAGTAAAAGTTTTATGTGTTTAGATATCAAACAAATATAATAATTAGCAGAAAGCATTTCTAAAATATCATAATTTTATTTTACTAATCAATTTCGATGCGAATAAAAATATATAATAGTTTTAAACGCACATAAACAAAATATTTAAACTATAAAATACTTTCAAACATTATAATTTGTTTTATATATAATACTAGCGACCCACCCTAGATTCGCACGGGTGCAATGTAGATATCCATTTTAATGAAATACTGTTAAGGGCAGTTTTGATCTACATGACATGTACAACCTATGTAATGTATTTAATTGGATAAGGAAAAATACTGTATTGTATAAAATAGCTTGGTAAACAACACATAATTATTTTTGTAAAAATATAAAAATGGTTATTGTGTGTGTGTGTATTTTAGAGATAAATATATACTATCGCGGACTTTTTTTATTGATTTTTTTAAGATATACAATTCCGTAGTACATTAATTTGATCTATCTCGAAAGGTTTAGCCAGCGTTTACGATTTAAGCATACAAAAATGTGTTTGTCAGACGTGACATTGCAAATCGTTGAATTTTTCGGATTTTCTGTACTATAATATACATGTATTATACATATAAACCTTCCTCTTGAATCACTCTACCTATCGCTGAAAACTGTATTAAAATGTGTTGAATATTTTAAAAGAAGTAAGGGAATAGACAGCGGAAGCGATTTCATTTTATACTATGTAAAGATTCTCTACTTAAGCCCTAATAATGCACGCATTACAATACAAAATGGTATCTTTCATACAATTCGAAATACAAGAGTTGTATATATATATATATATATATATATATTATTATTACATAGTATAAAACAAAGTCCCCTATCCCGTCTGTCTGTCTGTCTGTTCGCGATAAACTCAAAAACTACCGAACGGATTTACATGCTGTTTTCACTGGTGGTTAGAGTGATTAATGAGGAACGTTTTAGTATATAATTTTTCAAGGATTTTATCATAATCAGGGCGGGACAACGTCTGCCGAGTCCGCTGGTATATTATAATATCGATTTTTATATGTATGTATTTATTTATACTTATTAAACGCACCTTCGTTAACGTGATATTTAATTTAACCTCTTAAACTAATCCTAGACTATATGTAATATAGCTTATTGTTGAAACTATTCATGCGCCATCTATTGTGAAATGACCGTATTACTTCCGATATATCTAGGGGCGTGTGTATGACATATCATTAATCACCATTTATCACAATTGAACGAACAGTATGCGAATGCACAAAGGCACAGAAAAACATTAATTTTTATATATACAAGGTCATGCAACTTAATAACACAATGAAACAAAACCCACAAAGTCGTTGAACTCGCCCGCCAATAAATAATTACGTCTAGACACAATCCCCATAATTATTTATATTATACCTTATCTTGCAAATACGTCTATATGTGATATACATCTTTCATCAGTCAGAACCACATTAGACGCATAGATTGTATTATAATAGGGTACTCAATTTCCCATGCAAGATTTATTGGCTCTACCCACTCAACCCAAACCGAGATCACGGCGTAACAATGTTATTGTCATTGTTTTCTATTATTAATGTGTTGACGGTGACTCTCAAGGATATTAACAGTGTTTACTTATTTGATTAGTAATATACTACACCACCATTACAAGGCAGTTCTTACTCCTGGGGTAAAGGTTGAACATCCATTACCAGGGGTGCCCAAATTTGAACTGCTGGCGATCCATCCCAATATTGTTATACTACGATCGATGGACTCTGACGGTTGCAAGTATGTGTCATGTAGGATTGTCGTCTAGGTAAGTGTAGGTAAAAACGAAATCAATTAAAGAAAGCGATGAAGGTTTATTCTAGCCTAATTGTGAACCAAATAATTTTAGTTGTTTATTCATAACATTTTGTGCTAGTTACTTATACCTACTAAACCAAAATCTGTAAATCTATATCTGCAAATTTATATTTGACTAAATAGCATTCACGATCGACCATTTGTGTACCCCTGATTTACATGATTCTTCTTTTAGTGAGTCTTGTGCCTAATTCGGTTCCACTGGTCATCCCTTGTTTCAAACTTAGCAAAACCAGTAATATTTTTTTTTTGTAATAGTATTAGGTTTTATAATAAAGTCCCAAAGCATGTTACCGATTTTCCGGGCTATAAGTTTAAACGCCACGTCAAGAGGGTTTTGGTGTCAAAAGGCTATTATATGGTAGAGTGGATCAATATGTGAACGATGGTGATGTCTGGAATTGACTCCTCTCTGGGCTTCCACTAAAAACGATTGTATGATGTATTGGAAATATATATGTTAAAAAGATGTACCCGATCGAGTTTCTTGCAGGTTCTTCTTGGTGACTGGGTTGTTTTCCGAACCGGTGGTAGTTTTGACCTTATTAGGGTGTAAACTGAATAGAGTATTTTTGATTAATTAATTGTCTGTATCTAAATACTAGGTAATTCCCGGTGCACTTTAACCGGTAAACACTTTCTGTGTTCAAATATTTACGCACTCCAATTTTCATGACTTTACAGGGTTATAGACGTAGACGTGAGTCAGCATCATCTAATAACTTGAATAGTATTAAAGCTTTCTCGATAACAGGTCAATTACATTTGTCAATATCTCTCCATATATACTTATATAGATAGTAATAGTACAGTCAAATGCACCAACTTTGCAAACAACTGTATCTTTGCCCAAAAACCAATTTACAAGCATATCCGTTGATGTGCAAAGAAATATAAAATGTATAATAACACTCATTGTTTTAATGCAAAATAGATAATATTTGTGGTATCGTATTGTTATTGCATTTGTTTCTAAGTTTACTCAATAACTTGTGAGGATTCATAAAAAGTGGTGCATGTTTTTGAGGCTACAAAATGTTAAAATATTAAGAGTTTGTATGATACTGAATCGATTTTAAAATTGAAAGCTTTCTTTACTTAAAAACATCTACAGATTCTTAGTTCAATTTCGTGGGATTTATATCTGCGTCATAAAGCGGAGCAGGTAATGTTGGCGAAAAGTCCAGAGAAAATTGCCCGCCACCAAAATTAAGTAAAAACTAGCCATAAAATATTTTTTACAAAACAAATGCATACATATGAGTTTATGGTTACAATAGCTTTAAATAATCGAATATGTTTCAATATATATATTTTTTAATTGTAGCACGGCAAAATGACTGCACTATGCCTGATGGTAAGCACAGTACAATCCAAAAGCAATGGCGACCACCGAGAGACATACTATCAATCGTTGGTCGCCGCTGTCATGCCGGCCTGCGAGAAGCTGGATATACACAGGCCGATCCCGAAACGCGACCCGCAGAAGCGAATCACTATGACGGGCTTTTTCGCCATATACGTGGTGGTTGCGACCCAGTCAGGCTGTAAAGCTCTACCACCCCGCTTTCGCCATTGCCTCGTTCGTTATTCAGCAGGGTGCACCACGTGCAGATGAGGTTGGCTTGGGTGTCTCAAGTCTTACGATGTTATTCTACACCCCTGACACCCCAAAAGAAAAAAGTTAGAAAAAGATGTTTTTTTTAAATCGGCAAAGTTCCTGTATTTCACAGTATATGAAGATAAAGAGACATTAAACGATATAATGTATCATGTAATACTTGTCGATTGGCGATTATCATTACATAGTATAAAACAAAGTCCCTTACCGCGTCTGTCTGTCTGTCTGTTCGCGATAAACTCAAAAACTACTGAACGGATTTTCAAGCGGTTTTCACCAGTGGATTAAGAGATTCATGAGGAACGTTTTGGTATATAATTTGTTAAGATTTTTTTTATAATCAGGGCGGGACAACGTCTGCCAGGCCCGCTAGTTTCTGATATAAAACGCACTCAAATTATCATTAAAATAATCACTAAAGGAATGCATTATGAAAAAATCGAATATAATATTTATTATTTTTTTATTTTTATGGGTAGGTATATAATTATATTAGTTAAACTAATAGATACCAGCGACTTCATCTACGTCATGTATTATCCTAACATAATTATTTATCTACAGAGGAAAAAATATAGGCACCACACCGTTTGTCCCATTTCATCACGACAAGAAAACATACACCGCTGAATGCGTGGTATGTACTTATAAAACCGTGGTCTTAAAATGTTAATAAGAATATATTTAATGAAGTTATCGTGATATCTTTTTTTTATAAAGACCAGTTGTCTGAGAAGTGGAAAAAAAGTTGATCGAAATCTATCTAGTAATATTTGAGTAATACGCACACAACGGCATAACTCTATCGTTTTATTTCTATAGATTTACTAGATTTTTCGAACAAAAACAACATTCTATTTTCCTTCCCTTTTTTATAATTTCAAGTATGAAATTGGATAATAAAATATCTGATATACCGTGTGTGCGGAAATAAAAACACAAATGCTTATAATATTTCAAACATTGAGTATTAAGGTTATATACATTGAGTATTAACAACAATTATTACATTGAATTTAATTTTGTTATAAAGTAGAATGCTATTAATTCGCCCTTTTTGAAAACGACAATCGTATACATTCAGACTGACGATTTACTCCGCACAATGAAAGATTGATAGCTTACATCATAATCACAATATGTATTATATTGAGGGTCTTTAATAACATGTACATACTTCATAAAAGATTGTCTACTTGAAAATGGTAGACGGTTAAAATATATTGTTAATGTATGTTTTTTTTTTACTTTCACACCTTAAGTACTCAATCTATCATTATGATATTTTGCATACACATTTTCGAGGTATAGGAAAGGGCATAGAGTAACTGTCATCCAGGAAAAGTACTATTCCCGAGGAATAGGTCAAATCTACATTAACTAGACCGAAGTCGTGAGTAGCTAGTCACTATTATGGTGTAAAACATTTGTTACCAAAAAGTAGAAAGTGACACTCAAAAGATTTGTAGCGTGCTGGCCATTTAAAAGTATTTATGCACACTGGCCTTTTTGAAAGTGGACGACATATTCGATGTCACATTTTTTCCTCGACACTAGAGAGTCAAAATAAAGTGTACATCGCGAAGCTAATGTTTTTTTAAATCATATATATTATATTTAACACCCCAAACATTATTTATTTTGTGATTTTGTTATCTATAGCCTAATGATAAGAATGTAAAAAAGCAACATGCGATTTAATAAAACAATAAGGTTTAAATGTTATTATTTCTCAGAAAATAGTAATAATATATCACTATGAATTCTGCCAATAATAACAGATTAATTTGCACACATAGATAAACGGCTAAACCCTTTGATGTATAGAATTAAAGGCTAAACTCATATTGACGAGATTTTTACTGACAGGTAAAGGCCTTGTCACAGTATTATTAAGATTACATGTTATTACGCTTTACCACATGGAATTAACAGCAAAGACTTGACAGAGTTAACTTAAAATCGGTGAAAGGATTGTAGGAATTAAGTGAAGATGTCAAAATTACAATTAAAAAAATAAATGCTTACAAATTATCCAGATATAACACGTAGTTCCTGTAGAACAAAAAATAACTTATTTGTAACTAAAAATTTAATTATATAATAGACAGATATTTTTTCGTTCATCACGATTATCACTACATATTATAAAACATAGTCCTCTGCCACGTCTGTCTGTCTGTCTGTTCGCGATAAACTCAAAAACTAGTGAACGGATTTTCACCAGTAGATAAAATGATTCAGGAGAAAGGTTTAGTTAGGTATATAATTTGTCAACGTTTTTTTTTATTATCAGGGCGGGACAACGTCCACCAGGCCCGCTAGTTAATATAATTTCTGCCAATAAACTTGTTTCTCAAAATGATAAAGCTTTAATTACGTACCTAATAGTTAACGATAATGTGTAATTGCATCATAACTTGGTAAATGGCTAATTGCCGGCCAGAGGGAAACTGAGCTAAGCCGTTCGGGAGCGTTGAGGCCTTAACTAACTTTATCTATTATTGCCTACAGTGTACAGTGTAGGCCCAACACTGTACTTGCTATTATGCTGACAGTTATGAAATTAAGTTATGTTGTAGGAAATGTTACGATTCAGTAAATACATTTCTGTAATCGTTTATCTTTAACATATTGATGCGTTCCAACAGTTAACTGCAAATAAAAATAAATACTTTTGAGAAAATTGAGTAAACAAGAAATATGAGGTTATTTATATTAATTATCATAGAATAAAATTTGATACAATATGCACAAAAAAAAATCTCACTTAAAACTGTTAAATATTGAATGGTGTGTTTTTTTTTTTTTTTTTTTTTTTTTTTTTTTTTTTTTCATAAAAAATACATTTTCTTACTATAAGACTCTCTTCAGGAACCCCCTTTTCCGTTTTATTTGGGGGGGGTTTTTTTCTTCACCCCCCCACCTTTTATTTTTTAATTTTTTCGAGGTATTTCTTTTTTGAATTTTCTTCTTAAATTACTTTTCCCTTTTTTAACATTACTTCCTTTTATTTCTATAAATTTCTATAAGTTTCTGTTAAAACAAACCGAGTGAAATCTACACATATAAATAAAAAAATGGAATATTTTTTTGGCACTAATCTCAGAAACGGCTAAACCTATTGGGACGAAATTTCTATTGGTAAAGAAATGTCTTTATAAAGCGTTATCTATGTTAATTAACGTAATATTTTTTCAGAGAAAGTAGGCGGTAATTTAAAAAATAATAAAGTCGTACAAACAGTAACAGTTACAATAATAATATTATAACTACAATTACAAAAACATGTCACATATAGTTAAACAAATAGTTGCCATTAAATAGCAAAATATTTAAAAGATAACGAAGTCAAAGGCCATTACCTAATCTAGAATAAAATAACATTATATACATACATACCCTAATATATAAAAAACTAACAATTCCTACGGATTCGCTCGCGTTTTCTATACAGTATTTATTTACAAATGTTTTATTTTATATAAAAACTAGCGGGCTCGGCGGACGTTGTCCCGCCCTGATAATAATAAAAAACCTTGACAGTTTATACACCTAAACCTTCCTCGTGAATCACTTTATCTACTAATGAAAACAGCATGAAAATCCGTTCAGTAGTTTGTAGTTTTTGAGTTAAATGCGAACAGACAGACGGACGTCTGTCTGATGACATGACTTTTTTTTAAATAATACGTAGTGATGAGTAACCGACTGACTGACGGAAAAACTACGAATTTTCATTCACACTTTCGCCCATTTTTTCACCACATTAGGGTTTAATTTCCAAAGATCCTTCATTACAGCGCACCTATAAAGTAAAAGCAATCCGCATGTAAATGTTTATGGTCCTCATCACAGTAATCGGGCTATGTGTTGGTATGCCAGTCAGTTTTCTTTTGTATATATAGATATGTTTCATTTGTAAATACATTTATTAATCTGTATATTATATAAAACTATTAGATACTAATGAAGGCAGCCGTTCTCACTACAATAAACAAAGTAATTACAGTAGAGTGACATCGATTTTATAGAACAAGGGTTGAATCCATTACGGTTTACAATATTTGAATTTTGAAACCATAGTTAATTTAAATCGTAGTAGTTACAATCACGTGACAATTGTTTTTCAGTAGAAAAACTGGATTCATTTTAACGTGGCGTTTGAAAATATTAATATAGCTTTAGTTTAAATAAAAAAAAACATATTATATAGAATATTATTAGTATCAAAAATATAAAATATTTATGTACGTAGCAAATTTTTTTTTAGATCACGAGCTCAGAGTTATAAAAACTTGGGAAATGAAAGTCAATAAAAATGTATTTGTAATCAATCACCCGGATTGTTTTACGAAAGACGAGTTATATAACTTATGCTAGGTTTTCATTAAAACGTCTTCCGCAGCTTAAAATTTATTTTCAGAAGCTTTTGTATCAAACACAACAAGTGAAATATTTCAGGGCGTTGTTAACAAAATTGTCTTCCTTTTTAAAGGTAACATTCCTTAACTGTTTATATTAGTTTTACTTTTTTTCATTCGAATGTATACATACGACATAACATGTTATAAGATACTAAACTGTTTTACGAATGACAAGTTAGGTTTTACCTACCTACCTATTTAAATATCCCAATTTTACGTTACTAATTACCTTAGAAAATAGTATAAATATCTATATAACTCATAATAAGAAAATAGGGTCTTATTAGTACCTATGACATAAAAGACCTTAGCTACTCAAGAGCAGCCATAACCTCCTCATTGAAAAAAAAGAAGTGTGTGAGTTCACACGCGGTAAATGTGAAACTTAGTATTCTGATTAACTTAAAAAAAATGAAATGAATACACTACGGAGTACGATATTATTTTTCGACATTATTTTGTAATATTTTAATATAAATTTACAATGTTAATAATACAGAACACAGAATAATTTTAAAAATACACGCTAGTCACTACGATCCAACGGAAAATAACGTGATATAGACTTCAACGTTTCTCTCTCTCTCTCCCTCTCTTTGTATGTATTTCGAGTACATTAAGAATATACATACTATCTAATTCTCTCACAGACCAACACCTGTATATAAATGTTTCTAATTGTCTCTTTTTGTTACATATTTTCGTTTCATAAAATCCAATCCATACCGACCCAAAGAAGTTTTAGTGTAAAAATATCTAAAGCGGCCGTAGTAGATTCTTATCAAATTTGGCACAGCGAGAGGAGTGCGGCCAGTGGAGGTGAGCGTTGTTGCGCATCGTTAGGAGCCTCTCAAACCTACATTTGAGTCGGAAGTGGGCTCTCGTATTGCAACGTGATGGACCCGCACGTTGGCCCCATGGAATGCTAACCACTTCGTCTCGCTAAACGAGGACAAATCAGTTTCATAATTAAAATCGTATTTCCCATACTCTATATTACTTTACATTATACGTCTATAATGGATATGGTTTCTGAAAACTCATCACTAACTAGGTATACATAATGTAATTTTATATTATAAATTTATTTATTTTTTATGAAAAGTACAGACACGTTAAACTTTACATTCTTATTATTAGTACGTATGGGATATGTCATCGTCATGATTGTAGTGGAATTTTTGAAGTTATTACGATGCGCGCGCACACCGTCACGAAAATCCGACACCCTGAAGTTAGCTATAGTCAACATTTCGTTTCTTTGTATTTGTTGTTTGTATTTCTTTGTATTAAAACTTTCAATGTATTAAATACCTTTTTTCTTTTGTTAGTGTCGTTTTTCTACAAACGTAGAATAAGGCGAAAGATAAAATTTTTGAAAAGATTTTTATCTTGTTACTCCAAAGAAGTATAACTTCTAACGCGTGTACATAAGTACACACACACTTTCTTTATTCATATTTTCATTTAAATCCTATTTACAAATAGTTTTGAAGCGATAATGGCTCAGTTTATAGTTCGAATACCATGTCGATTGACGTAAGCTTAATCTTTGGGAAGTAGACAGAGCTTTCGGTGTAAAAAAACATCGTGTGAAATTGGTGACGATGGATGAATAGGTGGTAGAGGCACGCTGAATCTATTACTGGTTTCAGCCTGAATGGGTCGGCTCACCCGGGGTAGTACCACCCTCTCAGAAACTGACGTGAAGTAACAGTGCTTGCATTGTTGCATTTCGCTCGGTCAGTGAGTGCGCCAGACCCATCTCCCCCCTCCCCTCTCCTCTCCTCCTCTCCCTCTCCTTCCCTTAAACATAAGCTGACAATGCATTTGACTCCCTTGGTGTTATTAGTGTCTATGGACGGTGGTAATCACTTAAAATCAGGTGACCCACCTGTTCGTTTAACTGCTATGACATAAAAAACCATAGCATGGTGGTAGCGTTTTTTTTAAGTCCACCTGGCTAGCTACCACCCTCAAGTTGATAATCTGTCGGCAAGCATCTGTTGGTGTGTTCCGGCAGCTGCACTTGAGAGCCAGTTCCGTCTAAGTTTACCGTTTATATCATCTTAGATCAAATCTTCATTTAACATCAGACAAGGATCAAACAATATATCATTATCATTACATAGTATAAAACAAAGTCCCCTACCGCGTCTGTCTGTTTGTCTGTTCGCGATAAACTCAAAAACTACTGAAAGAATTTTCAAGCGGTTTTCATCAGTGGATAAAGTGATTCATGAGGAACATTTTGGTATATAATTTGTCAAGGATTTTTTTTATCAGGGCGGGACAACGTCTGCCGGGCCCGCTAGTAAAATATAAAAAAAGATTTTTCATTTATATTGTAAAGTTAAATTGCTGGGCAATTTTTAGTAATAATAGATTAATCAATATACACAACCACCTTCTGTACCTTAGGGGTCATTCAAGTATTACGTAAGAACTGATGGGGGGAGGGGGATCCTTGATATGCTTATCTTTGATGACATAGGGGTTGGGGTTGTATTTACGTCAGCAATATATATTTACTTAAATTGAACAGATTTGAATATACTTATATAAATGTTTACGTAATTATGGGGGGGAGGGTTAAGAACATTGCTTACTTTTGCTGACCAGGGGGAGGGGGTGGCCAGAAATTACAAAAAATCTGCTTACGTAATACTTAAATGGCCCCTTAGGTTCATTCGTTTTATTAATCAAAACTAGGTATTTCAAAACAACAGAACTACATCACTAGTAATGACTAGGTCGACCGAACACCAAAACATTTTATTGACGTTTAGTTTCACGAGGTCGATCGAAGGCTAGTTCCGCTATTGTTGCCTTTGTGTGTTCAGGGCCGAAAGTCTACCTATCGTCCACGTAAAAAGTCCGTGTTTTTTTATTTATTTATCGTTTTCTTTTATTCTAAATTGGCGATCAAACCCCTGGATTCACATACTTTTTTTTTCATTTATTTATTTACAAGACAACAAGGGTCCATTTCAAAAATATAAATAAAATTACTAAGCTACTTAATTGAAATAAGAAATTAAATAAAATACAATATTAACTTAATTATATAATCATCGATACCCAGTGCTTCAAATAAGGACTATCGTATAAGATACACGTGTGCATTTTTTTTAATAATATGACGCCATAAGTCCTCACTTAGTTAGTAGATTTAGAAATGTATGTTACCCGACTCATTTTTTAGTACTTGGAGATATACAGTGCATCAAAGTCAAAGAAAAGAGACTTTGTATGCCCCATTACACCAGCAACTATTTTTATTCCATGTAATTTGAAATTTGTGATATTTTCTAAAGATAATATTTGAAATGAAATATTTAATTGAGTAAGGATTAATACAATATTAATTAATATGTGTATATCTTTGAAAACAACCCATTATTATTGGAAGTATAAAAAATATTAAAATGGCTATTATTGCTTATTCTTACGATATAAACATATACGGTGTTATTACAAAAAAGTTAAAAACTTGGTTTAAAAAGGTTTCCAATTAAATGCACCGCGCTCGCCCGAGGCAAGCTCGCGTTATCCTTTTTCGCAAGTCTAACCTATCGTAACCAAACCGAGACAAAAGAGCAAGATGGCGAAGATTCCGCGACCGCGGTGTATTTATTTCGAAACCTGTTTAAAGCAAGTATTCAATACGTATTTAACTTTTTTAACCGACTTCGAAAAAGGAGGAGGTTACTACATTCGGTTGTATGTATTTTTTTTTATGTATGTTAATCGATATCTCCGTCAATTATGAACCGATTTTAATGATTTTTTTTTTATTTGAATTGGTTATATTCAGAAGTGGTCCCATTTAAATTTCAAGAAAATATTCAACCCCTAAGGGGATGAAATATCGTTTATTTGATTTTCACAAACTTCGTCTTTACATATTTTCGTGAAATTGGAACCGATTTGTCAGAGTAGATAGGTAGAGCCTATAGAGCAGAGCACGGATGGCATCGTCCTCCATTTGTATGTATTTTCACAACACGACTGGCACTATGAAATAAAAACAACGACTTCTTCGATTCTTGTTCTTTTTAATAATGCTTTTACAATAATCTCAGAGACAGAGACGCTCAGAGACAATAATTATCACTTAGCGACAATAACGATAGATCTCACGAACTCGAAACAATAATGAATAATGAATCTTGCACAACCTCGTATAAGCACTTATAAAGGAATCGCCTTCCTTCACCTACCGACAACCCAAGTGAAGGAAGTCTTAGTTTAACGAAGTGCTTAATTACGATTTTGTACATAGTTACACTTTACGTTCGCTAATAATTCTAATTATAAATAAATAACGATTTTAACATCATACATTGAATAATTACGTTATCATTAATTACCTTAAAATAATTCACCGTTGTAACAACCGAGTACTTTACAAATCCTTATTAGCCATAAAACTCATTTTAGATCGACAATTATTCTAGTAATTACAAAGTAATACTAATAACATAGTACAATGCCAATATGTTTTAATTACTTACAATGTTATTCATTTTAAATAGCAACTTTACTATTCTATCTCGACTGCACATAGACTGTATTTCCGGTTTTAATAAATAATAAAAGGTTCCAAATGTTACTTAAATCTAGAATATATCTATTACAATTTCACAAGTCCGATTTTAATTATCGTGGCACTAATTTAGGTCTGCTTTAAATCAAGAATCAAATCAAGTTAGAAATGTTATCGTACGACGCACATTTTCTTAAGATGGTGTGACGCGTCGAGTGTGGTGTGACACCGGTTTATTAAGTGACTTCTATCAGTGCTTATGTGAATAAACATGTGGAATTCTTAGAAATTATGAACAGTTTAATCTAACCTAAAATTGTCAGTATTGATTAACATAGAAAATAATAGATGGCGCTGTTAGCAAACACCTATGATAATTCGAATCTTCGTAAGATTCTGTAATAAAATATGCGTTACTATTTATGTGTTAATTCCGACTGCTGAATGCTCCGACTGCTGGATGCTCCCACTATGACAGATTTATTATACCCGTTAGAAACCAGATATGTTTATGTACACTAAAAATGGAAAAATAAAAAAAAAATACCAAAAAAATAAACCGCCTTCGATGTGAAAAACTAATGAAGCACTAAAAAGCGAAAAATAACTGAATTATTAAATTAACCAAATTAAATAAAAAATATTGATATTCGCGCTACCTAATAATATATTTGAAGTCAATGCCAACCTAAATTCATATCATCTATATACAAAGTTTTGGTCCACTCTCGTGTCCCGCGATGTATATCTGTATAGGTAGTATACATATTTTATTACCTGCAACAAATTTGAAATATAGGTTGGCATCGAATTCAAATTATTAGGTAGCGCGAATATCAATATTTTTAATTTAATTTGGTTAATTTAATAATTCAGTTATTTTTCGCTTTTTAGTGCTTCATTAGTTTTTCACATCGAAGGCGGTTTATTTTTTTGGTAATTTTTTTTTGTAATAACACCGATTATGTTATTGCAATTTTTTTTGTAGACATTTGTTAAAATGCTATTCCGTACTAAATTATTTTTATGTATATAATAAGGTTCAGCGTTAATAACTTAAATTTTCGCAAAACATTTTCACGACTTGATTATAAAGCATCGCCTATTCTCTAATTTCTATTAATAGTATATGCATATATAAACCTTCCAGAAGAAAGGTGAGAAGATGGTAGAGTCACGCTGAATCCATTACTGGCTTCAGCATGAATGGGTCGGCTCGCCCGGGGTAGTACCATGCTCTCACAGAAAACCGACGTGAAGTAACAGTGCTTGCATTCGGTGTTGCCGTTTCAGAAATAAAAAACTCTTCAGACGTCATTTAAAAAGTCGCTAGATTTTGAAAACTACATGATTAAAAAATCCGCCAGAAGTCCCTAAATATTTCATGGTAAAGAATATAATAAAAATACAATATTGCGAATATTTCACTGTGATAAAACGAGCAAAAAGCTTTAGTTGGATCAGTTATAACAGGTTTAAGCCATATTATGACTCTTCTTGCGTTTCCATTCTGGTCTATACTTTTATTTATTTATTTTAATCCCGAAATCGAACGTCACTTTGTTAGGGGATTTCCAAAAAGGACATTAGCAATTCATGTTGTTACCAGTAATTGCATTTAAATTAGTACCAAAACATTGATGTACCTATTTTCAATGTTCAAATTAGTCGCTAGAGTTCGCTAATTTTGTTTTAAACTCGCTAGATTGAAAAAAAAAGGCGTTATACATATCCAAAATCCGCTAGATCTAATGAACAAAGTCGCTAAAACGGCAACAGTGCTTGCATTGCTGCGTTTCGTTCGGTCAGTGAGAGCTCCGGAAGATCACCTCCCCACACTCCCCCCTTCCATTCCTCTCCTCCCCCAAACACAGGAAAACAACCCCTTACGACTCCCCTGGTGTTGTAAGAGTCTATGAGCGGTGGTGATTGCTTAACATCAGGTGACCGACCTTTTCGTTTGCATCCTATAATATATATTAAAAAAAAAAAAGAAATTCATAGCATATGAGTGAAAGCCGTCTCTAAATCATTTGCGTAGTTTAAAATAATTAAACGAACACAGGTACACATGAGACACGGGTAACAACTAAATTTAATGTTATTTAGTGATAAGTCTATATATAACTAGCCGTGTCCTGCGACTTCGTGTGGTCGTTTATTATCTCAATTGCTTTATATCTCAAAGGCCGCGTTTTCGACCGAAAGCTCCCAGCCGGCTTGACTTTGTCCAACACTTATAACAATTATCGTTATATTTCAAACGATTTACAAAATAATATTGACAAATTATATACTAGAATCTTCCTTGTGAATCACTCTATCTATTAATGGAAATCCGCTTAGTATTTTTTTAGTTTATCGCGAACAGACAAACAGACGCGGCGAAGGACTTTGTCTTATAATATGTGGTAATAGTATTACGTATTTTTATAACCCAAGAAATCTTGTAACGAAGTAGAGTTTAGAAAATTATCCACAAATCCAATTTTTATTCTATAAACTGGCCGGCCCGGCAGACGTTGTCCCGCCCTGATTATAAAAAAATCCTTGACAAATGATATACCAAAACCTTCCCCGTGAATCCCTCTATCCACTGGTGAAACCCGCATAAAAATCCGTTCAGTAGTTTTTGAGCTTATCACGAACAGAGAGACAGACAGACGCGGTAGGGGACTTTGTTTTATACTATGTAATGATTACAAATCTCATTAGTAAATCAAGCTTCTCTTTCACCGTTTGTTTTGATACAATGTGATAAACATAAAATATTCGAGTAGGTGGCTGCCCTAAATTAGTTTTTTTAATCTTAATAATGAGCGCGTTCCAAGAGATAAATATTTCATACTAGGTACCAGCGCCGTCTACGCACAGATGTGCCTACGAATAAAATACGATCAAATCTTCCCTATACAGAATGTAAGGAAATAGGATGTTAACTGAACAACTGTGTGTCAATTCCGTCAATATACTTGAAAATCTACCTACTGTCTTCCGTCTCAGTCGCTGTTTCACCTTTTTGTATGCAGATTCTTATCTCAAAAGTTTCACTTTTTCGAACTATTTGAAAATTCAAACATTTCCTTTCACGCCTCGTCCTGACAAATAGATGCAACCGTTTTGAAGTGATGCGCAATTCAACAACTGATTTTTTTTAATGTAGATAGAATTATAAGATAGCACAAGAGACTCTAAATAATAATTATATGTTCATTTTGAATCTTGATACGTGAAGTTTAAACAAAATATAAATTAACTTTAAATACATAGAAATAGTTTTTTCCACTAATTTATTTATAGTGCTGAAATTATAGTAATCATAGTAATAAAGAGAATTTGAACTATCATCATTCCAAATTAATAAATAATAAATGCCTTATCAGGTACACGTATTTTTATATTTTTTTGTTTCTCATAGAAGAAAAAAAAACAGAAAAATATCTATAGCATTAAATAAATATGATTGTCGGTATTCATTACGTCACTACAATATACAATACACTACAAACTAAAACAAAGTCCTCTGCCACGTCTGTCTGTTTGTCTGTCTGTCTGTTCGCGATAAACTAAAAAACTATTGAACAGATTTTCAATCGGTTTTCAGCATTAGAGAAAGTGATTCCCGAGGAAAGTTAGGTTAGTTAGTTAGGTTTAGATATATAATTTATCAAGATTGTTTTTATTACCAGGGCGGGATAACGTCCGCCGGGCCCGCTGGTTTAAAATAATTTACACTAGCGAATAGAGAAATAAGGAACGATCTTCATCATTTAACACACTGTGCGATAATAATAATCTATGTAATAAGCTAACAGAGAATTATTGCCTTATCCCACTATATATTTAACTTTAACGTCGTCGAGGCCTTTGTCATTCTCAAACGTACGACACCGTGTTATTACAAAAAAGTTAAATACATATTAAATACTTGGTTTAAAAAAGTTTCCTAATAAATGCACCGCGCTCGGCCGAGGCAAGTTCGCGTCATCCTTTTTCACAAGTCTAACCTAACGTAACCAAAGCGAAACAAAAAAGCAAGATGGCGAACATTCAGCGACCGCGGTGCATTTAATATGACACCTTTTTAAAGCCAGGGTTCAATACGTATTTAAGTTTTATGTAATAACACCGTAAAAGTTTAAAAAATTATAAAAAAAATATGTAGTTAATTTTACCATATCTTTAATATAAATTTCTTCTGCACGTGTGTTCAGTGACATACTGGACCGATTTTGATGAAATTTTGTGTGCGTGTTCGAGTGGATCCGAGAATGGTTTAGATTCAAAATTGGACCCGGTAGGTGGCGCTGTGGTTGAATTTTAGATTTTATTATCAAGGCAGCACAACGTCCACCGGGACCGCTAGTCTTTTATAGGTATTGAGTAAAAAAACGTAAAATTTGATAGCAAAACCAAATAATGTATAACTTAGTTGATATATTCCCATTCTATTAATGTCATATTAGTCTCTTGGTTTATAATACTAATTTTCACCATAAAACAGTCACACTCTAATAAAACAAGAGAACCAAAAGCAAAGGTTACAGAGAACATGAGATAATAAAACAGTAAGCAGTAAACGTTATTAATATTTGAAGCAAACATAAATTCTACCACATAACCACATTAAACAGCGCTTTATAAAATCTAAGATTCATGAGGACTTTGCAAGGAATATCTACACGTAATAACAAACATTTTATTGACCATTTGACTAGAACATTATATTTTATTACTATAGATTCTAAAATGTACAAATAGTTCAAATTATAAATCCATAAAAAATATGTATCTAATAAATTTTTTCTTATTACTTTACTGTGAATATAGAAGGACGTAGGTACAAAGAGTGCGAGAGATATTTATTGCTTAACTTCCAGCAGGCACGTACTTCGTATCTATCTTTGATAAGGGTAGGGATGTTTGGATTTTATTTCAATTTACGTCACATTATAACACGGTCAAATGTTTTATTTCTCAAAGGAAAAGTTAAATATAAAACCAGGTATATATTTTAGTAATTTATAGTGCTATTAATAATAATAACATTTTCTATTTGCGTAGATTGTTAGGACATTTATTGTAAAAAAAATAAAAAACTTAGATTAATGTCTACGAAACTGTAATTAATAGTTCTTGATGTTATTACGTGTTTTTTATAGCATTCACTCTCTTTTACCTAAATAATTATAGCGTAAAATAAAAGTTCAACAAAACACGTTGTAGTTTCAATATCATACGATGTAGGTACAGAAATTCAAATTTTGTTGTTTATTGTACAATCTTAATTCTTATATATTGGATGTTAATTTTTCCATTTAACATTATTGCAGGTAATTGTACTTAATATAGTTTGGGCACTGACAACAAATGAAAGAAAATCGAAATATTGAAGTAAATTGGAAGGAAATTATTGAAACTGAAACTATTACTTTTATGTTAATAAGACATTAAACGAAAAAAAAACTAGAATATGGATTATATGAAAACATACTAATTGTTTGGATTATATTTTTTTTAATGCGAACCATTTATTAGTGCTGTTTGAGGTAAAATTGTACATGCGTGTCCCGTAACCGTCAGATTTGTTTTAAACGCCATCTATCCACTCATTCTTTGTACTAACGTGATACCTTTGCATAAGTCATAGTTATAATTTTTTCATATTATCAGCTTTTATTTCGCCCGGTATTAAAACTACTTAGCTATAATAACATTGTTTGTAGATTGATGTATATGTGTCAATGATATTTTTATTTGAGTTTTATTAATTTAAAACACATTTTATTATTATTATTTCATTGATATATAAGTAAGTAAGTAAGTCTTTCAATAATAACCAATTTCAATGTTTCATATTTGTCATGAAAATTGTACTTATGAATATTTAATAACCTAGATACATGTCTGTCTGCCGGTGGCGAGTGCATCGCGAGCAATGTTAGGCCGCGCCGGCTGTACTTCCGCCGAGCGCAGCTGAGTTTCCAGAGAAACTGATACGGCGAATCTAAGCTTATATGTACAGCCACTACCCCTACCATACCCTACAATCTTCTTTGTAGCAATTTACCGTTATCGATAAAAATTAGCAATGTCAACTTTTTGTAAATAACAACCAAATAATGTTATATATTGATATATGTTCCTTTCAGAGTAGAAAAAGGCCTAAGACAGGGAAATCCCCTATCTCCGAAACTATTCTCCGCAATACTAGAATCAATCTTCAGAAATCAGAAGACTTAATTAAGAACATCTCGGGTTAAAAGTCGATGACGTATTAATGTCGCATTTGAAATTCGCTGATGATTTAGTTCTACTGGCAAAAACATCAAAATACTTAAATAAAATGATAAAAGAACTTGCGTAAGAAACTGAGAGAGTAGGATTGATACTGAATCCGGAAAAAAACATAGGACCATAGAATTAGGGAACACTGAAATTGACTATACTGATGAGTACATCTATCTGGGACAGATTATAACACATGCTAAAAGAAGTGGAGAGAAGAATTACAAACAGATGGAAAAGATACTGCAGCTTGAGAGAGGCTATATATAAAACGCTTCATATAAACATAAAAAGTAAATTGCTTAGCACCTGCGTACTACCTGTTCTTACATACGGCTGTTAATCATAGACTTGAAATCAGGAAATATTAAACAAACTAGCAACTTGCCAATATGCAATGGAAAGGAGTATATAAATGTCAAAAAGTCTGACAGGTTTCAAAAATTGAGTCGTCACGGGACGCCTGGCGAATGTGAAACACCGAAATTGTTTTGTATAAGTTACATGCCTAAAAGAACAGATTGCGACAGGAATCAGCTATGGCATAATGAAAAGATAAAGCATTACAAATTTGTTTCATAAAATAACGACTGTTTATTTATTTTATTACATAAATATTCATTTTTATTAAATACAAAAATTCAACTAGGCACAGACGCGGTGTGTTTGGCGGCATTTATCAAAGGGCGTTGGGTTGTCGGTGCGTGCCGCGTAACACTAGTAGAACGAGTGGCCAACTAAACAATTTGAATCTTATGTTTATACAGATAGGGTTACAAATGTTTTTGAGTATTTCGTTAATAGTGCAAAGTTCGTGTTTTGCGTCGCCGTGTCGCGCCATGTCAAAGTCAGGTTTACCCGCGCCTATAGATGTTTCACATCAAAATTGCGTCATCAGAAATAAACCAAAAACTACAGATGTAACAATCAAAATCAAAAGACTTAAATGGAGATGGGCTGGCCATGTAATACAACAAATGGAGCAAAAAAGAGACACGGTGGTACCCCAAAGAAGGCAAAAGAAAGAGAAGTAGGTCGCAGAAAAGGTGGGATGACGACATTAGACAAGTGGCAGTAATCATGTGGAACAAAGTAGCTCAAGAAAGAAATGATTGGTAAAGGTTGAAGGAGGCCTTTGCTGGCTAGCAAACAGATCTAGGGATGATAACCAAGGAGCAGATATTAATTTAAACAGTTTATTTAGCTTACTTATTGTTATAAATTTCTAGCATTAGTTTTAAGTTTAAATTTATTGTAATTAGTTTAAGAGATTTGAATAAAAGACTATTATTATTATGTTATAACGTTCTATACTATTCTTTTGTCATGAAGTAGTAATAGTCCATTGAAATGTTACATTTTTTAGGCCTTACCTTGCGTTTTTTAGAGGACGCAATTTTATTCTTTTGATGTGTAGGGGGGGTCAGTGTAAAGCTAAAACCAAGTTTGTGGGGTCGCCACCCTTGTCCCACGACCGCCATCTTGAAAATAGGGGTTGAAATGGTATTTACGATATATCTCTTAAACTATTTATTTTATAAAAAAAATTTGTTAACATTTTTTGTTGCAAATTAAATTCTCTACAACTTTGCTCCAGTAACTTTTTGTCGTAGAACTATAAATAAAAAAGTTATAAGCGAAAATCTTCAGAAATTTGAGAAAAAATTTATATTTTTCGATGTAACTTTTTTTTTAATCATTTTACGAAAAAATGATATCTGACCATTTTTGTACATCGCTTTTTGAGGAACAACTTTTATTCGCATCATTTTTTCATTAAGTCAATAGCTAAGGATTTACAGCGCTCCGAAGCGAGTACTATTTTTCAGCACTCTTAACTATACCTATATTATACGTGTGTACCTATAATATGTCATCAGTTATTGTTTGTTTTTTTTTTCTTTGTTTTTACTTTATTATTATAACTTTTTTAATTACAAACTTTGCAATATTATTAATAATTAATTATTGCCTCTTTTAAATAATAATAAATAATGTTATAATAATTAATAATGTTATAATAATAAAGTAAAAACAAAGAAAAAAAAAAAACAAACAATAACTGATGACATATTATAGGTACACACGTATAATATAGGTATAGTTAAGAGTGCTGAAAAATAGTACTTGCTTCGGAGCGCTGTAAATCCTTAGCTATTGACTTAATGAAAAAATGATGCGAATAAAAGTTGTTCCTCAAAAAGCGATGTACAAAAATGGTCAGATATCATTTTTTCGTAAAATGATAAAAAAAAAAGTTATATCGAAAAATATAAATTTTTTTCTCAAATTTCTGAAGATTTTCGCTTATAACTTTTTTATTTATAGTTCTACGACAAAAAGTTACTGGAGCAAAGTTGTAGAGAATTTAATTTGCAACAAAAAATGTTAACAATTTTTTTTTATAAAATAAATAGTTTAAGAGATATATCGTAAATACCATTTCAACCCCTATTTTCAAGATGGCGGCCGTGGGACAAGGGTGGCGACCCCACAAACTTGGTTTTAGCTTTACACTGACCCCCCCTACACATCAAAAAAATAAAATTGCGTCCTCTAAAAAACGCAACCCCAAATGTAACTTTTCAATGGACTATAAACACAGTCTACCTGATGTTAAATACTCACTGTAGTTTATAGCTAAGTATACCTCAGTAAGATCGTAAGTCCAAGATCCATGTCAGGCACGCTTTGATGTCAAAAGGTTTACGTGAACGATAGTAATGTCTGGAAATGAAGCCCTTCTCTGTACATCCGCTATAAACCATCATTGTGAACTTAAAAATAAAAAACTCCAGATCGAGCTTCTTGCTGCTTAATCTCAATGACTAAGTTTTGTTTTCTAACTGATGGTAGAGTTTTGACGTTCATAAGCGGTTTATCAGGGTCTAAACTGAATAAATTATTTTTGATTTTTATTTTTAAATAAATCGCTATCCCATAGACCTTTGGAGCACCTGGTGTAGTAGTTTATATTGTAACCCACACCATTCAATCCACAACATTTGCTTTACGAGAGATATAAAGATGAGCCGAGTATTCCTGTAGTGATATCATGTACAAACTCGTAGTGTGACAGTACCAGTAAAACTGCGACAAATTTTTATGGTAAGTACAATGTTTTTTGTTATTAGATCGTACAGTAATTACCAAAATACAACATTAATGATAAAAATATAATCTTAACTTTTTTTTAATTACGAACTTAGCATTTTATTATTAGGCTGTCTATTCGCGATAAATTCAAAAACTACCGAATGGATTTTCTTGCGGTTTCCATCGGTTAATACAGTGATTCATATACAGTGATCGTCCGCCGGGCCTACTAGTCTTTTATAAATTAAATTAAATGATAATACTATTTATTTTACTTTAGGTATTAATTTTAATCACAGTGTCAAGCGAGGCTGTGATCCAACATACTACAAATGGGACTGGATCTCATGTGTAGTGAACAATATACCGAAGTAGGTATTTGGTAGTCTTCTTTTTTCTTAAATTCTATTACTAGATGACAACTAAAAACACTTCTTTAATATTATACATAAAATGCGAGGCGTTAAAAGCATTACGGAAGCGATGTTAAATATGAAATTTACCATCAATAATTGAGGATACTCGAAACTCATCGGCACCTAAACAAACGAAACTTGAAGTATCAATTGAAACAATAAAGCAGAGCACACAGACCATCCATCAAAGTCGAGAAATTTAGAAGATCGAGTATAAAAGCGTAAATCGTTTAAATCCTGTAGCGTTTTTATTTAAAAAGAAGATGAATTTTAAGTATTCGTTGTGTCCAATTTGTTTATTCGTCGTGTCATTTATAGGAATTTAAAATCATCCGGGATGATATTGTTTTTGAACCGACCATTATCAAAATATAAATACTAAGATATGCATTCCTAATTTTAGATAAAGTCAAAGGAATATATGAGATGACGACAAAAACTACTACTAACAACGTATTTAGTATAGAAAATAGAATAGAGCAACAAAATATAAAATTATGGTTCAGATTTCTCTCTGCGAGAGAATTTTTCTTTGCTTACCAAAATATATTACCACTACTCTAACCATACAATAAAATGAAAAGTTTTAATGCGAGTAATTTTTCTATGTAAACTATCTTATTTAAGATCGTTCAAAATGTCTTAACATAATTAGTCTTTCAAAAAATCTTTTGTAAAGTCCCTTTTCATTAATTCCCGAAGTCAATATAAGTCGTATTTTATTATGTTTACTTTTGATTTTTTCATCAAGAGAGTATTAAACAATTATTTTATCATCATATTATTAACAAAACCACGATTAAAATCGTTGGATAATTTTACATACAGTAAATATGTATCATAAAAATAATGCAATAAAATTATAAACGCGAGGACACATTCCTCACACGATCATTTGATAACAAACTAAGCAAAACTTGTATTATAGTAACTAAACACGTGATATACACATATATGTATAGCAGGCCTTATTATCACTGAGCAACGACGCTTAGTTTGTAATGTACACATATCATGAAACTAACGGGGAGATATATCGTAGAATCGCTAGAAATAATATTTAGGAACACATTATGCACGTAGTTATTGTATGATAATTCTGAAAGCGTAGTTAATTACATACAGTTCATAGACTTCGTATTCATAATTATAAATAGTTAATGTAGATCAAACGTATTTTTTAGATAAGTGATTTGGTTGCTTCAAGATTTGAAACAGTCTATGTGAAATTAGATACCTAAATCTAATAGGTACTTTATGCGACCTGGTAACGCTTTTACTCTAGTTTGGAATTATTCAATAACTAATACTTCATTTCACAATACAAGAGTATGATATTCAGAACAGCAATGGGTTAATTATTTGAAAATATTAGTATAATACTGCAATCAATAACTTAACGATTAATTTCTTACTGATTGTTGCCTGCGATTTCGTTCGTGTAGAAAATAATTAGTAGGTAGTAGAGCCACGCTGAAGCTATTATTGGTTTCAGCATGAATGGGTCGGCTCGTCCGGGGTAGTACCATCCTCTCACAGAACACCGACGTGAAGTAACAGTGCTTGCATTGTTGCATTTCATTCGATCAGTGAGAGCGTCAGAGGCCCTCGTTCCCTCCCCTCCCCTCCCCTCTCCACTCCCCCCTCCCTTTCCCCCAAACACAGGCCGGCAACGCACTTTCGACTCCCCTGGTGTTGTTAGTGTCTATGGATGGTGGTGATCACTTAACATCAGGTGACCCACCTGTTCGTTTGCCTGCTATGACATAAAAAAATATTCATTGTGGTCTGTATTTTATATATATACATATTCTTATTTATTATTAAAGGAATGTAATAATCCTCTTAGTAATTTTAAATTACTGTTTTACATTTTATCATTATTTCTTAAGTCCTACAAAAAGTGTAATGGTATAACGTCATTGTAACCTAGATAACCATGAATAGTCTTAATTACAAGTAAAATAACTATTTGATTCAAAGGAACATGTTATTTTTTGTACCATCTATCTATCTATACTATAATAAAACTGTAGCAAGGTCAAATCTGTACATTAAATATTTTTTGAAAATTTTTATCGGGGTAGACTTTGTTATCGATATAGAAGCCAAAAATAATCTTTTTACAATTTTTGTCTGTCTGTCTGTCTGTCTGTCTGTCTGTCTGTCTGTCTGTCCCTGTGAACACGCATCACTCTGAAAGTACTGAACCGATTTTGACGAAACTTGGTACAGTGATAACTAATATTACGAGATTACATCTAGGATACTTTTTATCTCATAAAACGCAAGGGATTCTCCAGGATCTGCCTGTTTGTCTGTCCCTTTGAACACGTACCACTCTGAAAGTACTGAACCAATTTTGACGAAATTTGGCACAGTGATAACTAATATTACAAGGTTACATCTAGAATACTTTTTATCTCATAAAACGCAAGGGATTCTCCAGGATAACGGACGAAAGTCAAAAATTTGTAGTTAATGAATTTTTTGACGGATTTTGGTAAATTTTCATTGTGCTATATATAGCAGACAGATTAGCTAAAACGATAAGCTATATTTCCCTAAGCTACTTTAAAAAAAATACCAAAAAAAAAGATCGCCCGGATTCGAACCGTCGGCTCCGGCGGACCATATAATGTCCAGTACGTTATAACTGAGCTACGGCTATATGACATTTCTATTCGTAATTATTAACCTCATATGAAAAAAATATGTGTAAACGAAACTGTCACTTATATGTTGTTACATTTATTTTATTGTATAAAAAATGTTTGCTAAACAAAGGTGACAAGATTTTTTCCTAAAACATAAACCTAGATAATAGTTACATTGCATTGTAGAAGATGAATCTCAACTAGAGTTCTATCAGTACGTGTGTTGTTTCGATATTTCATAAAATAGTTTTCTAAATGTTGTTGAGTCTTGAAGCAGTTGGGTTCAGATTTGTGAATCTAAGATTAAAATAAATCAGTTGAGGTGTATGCAGTTATTTTTTTTTTCTCGAATTGACCACGCTATTGACCTAGCAAGGTCTTAACAGCTTCACCGGACTACTGTTTGCAGTTACTATGTTGTATTTATACTAATATTATAATGAGTGGTAAAGTTTTGTTTTCGAGGAATGCTTGGTACCTACTACTGGTCCGATTTCAAAAATTCTTTCACTGTTAGAAAGGTATATTATCCCAAGTTCAGTATCTCAGTAAAAAAGGTGGTTTGTATGTGAAAAGTAAAATAAATGTGACCAAATTAAAATTGAATGCAGATTTCACGTATACTTTACAAATTCTTATAAAACAAACAACTAAAATAAAATGGAAATTTAATGTAGATAAAGTTCAACTTTTACAGTATGTTACGTGATGAAGTTACAAGGGGTACTGGGAAGACATTTATCGGCAATATATGTAAGTTAGTTTTGATCGTCACTTTGATGACACTACTTTAGGTAATGCTGCGAACAGATTCTAGGCTTTTTTTAAAAGATTTCTCACATACCAACTGGGTATATGTTTGAGTGAGTCCCTGGATAGTTTGGATTCACGATTGGAAGTACTGGATAACGCTGCAATAGGGTTTTAGGTTTTTTAAGATTATTTGCGTTTAAAAATATAATTGAAACCAGTAATAACCGATTTGGTGCAGACGAAGTTGCACGGGTCAGCTAGTATCATTTAAAGATATACATTCCTTTTAACACTATGCTGTCAGGCAGCGAGAGGAAGTCACTAAAGGGCACCTATATCAATCAAAGAGAGAGCTCGTTGTGTAAACAGGAGGCTACGAGCTCAAAGTTCAAATAAAAGGAAATTATGACCGGAAAGCGTAATGGAAGACGCGATATAACGCAGTCGCGTGTCACCCGATACGACAGGTGTTTCAGTTTATTCTGTGGTGGAAAATATAAATCAATGAATGTATTGACATTGTTAAGGAAAATATATAAGGCTTAGAAGTAATATCAGTTGATTTTATTTACGTATTCGATTATTCCACGTTCTTCCGTAAAGGTATTATTAATAAGAGCGTCCCCTATTTCACCCACGTTGACACATGTGTCCTGCCATTACTAGTTGCAGTACAGTTACATTCAGAATAGTTTTGTTGTTGTTAATTACGAGTTATTGCTATTTTCGTTATTTTCTTTTTGTTGTATATATTAGTTATTATTAGAAGACCAGTCAACTTTGAAAAATTATCTTTCTATGGAAGTCGTTGTTTATTACAAATTATTTATTTGTTAATAATGTATTTTATTTACAAATAGAATAGAAACAAGTACTGCATAAGGTGGATCATTCAATTAAAGTTCACTAATTACTTAATGTATTAGGTAAATATCCACATGAATCATAATTAATGAAAAACGTAATATATTGTACGTACAATATCAAGACAAACATTAATAAATGTCAATGGTAAATTCCTATAAAATATTTTGAATTTGTTATGTATTCACTTCTTGACTGTACTATGCGCAAAGCCGATTTCAAAGCTATATTCAGAGCGGCCAAAACGTTTGACTCAGACTATAGTAAAAAATTAGGAGGACTCGTATATAGAATACGTAACTACGTAGCACTGTCATGACGGCTACAGATATAATAATTTTAGGTTACAGATGTATCATATAACCTCGTAGATATTTTACGTTTGTATTAATCAATTAATCGCATAGACCGTTTATTACTAAACAATTTCAATTAGATCTGTTTATATATTTTACTAGCGGGCCCACTATATTTGAGAAATTATATACATAAACGTTCTTCAGGAATCACTTAATCTACTGGTAAAAACAGCATGAAAATTCATTCAGTAGTGTTTGAGCTTATCGCGAACAGACAGACAGACAGTCGCGGCAAAAGACTTTGTTTTATACTATGTAATGATTATATTGTCTTTTATAACTAATATAATAGATACATATTCTGGATTTTTTATTTGTATATAATACATTAATTGAACATACAATTTTATTATTACTACTTTATAAAATGATGAAAACTAATTGCTATTGGACATTTCGTAAACTCTTCCAGGAATAAGGCATTTGTTTCCATTCGGGCAAACTACAATTTAATACACCTAGTAGTTCCATAAAAAGAAAACTCTTTAACAATGTAGCTGCATTGGGCACCAGGAGAATGTTCATACATGATATAAATAACAAAAGCGAAGGATTGCCTGAAACGAGATTGTAGTGAAAAATTACCTAAATTCTTTTCACCGGTTTGTACTAGGGGTTCGTTAACTATTTCTTTTTCACCACCGACATTGAGAATATGCCATCTTACTGGACAGTGCCATTTAATCTAGACAGTGTGGCGTAAATAACATGTAGGTAACTTATCTACAGCTTTTTAGTTATAATATAATCTTTATATATAAATTTCATCTGTACGTGTGTATGTCACTGAACTCCTCCTAAACGGCTGGACCGATTTTGATGAAATTTTGTGTGCGTGTTCCAGTGGATCCGAGAATGGTTTAGATTCACAATTGGACTCGGTAGGTGGCGCTGCGGTTGACTTTTAGGATTGTTTTATTATCAAAGCAGAACAAATCCACCGGGCCCTCTAGTTTAGTTATAATTTCATTGGTTTTATGTATGTCAAATATTAGTTAAAACGGAATATGCGTAGAAAACCCCAAATATTCCGTATCGCATGAAAGTAAATGTTATGCCTTTGTAAATAATATAGCTTTCAATCTGCTTGGGTCTACGTGTACACGTAACACTAACACATCGTGCCAGCAACTTAATTGAATTCCGTGTAAAAAATTTATAAAACTATTATAAAATGTTATTTTTATAATCATCAATCAAAAGTATCGATTGAACAGGATTGGTTTTTATTATTCTTCGAGGTTATCAATTACAAAATAAATTATAGACAACGTCAAATATTAATTTAATAAAATAAATGTTTTGATTATATATACAAAATTATCATTACATAGTATAAAACAAAGTCCCCTACCGCGTCTGTCTGTCTGTTCGCGATAAACTCAAAAACTCCTGAACGGATTTTTATGCAGTTTTCACCGGTGGATAGAGTGATTAATGAGGAACGTTTTAGTTTTAATTTGTCAAGGATTTTTTCATAATCAGGGTGGGACAACATCTGCCGGGCCCGCTAGTATGACTATAAAGTAAGCAATAACTAAATTAGGCGAAATATATTATGCCATTAATATATATGTGCCAGGAGTTTCTGAAACGGATAGAACCATAGATATCAACGTAGCTTAATTTACAAGCTAAGGATAGGCCGGTCACATCTATAAAAGGACCGACAATGGTTGAATTAGGACTTCTTAAGTAGAAGCCGCGTCTTAGCAAACGTAGTGCAGAAATCTTCACAATGAATGGCGGGTCACACGGGCAGACCAGAGGACTTTGTTATACACTATGAAATTGATCAAAAATTATTTGTTTACTGTAAACAAGCCCGTGGGACGTGCGCTGTACTGGACTCCAAGAATAAATAAATGTATGTAATTTGAATTATATTATCATTTTGGTCAATTTGGCGGCTATTTTGTTTTATTTTCCGCGTTTGCATCTTCATATCTTAGTGATTATAGTAACGTATAAGAATAACATAATTATGTCGACAATATGGGCGTGTTATTATATAATAATAACACGTACACACATATATAAAATCTATATAATAAAAAAATTAACACATATTGTTCGATAATGTATAGTTTAAAATTTTCATTACTTTCTTATATAGTGTTAGTGAGCACTGAGGGTGATATATTGTAGGTTAAAGTTCCAGGTATGTTGCTGATGATAAATCCCATCCCATTCGATACACTGTTATTATTCACATATCTAATGTACACGTTCCATGTTACAATAGATGGCGTGCGTGTCGTACTGACAAATGTTTTTGAAAAAGCAATTCTGTAATGTACACACCTACTCATAATTTTACATTTCTTTAATACATTTTAAAAAAGCGCGTGCGGAACCGCTGGTAACCTCTAGTACTATAATAAAACTGTAACCAGGCCAAATCTGTATATTAAATATTTTTTGAAAATTATAATCAGGGTGGACTATGTTATCGATATAGAAGCCAAAAATAATCCTTTTAAGATTTTTGTCTGTATGTCTGTCCCTGTGAACACGTATCACTCTGAAAGTACTGAACCAATTTTGACGAAACTTGACACAGTTATAACTAATATTATAAAGTTACATCTAGGATACTTTTTGTCCCATAAAATGCAAGGGATTCTCCATGATAAAGGACGAAAGTCAAAAATTTTTAATTAATGAAATTCTTGACGGATTTTGGTAATTTTTCTTTGTGATATATATAGCAGACAGATCAGCTTCAATTTTAAGTTATATTTAATTGTTAAATTTAAAATGTATATTTTTGTAAAAAGTGACAAAAAAATGATAAAAATACTGATATCTGGAGGTGCTGATATTAACAGTGACGCATATCAACAGTGAAATATTATACTTTATTTGTCCGCGGCTTCGTTCGCATTGCTATTTCCAAAATGGTTGGACCGATTATCACGGGGTGTTCACTGGTAGATAGCAGACCTCATAAAAAGTAATTTAGGTTTTTTTTATTCGCCTTCGGCCGCAGTGGAATATCCGTAATGCTTGAACTGATTTTCACGGGGCTTTCACTGGCAGATAACTCACCTTATAAGAAGTAACTTAGACTATTTTTTTTTGTTACTCAAGACTTCGTCCGCAATATTCTACTATCTCCTAATCGGTTGGACCGACTTTCGCGGGACTTTTACGAGCAGATAACTAGCGAGCTCGAAAGACGTTGTCCCGCCCCGATAATAAAAAGAAAACCTTGAAAAATTATACTTAAACATTCCCCATGAATCATTGTATCTACTGGTGAAAACGGCATGAAAATCCGATCTGTAGTTTCTGACTTTATCGCGAACAGACAAACAGACAGACCAGAGGACTTTGTTTTACACTATGAATTAATGAGCTGTTACCTGTGCATTCGTTCGTGTGAATTTAATAAAAATAGTTTGTTTACTGTAAACAAGCGCGTGAGACGTGCGCTGTACTGGACTCCAAGAATAAATGTATGTAATTTGAATTATATTATCATTTTGGAGGCCATTTTGTTTTATTTACCGCGTTTGCATCTACATAACTCAGTGATTATAGCAACGTATATGAATAATACAATTATATCGACAACATGGGCATGTTTTGTCTATATAATAAACAATTTAACACATTGTTCGATAATATATTGTTTAAAATTTTCATTACTTTCTTATATAGTGTTAATGAGCACTGAGTGTGGTACATAGTAGGTTAAAGTTCCAGGTATGTTGCTGATGATAAATCCCATTCCATTCGATATACTATTCGTGTTCACATATCTAATATACACGTTATATGTTACAGTAGATGGCGTAATGTAAGATTGTAGGTGTGTACATTACAGAAATGCTTTTTCAAAAACATTTGTAACTATGACACCATAGTTATTTAATGCATTTAAAAAAACGCGTGCGGAGCCGCGGGGGACAGCTAGTGAATATATACATGGCGGTGTATCAAAGCGTATTAAAATTATTTTATTTATTCACCTTTCGCATTCATTTCAATATTTAAAAGAGTATTTTGAGGAAATTGTGATTGAAGTTCTGTTTTAGAATATTTATGTGCGACGTTTTAAGACGGCATATTTGATTCATAATATTTTTAAAATGTAATATTTTCCATTATCTTTATAATATTACCTAGATACGTATACATCGCATGAATTTGCATGCGATAGGATTCTGCGTCTAGCTATCTTTCATGTCGGGGATAAGAAATATTACTTCTCTGTGATCACTCCAACTATTATTTCATTATATATTTAAAATACTCAAATAACACTATGTAGCCAGTAAGTTCTGAATAAGAAGTATTTGTTCCATAATAAAGTTTTATGCTCAACTTTTAGTATTATTAACAAGACTCTCGCTTCGTATATCTCAAGTAAATCACAATGCTCGTCGGCGGCTCGAAATTCACATGGAACGAAACGTCTATTTTGACTATCTTCATAAAACAACTCTGCAACGCTTCATAAAATTCTTACCCTATTATCAAATTTCTGGGTAATAAAAGTAAACATTTCAATATTAATTTAGAATTAAGTCCTTGAAGCATAATATGGATAATTGTTTTAATGTATAAATAATTTGTTTTTTATTTATGAGAGCGTTCTCATCTCACGTTAAAGGACGACGTGGTCTAAGAGGTAAACACGCCAAGCCCAGAGGGGACCGGTTCTCAAGTGCAGCTGCCAAAACACACCAACTGATGCTTGGCGACAGATTTTCAACTTGAGGGTGGTAGCTAGCCAGAAAGAATTAGGATATAGGAATTACGGATATCCATATACAGCTGAGGGAGGGGTATGTTCGACTTGTACGGACTAAAACCCCATGGTGCCCCCTTACACCTATTTGGCCGGGGAGCAGGAACTGCCTACGGCACTGCGTCTGCTCACCCGGCAGGTGTCGGCCTCTCATAAGGGACCCTGCGGCCTGAGCGGGTCAAGATAGTAGCCCCCTCAGGAAGGGTCGGTGTTGAGCCCCCTCCGACGAACTGTGGGAGTCGCACGGCACAGTCGCCTCCACCACGTGAGCCTGCTATAGTGCAGGGCGACGGATGTGCCCGTATCACGTCGCCCGCAAACCCTTTACGGCGGCCTTAGATCGTCTCCGACCCGTTGCCGCCGTGTTCGTCGGCCACGGGAGTTAAGCCTGGTGGTCTGCTCCCTCTCCCTTTCCGCCGCCTCCTTAGCAAGCATAATTGCCTCGCAGTATGAAGCGACGGAGTTCCACCCGGTCTCGCTCTCAACCATCTTACAGACGACAGTCGAGAGCGAGAGATCCGGACCTATGGCCGCGACGACCTCGCGGCGTGGCACGTCCCAGGCGGGACAAACTACTAATGTGTGCTGCGCGTTGTTCGTCGCGCAGCCACAATGATGGCACCCTGCCGCTGGCTTCCGGCCTATGCGACACAGGTAGCTCCCGAAGCAACCGTGCCCTGAGAGCACCTGTGTCAGCCGGTAGCTTAGGGTGCCACTCCGCTTCACCTAACTTAATTCCTTTTCTATTCCCGTATAATCTTAACGTGGTCTTACTGAAGTTGATAGTAACAAAAGTATGTCTATTTAAAAGTGCGTGCTAATTATCTTTTAATTTATTAGGAGTGTAATTATGTTGTAGGGACCAACCCCGTGCCTACATCGATTGTTATACAGTATTTAGTCAGTATGCGATGTATATTATAACCAGATTATGTAAATTGTAACTCTATAATTTTTCTTTAATTTGCATACATTCATCAAGTCATCTGGTAGGTGGTAGAGCCACGCTGAAGCTATTACTGGTTTCAGCACGAATGGGTCGGCTCGTCCGAGGTAGTACCATCATGGAAAACCGACGTGAAGTACCGATGTGCTTTATTGTGCTTGCATTGTTGCGTTTCGTTCGGTCAGTGAGAGCGCCGGAGGCCCACCTCCCCTCCTCTTCCCCCTCCTCTCCTCCTCCCTCCCCTTCCCACAAACACAGGCTGGCAACGCACTTTCGACTCCCCTGTTGTTGTTAGTGTCTATGGACGGCGGTGATCATTTAACATCAGGTGATTCAACTGCTCGTTTGCCTGCTATAACATTTAAAAAAATAAAAAAGTCTTCGTATTAAGATACTGACACCAGTACCTAGAACCTTTCGTAGCCAACTCAAACTGAGGTAATACGGAAATTTGGACTGTCGGTTGACCCATCTGATATTATGTTTGCCATCCTCACCGTAACTACTTAAGTATCATTCCAGTATAGAGGATCTAAAGCTTAATAGCCTGAGTCTCCTTAGAATGGTTAACCTGACTTTACTAAAGTGGATAGATGAATAAAGATTTCTCATTCCGATAAAACACGTTCTCAAGACATAACGAAAGCAGTTTTTCTTGGACAACATTGTAAATATCTTATTTATAAATAAATCATTTATAGAACAGAATATGACCGTTTATTGTGAGTTATAATGAAGCCAGTATGTTATGCGGAAAGATTTGTATAAGTATGAATAAGTTTGCATTTCTCAATTTTAATTAACCACCGTGGAATCTCGGCTTCCGACAGTCAATGAACAAAGTTTGCAATGTTCTAAGATATCTTTAGAAGCGCCTTTAGTTTGAAACTCTCATGAGGCTACCGATACGGAGAATACTAACGATAAGTTTATTTGATTTAAATTGATATTTTATAAATAGTAGTTTCATTAAAAATATTATTATATTGATGTGATTTTTTTTTATATAATTTATAGAATGTTAATAAAAAGGATTAGCCTTTCAAAAAAATCTAGTTTTAAAAATGCACCAGAACGTCCTTGACCAATAGATAAGTGTATTTATTCTTGGATTCTCATAAACTTATCTATGTCTCAATCACTATACATTTCCTGTTCGCTTTTCAGGAGTTCCCGTGTGTATCTCCGAAATCGAATGAAATTAAGTAAAATGACATCCTCATTAAAATATCTCCATTCGAATAAAAAAAGTATTTTCCAAATAAATCTATAAAAGACGAAATTCTGAGGTAAGAAACATTAAAAACATATACAAACTAAATGTGAGCCTCCTCTTTTCTGAAGTCGGTTAAAAATAAGTATAATATCTTAAACTAATATGCTAGTAAAATCTTAGTTGATTTGAAAGAACACTAGAATAATCCTTACAAATCCATACGAAATTGGTGCCCGTATTATATTTCTAGTACAAACGCTCTTGTTGTTTCATAGCTTTTTGACTGATTTTATGTTATGCATCTGTGAAAGGCATTTCAGTATTTTCTGAAATTACAATACTGTTTGGCTGATCAACATGTATCTTGCCACACCTAAGTGCTTTTATTGAAAAAGGCTTTATGCTATTCATTCTAATCCTAACTAATATTCTAATTGCGTACGTGAGTTAACATTTTTTATTTCTTTGTACGCTTACAAGCCTTAAGGATATATATAAGGCCTCAGACTATAGGATGCAGTAATTAATTACTGCATCGATCTTCATAGAATTTTGCTTACGCATCATCAGGGATGAAGAAACGGACATAAAAGTTTAATCCAGAAAAAAGTACTATGCGAGAGGGATAGTTAAAAGCGAGCGAAGCCTCGGACGAAAGCTAGTATTATATAAATTTATTTACTTGTACATCAATATAGGAAATGAATCTACTAATTACATTATTTTAAACTTAACATGAGGGCCAGGTTTCAAGTTATCTAGCCGCATAGAGCGGCTTATGATTATGACACTCGAAATTTCTTTAATCGACCTTAACTTAGAAAACAAAATAAAACATAATCAATACAATACAATGTTACTTTGAACATAATAACAGTTAAAAGGTATTTGTGCAGAACCTGAAAGCTTATAATAGGTTTTTACCTATGAAATTGCCGTTCTGCAGTACTGGCCATTTCAAATCAAAATAACTTTGGTTTGGCTAAGAATTCTAATTTCAAATTAATTTTATTTTAAAAACATGGAATTCTTTTTCCAAAAGTAGTCATTTGTTTATTGATTAGTGTTACATTTTCATCGCATTTCAATCTTTTTTGTCATCATGGATACGTTAAAAATTCGAGTAATTATGGAAAATGAGTACCGTCGTGGCAGCAACGCGGCACAAGCGGCACGCAACATCAACGACGTTTACGGAGCTAACACTACAAACCAACGCACCACCTGTTATTGGTTTGCTCGCTTCCGTTCTGGGAATTTCGACCTGAAAAATGAACCTCGCGGTCGTCCGAAGACATTGGTCGACAATGACGAATTAAAGGCGATTGTGGAAGCTGATGATACACAATCTACGGCTGAATTAGCAGCAGCTTTCGACGTTAGCGTCAAAACAATATTGGTCCATTTGCGTCAAATTGGCAAGGTAAAAAAGCTTGACAAATGGGTGCCCCACGAACTCAATGATCGCCAGCGCGAAGTACGCGTCGAGACGTACCTTGCACTGCTCAACAGACACATAAATGAAGAAATTTTGAACCGCATTGTTACCTGCGATGAAAAATGGATTCTGTTTGATAACCGCAAGCGCTCAGCAAGTTGGTTGGATCCTGGTTCAGCACCTAAACAATGCCCTAAACGAAAACTTACCCCTAGAAAAGTGATGGTCACTGTTTGGTGGTCTAGCGCCGGTGTGATTCATCACAGCTTCTTACCAAACGGGGTGAGCATTACTGCAGATGTGTACTGTGAAGAACTGAACACAATGATGGAGAAGCTGGCATATCTCCAACCAGCATTGGTCAATCGCTCGTCTCCGCTGCTCCTGCACGACAACGCGCGACCTCATACTGCACAGCAGACGGTCTCCAAGTTGCAAGAACTGGGGTTGGAAGTTCTCCGTCATCCGCCCTACTCACCAGACCTTGCGCCGTCAGACTACTACTTTTTCCAGAATTTGGATAACTCCTTGGCGGGAAAAAAATTCAATACCTTAGAGGCAGTACAAAATGCCTTTGAAGAATTTGTTGCCTCCCGTCCAGCTGATTTGTTTAAGAAGGGCATCAATAAACTGCCACTGCGTTGGCAAAGATGCATTGATTGCATGGGTGATTACTTCGATTAATACAAATAAAAAATACATGAAAAAAATTCGTTTAAATTTTTTCATACAAAACGGCAATTTCATAGGTAAAGACCTAATATTAAGTAATAATTCCCACGTTCCATGAAACTTCATTAGATAAAAAAATCTGTATATATAACTCTGGTGTATATCACCAAAATTTTCACCGCTAAATATCTAAAAATGTTATTAGTAAAATACAGAAAGTATATACGTTGTTATTTTTATCAGAAACGAAAGGCAAAAAGAATTTTAGGGCGAAAGATAAGGCGTAACGAGGATGTTTACAACCGTCGCATCCCTTGTGAATAATATGATTATCAATACTGGCTCCTATAAATAGAGTTATTTTGCCCTACGCACGTCTACATCGTTTTGCTTTTTATAAAATAGTAAACTAATAAAAAATAAATTAGTGTATTTTAAAAACATTTTTCTTTCTTAAGTAAAAAAAAAGCTAAATATATCATCTATCTATTCAGACAAATCTGGTATAAGCAATTGAAATCACACGGGAAGGATTATTCAAATACATCACAAAACAAATTCCTCTGCCACGTCTGTCTGTCTGTTCGCGATAAACTCAAAAACTATTAAACGGATTTTCATATGGTTTCCGCCAGTAGATAAAGTAATCGATGAGGAAGGTCTAGGTATATAATTTGTCAAGGTATATGATAACGTCCGCCGTTTCCGCTAGCAACTAACAATTAGTACCTACTCATTATAATATCTCTGACAAACAAAAGGTTTCATTACAATTTATTGATGTTTCAGTTATAACAACGAAAATGTAAAATAATGCTTAGGTTGTTAGTTTATTGATTTACAATAGACGTTTTTTTTCTCGAACATACTATATACGCTTTTGGTCTGATGGGCCTTTACAGCTTTACCGGACTAAAAACGGACAGTAGTTATATATGTAGTATGGTTTAGTACAATAAGCATATGGAACTGGTTTATCTTTAAAGATAATAGGGCCCTGGCCTTGATCGCTTTCGGCATTTCAAAATATACATGGATCTGAATTTGAATTTTATTTAAAAAACAGAATCACTGCTTTGTTATCGCAACATTTAAAAAATGTGATTTTCTCAAAATTAATGGGGGTCAGATGCATAGGGTTTAGACCCGGGCATCATAGGCCTCCTCTATATAAAGACTACCCTGTCGGTGAGTATAGATATTCAAACAGTATAGATACGAACATACAGTAAAGAGACATTGTAAATATCTCTCCCAGGGTAATTGTTTACACTTTGAAAATGTATCTAGTGTGGAATAGGACCTTAAAATAAGTAGATAGTGTCTTGTGTGCAACTCTTTAGATCTCTAATAGATAGATGCCTTTTTATTGACATATAAACTTTCCGCATTATCCAACCATTGACTTTTCGACCAGAGAGGTGAAAAGGACCTTTGCAAGAAATAATCGTGAGTTTAATTTTCAACATACATCATATACCTGTCTCTTGGTACATTGTATTAAAGATATTATATACTTGATAATCTATCCAATAATCTTATTTGTGTAAATATTTAATTGCGGGCAGTACTTATATTGAGTAAGAAACTGATGAATTGTACTAAAAGAGAAAGATTTCATTGTTACTGAAAATACTACATCTTCAACGATAATCGGTGTTCGTTTAGTGACAGTAATAAAATGTTTCAAATATTTGGTGCTCAATTATTAACAAATCTTTTTATTTATTAACAGTACTTTTTAATAATGTTCATAATATGATTGAAGTGGTCATTATTTAATTGTTCAATTTACTTAAGACTATTTTAACATAATCTCGCAATTTGCAAGAGTTTGACGTTGAAGTGGTTTGTATAATTCGTTTATTTAACAAGTAAAAAAAAACTTGTTTCCTCCTTTCGTTGACGCTATAAAGAGCCGAAACAACTAACAGTTAAATGTGAGATATCGAAAAACGTTTTGAAAAAAATAAATCACTGCGACAACATTACACATATCACCTCCACACACATGCATACACGCTTACACATAAAAGTGGAAGGGTTTTATTTTTTTCCCTTATCAAACTGAAAAAGTTTAGAAAATTATCCGATACGCAAATATATATAAGAGTTGTTGAGGCATGTATGGTTGGTACACATATGTTTCAACAACTCATATATGTATGAATAGTTAGTTTAGCTTAGGTTAGCTCAGATAGGTCGCGAATTCCATGTATCAATCAGGCAACAGCCCAAGCCGAGGTGTTCCGTGCACCCTTGAGCTAGTTGTCAAATAAAATCGGCTGAGTGTCTTAAGCCCTCGCCTTAGTAGTCCGGTGAAGCTGTTAAGACCTTGCTATGTCAATAGCGTAGTCACTTCGAAAAGAAAAAAGTTTTGAAAAATGAATTAATTTACATGAATTGTTTGTACGAACGATTGAAATATTCCAATGTCCTGAGTAGATTCGAATTAAATTGTCATTTATACAATATGAGACTTTAATGATTGAAGAATTTTGATAGTAGTAAATTTGTCGTTGTTAGACGCAGTAACAAAAAAAGCCTTATTCATTATTTTTTTGTAGGTCTCTTCGAAGTATCAGCTATACATTTTTCATGTTAATCCATTGTTATTAAGGTATAATCTAATTTATTGAAATAATTTTTAGAATTTCTAAATAATTTTTGAACATTACAGCTCAATGATATTATAACTCCATATAGTATATAGATATAATATATAGTATATAGATAAAAAATCTATAAAATATATTCGCAAGTTTGAAATCAAAAGTATATTACGGTTAATACGTTCAACATTACGTACACATACTGAAGTAATAAAGGATATAACTGGATAGTAATAATTTAGGGATTTGTTTAAATGACATAAATACGAAAGCCACTATTTTGTTTATTTTTGTTCCGATGATTGTGTTTGATCACTATCCACTACTTATATTATTCATTAACATTAAATCAATATATTCGATAATATCAACCTAGGAACCTCTTGACAACAATATAAATAGTGTGTAAATTATAAACCTAAAAAATATTGAATAGGTACTCACCAATAATTAATAAAACTCCTTTTCAACACATAATTAAATCCAATATTTTTAGTTATTCTTTTAAATACTATAGAAAAAAAAATGTACTACGCTTTTAAATGCAATGTTCCTGATGGGAATTCGTGTCCGACACGTATTTCTTTGATTGTTGCGTGCTTAATTAACTTTATATAACTAACTATTCTTATACATAAATAATATGATTCAGATTAAACGGGAGAATAAATTAGTTCCAACGCTTATTTGAATATTTAAATCGGTACATATCGTACATTTATCGCGTAAATAAATAATGAAAACATAAATGTGTATTTATCACTGAAACTTATGTTGTATTGAGTATAGTAATCATTTTCATAGTATATATAGTAGATTTATGAATTTGTAAGTTTCCGCGTTGATTATGTTAGTGATTTGAGCTTACCATAGGGCATGATAAAGCGATGCAATTTGAACGAGTCGCGAGCGGCGGCTCACGCGAGCAGACTGTTGCTCGTGGCCGGGCCGGGGCTGCGTGCGCAAGTACAAAAGTCGGTGCCCCGCCGTCCCCCCTGAATCCCTTCGTCTCGGACTATGCCACAACAACGCTTTTCAGACGACCCGCAACGCACCATCCTTTGATTACCGTGCTACCCTTTGTCACGAACTTAATTCTCATCGTTTCTAATAAATTCTGCTCATTTCATATGATTTATTGTAATGTTTATTTAATATATCTGCCATTATGGAAATATTATTCTGGCATCAGGGTCGATCAACTTTTTTTCGTTCGTCCCTAAACCCAAACGTTTATATAAAATCTGGAATTTCGGAAAAGTAAAATTAAAAAATCCTAAAAATTATGTAATGGTTACCAAGATTGATTTTATTTCAAACTATTTAATTTTTCAGTTTTTATGGCAAGTTTTCGATGTTCTCAAGGTTCACTTTAAGGGCACTGAGTGCCCCAGCGTGCCTCCACAAAAAAAGATCTGTTGGTAAACAATGTAATTAGTATATGCATGCTTTTATGATAATATATTGAATTCCACTTGAACTTTAGTGCCCGGACAATGAATAAAAGTAACATTTTTTTGCACTCTGTTATTCGGGCAATAAAAGAAAGTAAAGCTCGAAATATGTTACGAATATTGTACTTGTTGCATTATTACAATATCTATTATGTAAATATGTATTTTAAAGAAAACAAGACAACTTTATGAGAACATATCATTCCCATAGATAAATTTAGGCCGAAAGGAAAGATATGAATGCATTTACATAAACATCTAGATTTCACCAGTAATAATAAAAGGAAACTTAAGATTTGAGAAATGGTTTCGTTGTACCTGTAAAAGTGAGAAAATGATGGTATGGCATGGTATTTCGACGTCTGAAATCACCAATTAACACGCGTTAGTTGGTGATCCCCATGACTTCCATCGAAGAGTTTTTTTCCAACATTAGGACAAGTCTATAATTTAACTAGGAACTTTCCTATCGCATCATATTTAAAAAAAAAGACTGACTGTTGTAACATGTATTTGTATCTACTATAAATGGTAGAAGGCTAATTCAAGACTCGGGAATATAATCTTTAAATTCGTTATTCATTTCCAAAATTATTTTTTTAATTTTTCTTGTAGTCATATTACTGCACATGGCTTTGTCTCTGGGATCGTTCCAACCTCCTTTGTTTTCACCATAATCAAACACCAGATAGTCTTCGTTCTCCAAAATTATATTATAATAAACTTCGAGGTAAACTGGAGCTAATTCATTACTAACCCTTTTGCCAAGGTTCATAACATTAAATAAATTCTCTGCCATTTCGAAGTCCTGGATAATGCTGTATGAACCGGTAGGAATTTTAAATGCTCTCGGCATCAAACTATATATAACTTTGAAATTTTTGCCTTCTCTTCGATTCAGTGAAACATAATATACAGAGCGAGACCATGAGTAGTCATCAATATAACAATACAGATCATAATGTGATACAATAATATTCCAAACAGAATAATCGAACGCGAGTATACCGGAATGTTCTGTAGGATGCCAATCAGTTACCTCAACGCCGTACATGCTTCCATCTTGGACATCTAATACAGAATTCATTCCCAAAGACATAAATTCACAATGAGGTAATGAGTCCATTATGTTTTTCATGTATAAAGCCATGTAGAGGAAGTCTTCAAGAAAAAGGTAATCATGATCCAGAAACATAATTATTCCTTTGTAATTTACAGTACAAGTTAAATTTTCAAATACTTTATTGGCTGTCCACCACCAGTGATGTTTTAATTCCGATAAGTACGGATTTCGGTAATGTCCGTGAATGTCTGGATAATACGCACCAGTACAATTAACAGCTTGAGCACCTTCTATATCTATGTCGTCAGGACAATCGCCTTTGTGATACCCAGGAAACCGGTGTGGGTATAACTGAAGAGAGTATGGAAAGAAAATCTGCAGAACTCGACAGAAATCTATACTTCTTATCAATGTATTAACTTTTTCATCAAAACATGAATGGGAAAATATTATCAAAGCGTTATTTATACCTTTTACCTGAGACAATGATGTTAAAAAATATTTTAAACTCAATGAAAATTTCCCTACGAGTATAACCATAATCACTGAATTTTCATTCAGATTTCCATAGATATCAACGTTTGATATTGATTCTTGTGAATTATATTTATCGACCATTTTTTTAACGAGATCCCTATCAATGGGCTCGCTGTTCATCTGTGTTTCTGTAAAAATGTATTTTTGTGCATATGCTGGAATGTTCGATAGAAGTGCGTCTTCATGATTCCTTTTTATTTTGTATATCAACACAATAAGTAAAATTATAACGACAAGTAACAAATTCCTGAAATGCACTAGAAAATTTTGGCACTTCCTGGGTGTACATTTAACATTACAAAATCGTCGTCTTAAAAATACATAGCACATGATATTGTGAGACGCTCTTACATAAGTGGATATCAAGCAAAAATTATCAAAAATTAAGATAAACTTTATCACAATCTGCAAGTCTGCTGTCAAAATTAAGCAAATTCGCAAACTATTTGATGACATCTCAAAAGAGTATTAATGACGCGTATTGTTATTCTCTTTTCCGAATATTATGAAGTACACCAAAAATACTTACTACTGATAATTTTTATTATGTTATCTGTATCCATAACTGTTACGTGTATCTGCCAAATTTATAACCACTACCACCACCCACGAATTAAAGTACAATGCGGGACTAACTAGAAATAAACAATATTGTACTTATAAACTTTACCTACGCGCGTAGGCGGTTACATTTCTATAGGTTAAGGAGTCTATATTGATAATACAACTGTCTCAAAATAGGTTTATATATACCTATATTAATAACAATAATTTTGAGATAGCTAACGTAAATAATTTGAACATATTAGGATTTAATCTCTTAAAGTGATGTTTCTAATCAAACATAACCAGTGTGTAACTAACATAAACTTTTGTTTATATTAAGGACACACTTTAAGGACACTTTTGCGTTATATTCTTTTTCCTTACCATGGCCAAAGTAGTTTCACTTCAATAAAAACTATTAATTATAAAACCAAGTAACAACTTTAAGTTTAAATAACGTTTTTATTACTAACATCAGATGTTTATTTGTTTGAATATCAATGATTTAGGTTATTAAAATAAACATATTCGCAGTGTCGGATTCAATCCTAGCACCGCTACCGGGCACGGTAAAAATGACATTATCAAAATTTTGCGTTAGATGGACAACATTTTAACGCACAATTTAAAAGAAATGTCAGTTATGTACAAAATTTATGGGTTAATTACACAAAAAAGAACATTTGCAATAAGGATTACGATTACTCATATATTACAACATAATCTTCTTATTTTTAGATTCAAATGCTTGACATTTTGATCTGCAAATTAGTCAAATGAATCTTCAGAATCTAAGCTTTCAAGTAATTTTTTTCTCTCTCCTAATTTTGCCGCCCTTGAAAATTTGTCGCTCTGGACACTAACTCCGAAAGCCCTAGCGTAAATACAGCAATGGATATTCATAATGATTTCTCTAGTAGTTCCTTCTGGTGATCAAAAATCGCATACAACAAAGAGTGATATTCGCTAATTGAAACTGCCAATTGTGTGGTAATATGCACACCAGAGACAAATAAAGCTTGTGCGCGTCTATACCTGAAAATTAAACTGTCCACAGTGCGGCGTAGTTTTTATTCTGATGCGCTATTATATATTTCATTAAAATTATTTTGTGTGATAATCAAGTTACGACGAACAGAAGTGTAATTCACTTTGTATTTGAATTTTAATACGAAAGAATCAACAAGACAATTAGCACTAGGTCTCAATACTTATTAGCCACCTTAAATAACCATTTTACAAATTTTATTAATTGTTACGTGTGTTTATGATATCCAGCATCTCCAACTTATAGAGCCGCAAGAAAAATATTTTTTACAGAAATAACATTGTCGTAACATTAGCGCTATGTGACTGAAGCAGTAGAAGTTTAAAAAATACTTTGTATACTGTACTGCTAGATGGCGCTTAAATAAGTTATGTTGGAGAAAACTTAAATGATATGTGATTCTTTCACAGAATAAAAAAATATGTATAAATATATTTAAAAAGAACTGCCATATTTATTGCTACACATGTTTAATCACCCTTCTAGTGGAAACTAGGTTTGACTATTAAGCACAAGAAATAGTTGCTTGGCGATAAATTTTTCATGTTTAAGATTTGTAAACCAACTTTTAAAATGGCTAAACAAAGTTATATTTCATTACGTTATCCAAAAGATTTCCTCGCAGTTGTCGAATCCTTGGTTGCTTTTTTTAATACAGCCCGTATTTAATCATATGTAAAAGATTATTCATTATGAAATCTTTAAGTGCATTGTGCCTTGCAAAATAATATGTCTATTACAGTTTTCAATATCATACTTTTATAAAAAGAAAAACTATGGCATAAAAACTAAAATTTTAAGAACAAAAAACGTGTTTATTTTGATCTATTTATACAAAAAACTTATCAGAAATAAGTATGGGAAATAAACAATAATTGACATGCTGTAGTTAAACTAACCTAAAAATTATTTAATCTGTGCTGATTTTATTTTATCATATAAAAAATAATTGAATAAATATTCGTTAAGCCTCTGCGAAAAGCAAATTTTTGAATCTATGTACCATTATTTAGGAAATGTTAGCCACTTATTCAGAAGCTGATATGGTTTAGATATTATTGCTATTATTATACATTTTAATCTAATACTTCTAACTTGAATCTTGTTAAAAATATTAATCTTTATTTAAATTATTTTATTACACACTGATTAAATTTATCAATAAAACAATATGTTCTATTTCATATTTTCGTTTATTTATTTATATTTAAGGTGTTTCATATTGATTTTATTTCCCAAGAATGTACATATACATACTAACACAAATTCATAGACCATGCTGCTTCTCTGATACTTACCACAACATAATTCATAAATGCCGCCACTATTACATCATGTTGGCAACTACATAACTTTACCAACATTCCAACAAAAAAACAATCTCTTAAATATCTGTATAATCACAAATGATCAGATCTCTACATTAAATAATAATTCAAAATTAGTTTAATATTTTACAGTATAACTTATTAAAAAAATATATGAATAAACAACATATATTAAAGAAGTAAAAAATAATAAGTAGATCAGTAGTACTATATCCGGTTGTTTTATTTTGCCACCAGGCGGCGCCTCTAGTACGACGTCACTCGTGTATCTATAGTTTCCTTCTGTTTTGAAACCCAAGCTTGGTGATTTAGTTCCTTGACAAATATTTTATACACCAATCGAAGATATATAGAGTGTGAATTCCACAGATTTACAGAAATGGAAAAGAGGGTCGTCTTGGAATTACGGGGGAGGAATCCTTCACAGGTAAGTTTACTATTTTTCAATTTATTGGAATGTTTTGTCGATACGTATTTCTTTGGATACTTTGTTGTAATATGTTAACATTTTAATTGTCTGAAATGTTGTTACGATAGATTTACTTTCGGCTTGATTAATCTAAAATACAACTTTACAGCCCGGTTAAAGATGTGGCACTATTATGTATAGAAATAAGCCATTACCGATTGTTACGTTTCATTCATGTGCACATACACATACTATATAACACATGATAAAGAATTCTGTTATTACTAATTATTTTTCGTACACGAATCCGTTTCTAGAAGATGATATTACATCTTCTTTGGCTTGTAAAGTGATAAAATGAATCTTGTAAATATTCGCATATTGAGGTTAAGTGTCGAAACTTATGGATGTCAGACTGCTTGTATACCATCATAATGAGTTAATTACGTGACTGAAAGCGAAATCTACATTCTACCTTTATAAAATACATACTAATAATTAATAGAACCATGAAAGGTAAAAATATGCCAAATATTAAGATTACTATAATTAGAAAGACAATTTATTGAATATTCTGTCCGTTTATTATATTTCAAATTTTACTCTAATAATAATTAAATAAGATACTATATTGCTTCTATTAACAACAAATATTTACAATTGTTGTATTGTTTCTCAGCAAAGTAAACTTTACTGCACAACACTGCATAATTTGGCGCCCTTTCTCCCTATAGGCAATAACATACGAAATGTAATATTTTGTTCAGTTCATGTTATACAGTGGAAGAAGCATTCCATTATATCGGTACTAATACTTCAGTGATTTCATTCCAAGTGCAAATTAGCTGCAATCGCATTTAATGACGCACGCCTTACCAATACAGCGGCCATTTTTATTGCGTCGCGATGATTCGTGTCATCCGCCATTGCAAAGTGAAAACTACGTTACTTATTTCCGTAATTGAAACACGACATAAATATTTCGTGGTGTAAATTAATATACGTTCACTGCTCTTTTATGTTCCTATTAATCTTTCCCCGAATTGATCACAAATTTGTTGAATATTACGAACTACGCTTCTATTTTTAACAACACAATTTTGACGTTTTGCATGGCTCCTATCGGAACTTGAACACAACGAGCCAGTTACATTTCTTAATTATTTATTCTTTAAGTAGTTTCAATTTTCGCATGTAAACTTATCATGTAAAATTATCCTTTTTTATTTTACCTTTCATATTTCCAATAATCATGATTTATGTTTGTGTATGTAATAAATAGGTAGAAAACGTGACAGACAATATCTATAAAACATGACTACTATTATAGCCAAGTACGTAGATACATACACCTTCCTGAAAAACCTACAGATTATATTATTGGTACATTACGAAAATTTTTTGCAAGATTACGTTACCCGCTAATAAAAACTGCTTGGTTGTAAAATTTGAAATAAGTATTTCTATACTTATCTAATGTAATGTATATGGTGTCTAATGTACGTTTTATAGCAACACTGCAATATAACTGATTTTTTAAACTATTGTTTCAGAAGTTATTTTTTCTTTTCAAAGTAATTGTTCATTTTGGCGGGAACATAGTTTGTCAGTGCAGTTATTTTCTTTAAAACTAGCCAGCGAATTTACTTGTATTTGATACGTAATTAATCATCATTAATAATTACTAATTACATACTTTATTTTTTATATATTATATTTTTTTTTTAATGCCTATATTACTATACTTACTATTATATATTATACTAGCGGGCCCGGTGGACGATGTCCCGCCCTAATAATAAAAAAAACCTTGACAATTGATATACCTCATGAATGTTCCTCATGAATTACTTTATCCACTGGTGAAAACCGCATGAAGATCCATTCAGTAGTTTTTGAGTTTATCGCTAACAGACAGACAGACTCGGTAGGGGACTTTGTTTTATACTATGTAATGATTATTACTATGTTACTGGCACTGCCTCAATGTGACCATTATTTTTTAATTAGCAATTATAACTTAAAATTTATGTATAAAACCAAACAAACTTTAGATGACAATGCATATTGATACTTATTTCGACAGAATTATTTATTTCGATAATGTTTAATATTTTAGAAGTCTACAACCTGTCTAAAAAAGAACTTAATTAGTAAAATAAATATATACTAATACATGTCCACTTCTTAACATGGTGTATTAACAGTATATATAACAATTTAAACCATGCAAAGAAAATTACAAAGTATAAAAATGAAAATTAAAGGGTCCTCAGCAGCATTATAATTTTAGTGAAACAATAATATGTTATATTCTTACACTCAAGAATTTTACTTTCTTAAGGAAATTCTTATAAATATAAAAGTTACTTAAATTATTATGATTTGATTATTAACTGATGTGTAATTTTTTTTACAGGTCAAAGAATTGAACCTAGATAACTGTCGTAGTACTACCATTGTAGGGCTTTCAGATCAATATACTAATCTGGAAATTCTCAGCTTAAATAATGCTGGCCTTACTACTCTAAAAGGTTTCCCAGCATTGCCAAAGCTCAGAAAGTTGGAGCTCTCTGACAACAGAATATCAAGCGGATTGAACTTTCTCAGTGGTTGTAAGAAACTGACTCATTTGAACTTATCTGGAAATAAGATTAAGACTTTAGAGGAGCTCAAGCCACTTGCTGAATTTGAAAATTTAAAGAATCTGGATTTATTCAACAATGAAGTAACTACTAGTATTGAAGATTATAGAAGTAAGGTGTTTGCTCTACAACCATCATTAAAATATCTTGATGGGTAAGTATGTTTATATCATTTATTTATATTATGAACTATTTCTAGACTCGCGGTAATATAGAATTGTGTTATCCCTAAAGAATAGTGATTTTCACTGGATATAAAGTACCCTGTCTTTTTCTGTACCCTTAGATCTTTTAAACTATCCAACTGATTTTAATACAGTTTTCAGCAATAGATAGAATGCTTCAAGAGGACGGTTTATATGTATAAAACATACATATAGGACAGAAAAGCTGAAAAGTTCAAAGGTTTACAATGTGATGTCATAACAAACATATTTTTGTGCATTTAAATCACAAATGCTGGTTTAACCTCACGAGATAGATCAAATGAATGTACTACGGAATTGTATATCTTTAAAAGATCAATAAGAAAGTCCGGGATGGTATATATTTATCTGTAAAGGATAACCCACAGTAACCATTTTTGTCTTTTTACAAGAATAATTGTGTTATTTACCAAGCTATTTTATACAATACAGTATTATTCCTTATCCAATGAAATACATAACATACATTGTACATGTCATGTAGATCAAAACTGCCCTTAACAGTATTTCATTAAAATGGATATCTACATTGCACCCGTGCAAAGCTGGGGCGGGTCGCTAGTTTGATAATAATTGGTTGAGTACCTAAGGCTTGAAAGCATAGCAATTAAAATCACTTTCATTTACAATATTAGGTAGTATTTAATTATTGATGCATAATTTATGATTTTTAGAACAATTTAAAATAGAGGTATACTTATGAGACATCATCTGTGTGATACATAATAGATGAAACGCCAGATTTATATAATAGTATTACTTTTTTGAGGAATTTAAAGCTTATTATTGTAATAAATAATTTTTATATGAATTAATAATGACTATTATATGATAGTTGTTTCATAATTTATCTTCGGCAATGATATTGAGTGTATTAAAGTGGTAAACTTAAACTAATATGGTAGTATTTACTGTCAATCAACAATTTTAAATTAAGAGTGATGTTAATAATGGTAATTAAATCAAAAATACAATAATATTCTCTTACATTTTTTATTCATATTTCAGATTCGATAAAGAAGATAGAGAAGCTGATGATAGTGATGCAGAGGAAGAAGATGAGATGAACGGAAATAATGATAGTGATGACGATGGTTAGTTCTATTACATCTAAGTTTTGTTGCTGCTGTAATTATATCTCAATATTACATCTAAGTTTTGTTGCGGCTGTAATTACATCTCAATATTACATCTAAGTTTTGTTGCTGCTGTAATTACATCTCAATATTACATCTAAGTTTTGTTGCTGCTGTAATTACATCTCAATATTACATCTAAGTTTTGTTGTTTATGTAATTACATCTCAATATTACATCTAAGTTTTGTTGCTGCTGTAATGTTTGCTGTAATTTTAACTATTAACGCAGGCTTTTGAATTTAGTTCTTCTACTTACAATAATAATGCTAATTTTAAATTGGTCTATAAATATGTATACTAATATTATAAACCTGGAGGGTTTGTTTGGTTGAAGGAACTAATCTCGGGAACTACTGGTATGATTTGAACAATACTTTCAATGTTAGGTAGATCATTTATCGAGGGAGGCTATAGGCTATATATCATCACGCTAAGACCAATAGAAGCGGAGCAATAATGAAAAATATTTCAAAATCGTTCTTTTTTCCTTTTGAGCACAAATCAACTATTCCATGCGGACTAAGTTAAAATATATGAATATTTTTTTATAACTCATAACTATTTGTATTTATTCGGAACATTGTAGTATGTAATACTCAGTCAATTTTGTCGATAAAATACAAAGCATATAAAAACTCTTTTGCGTTAATTAAAAAACGAAAAACATTAATTTTAAATGAGATTTAAGAGCCTAGATAAATCAAAAGCTTATAATATATTTTTTACGTTTTCAAAAGATAAAGATTTACGTTGAATACTAAAAGAACAAGTAAAACAACTGAGAAAGTTGATTTTTTTTAAACATACATTTTCATACATTTTCAAATTGCTACGCAGTTTTGTTACACACAAAATGAATACTAACAAAATGAAAACCATATACTGTTGTAGCCATAGAGATTCTTTATTTTACGTCATACAGAACTAAGATTGTGTATAATTTGTGCTAATAAAATACATATCAATACAAAGGTAACAGCTACATGATCGTAATACTCTCAGGATGAAATTATGTTACCAAGCCCCTATAAATGTGTTCTGTCAGCTGCACTTAACTGTTCTTAATCTTGGACCACATTGTCATTTCATTTCCAATGATAACAGATTAGATGTTAAACCTGTAATTTATAAAAAACGCTATAGTTGACTGCAATTTCCTATTGCTACTATTGTAGCTACTGCTATTTCTCTGATTTAGCAAACAAATTTTTATTATATGTTATCAAATTTATAATCAAGTGGGTGAAGGTAATATTTTACAAGTTTGTAAGCTTATAAAGATGACTTCCTAACTTTGATTATATCTTAGAGTATATTGAATATAAGCTTTCACCTGAGGCATCGCTGGTGTGAATGTAAATTTAACTTGCCCATAAATATCCATTACCTTATGTCCATTTCTATACTCCTGATACATTTCATGATAAGTGGTTGAGTAGTTAAGCATTATAACAAATAAATAAACAAACTCGCATTTATAATATTACTAGCAGGCCCGGCAGAAGTTATCCCACCCCGATTATAAAAAAATCCTTCACAAATTATGTATTAAAACCTTCCTCATTAATCACTTTATCTACTGGTGAAAACCATATGAAAATCCGTTCATTAGTTTTTGATTTTATTGCGAACAGACAGACAGACGTGGCTAAGGATTTTGTTTTATACCGATTTAGTATAGTTACGATACTTTCATTTATTTTCATTTGTAATCCTATTTATACTAATCTTGTAAGAACTGAATATGTATATGGACATTATATAACACTTTAAGTCATAAAATGAAAAAAAAAAGTTGTATATCATTTTCATCCACTCATGTCTTCAATTACGTAATATACAATAATGACTTCCTCAGATTATATTTCTTAGATTTTGTCAAAGATATCTAGGAAAATCGGTCTGGAAAAGACAAGAATCGCTAATTGTAAATAATAAAATTTCAATAGTTTGATTTATTCTACTAAGTTCAATACATAAAGTACATAATACAAAATTGTGTTGTGCTATTCTTTTACTTCAAATCATCGTTCTTTATTTCTCATACATAAAGCTTTAACAATTGTTTTCAGTCAATATTTAAAACCTTATGTGCGTTACAGATTTGGACTTAGATTTGCGTCCATTGATGATAGATGATAGTGTATCAGAAAGACCTAAAGAAGAGCGAACTTCTCTACCGTTGGTATTATACACAGTATATGGTCTCCTATTCCACATGGGTTACCTTTTGAAGAGTAAGCATCGTTATTTACTCCCAGTGATGCTTATATGAAGTTCATAATTGTGTTAAGGCAAAAAAAAAGTTACAGTTATGAGTTGCCTGTGTGATGTCCTTTTAGATTATTTGCAAATATGATTCCTAAGATGTGGATCAAATTTTTTATATAATTAAAATTCTATTCCAGGATCTGATATAGATGAGGAGGAAGACGATGATGAAGATATTTCGTTATGTGCAGTATACAAAGATAATCTAGGTAAATATATTTAATTTTTTATAATATTATATCTCCCAGTATGTTATTATGAACTAGTTTTTGCCTACGGCTTCACTCGTTTCAATGTTGATTTGCACTTATTGTCTCTGGATCGGAGGTAGCATATACCCTTTTCTGTTTAGCTTTGGCAATATGTATGTAAAATTTTATGACAACGGGTGTAGTATTTTGACAACGCAACCGTGACGCTCCTCGCAAGTATCTATGGGCGGCGGTGATACTTACCATCAGGTAACCCGTCTGTCTGTTTGCCTCTTAAACGCATAGAAAAAGGGAACATTTATAATATTAGATTTCTTAAAAACTACAATAAAATATATCCATGTTTAAATACGGTGTAAAAAAATCATTTGTTCTCAACCAACCTTTTACTCTTATAAGGCATAAATAATCAGTATATTCCTAACCAAACTGAATATTATATAATCAAATTAATATATTGATTTGCATACATCAATATTGAACTAAGTAATGGGGAATGATTGCCGCTCCCAATTGGATAAAACTTATAATTTTCGTGTAGAGGAAGAATCTTCTGGCAGTTCTTTATATGAAGGCAGTGAGGTTGAAGAAGAAGATGATGTAGATGAGGAAGATGGTGAAGGCGAAAATGATGCCGATGGAGATCACAATGCAAAAGCGCAAGGTCAGTTAACAATATAATTATTATCATAGCATAGGTACAATTTTACTTCATACATTAATTAACATTGTACATGAATATAAACATATAATTTTAACTTCTTGTAATAATTACTTTATCAAAAACAAACTTGAAATTTAGATTGCATTCGATTTCTTATTTATATCTGAAGGAAAAAGAACATTGAATGTAAGAAACGATAATTTGTGGAAGTAACTACAGGTATATACCATTTGAGGTTGAACTTTCACCTTGAATAACTTTTGCTGAGTGATTGATTACTCGTTAGCAATATTTCCACAGGATACTCAGTACTCTATACTCGTTCTAAATCAATTAAAGTGATAAGTGCTTAATATTTGACCGAATTATCTAGAAAATACAACAATTATAGTCAATCCTCTACCCATCTATGTTAAAGCAGTGTCAATGACCGTCGGGTGTAGTAAAAGTGAAGCCAACCAACTAACAAAGGATAATTTATCGAAGTTTGAACAAACAAAAGGGTTTATTGTCCGTTTTATTATCGAAGGTTATAAACTCCGGGAAGCCGCTCGTAGGTTTTGTCATCGGTCATTCAACCTAGGTTTATTTAAATTTGTACCCATACTTTTGAGAGTCTTAGAACAAACATTAACTTATGTTCTCTTTGTTGTTTATTAGTATTTGTTTTGATATTTTATACGTTAAATATGAAGGTTCGATCGAAGATTGTTCAATTTCCTACATGAACATGTATTGATATCTACAACACACTAGTTAGAACGCAGTACAATTCCAAAAAATAAAGAGTTATTAGGAAATCAAAAATCACGATGAGGCTCCTCTTAATTATATTGAAAATTCAAACTTTACCAGAGTTTTTATTTCATTACTATATTTTCATGGAAATTAAAGAAAAAAAAGTTTTTTTTTTGCCCACCCTTAATAAAACATATTTCCAGATGCTGCTGATGGTGTGCCAGAAGAAAGCACTCGGGGTAAAAAGCGAAAACACGAGGATGATGAGGATAATTGAAGAGTTGCCTTATGCGGAGAGTTATCTTACTAGTTTGTAAGTGTACAGCACTCCGATGCATCGGACAATAAACATGATCACATTCACGGTACATTGCAGTCATCCCCGTAGACTAGTTATCATTTGTGAGATTGGTCCATCACCCCAATGAGGCTAGGCTCGACCGCATTCATTCTAATGTTTATAAACTCGTTAATTGGACGATGTTCCGATTCAAATACAGTAGAACATCGATAAGTTAAGAAACCTCTATAATTTAAATAAAGTAATCTGCTCTCTTTCCCTCAGAGCCAAAAATCTCTATTACTTAAAATACGCAACCACTATAACTTAAAGAAATGTTTCGATGAGCTACAACATTAAACTATCTGCCAATGAGTCATTTCAAAGGAATGAACAAAACAAAAAGTATTTCGAAATTTATTGGTTGCACGTGTTTACAAATTAAATTGTTAACTCTGCCATACGCTGATAAATTAAAAGCGATAAGAGCGGTGAAAAGTGGATTAAAAAGGATAGATCTTGTGGCTCAGTTTGGAATACACGAAAGTGCATTATACACTTATATTTAAAAAAAGAAGCTGAACTCTTGAAGAAACGAGAATCTGGAGAAAGTTTTTTTTAAATTAAAAAAAAAACGGAAAATTACTGAATTCCCTATTTTTGACGTGATTATACGTGGTTCAAACAGTGTCTAAAAAAACATCAGCGTTACAGACCCATAGTGAAAGAAACAGCTGAAGAGTTCGCTAATTTCGCTGAAAGTCCATAACTTTAAGCTAGCAATGGCTGGTTAGAAAACTTCAAGTGCGAGCGTAACATAAACCTTTGATAAGTTAAAAAAAAATGAGTGCGTGTAACCGTCACACGCGATTGAAGTAAAACTTCTTTGGCGTTATAAGAGATGTTTATATTTTATTTACTTTATTACAAAGAGATGCTAATAATATTTCGTATGTTATTTAAGTTCCGAATTAGCTGATAGATGGCACTACAGACAATGAAGCTTTGATTTAATTTGTTACTTACTAACATTGAAACCAAATGGCAGCACGGTCGCGCATCTGTATATACATAATTAATTCTATTGTATGATTTGTATTATTATTCAATTTAACATTTTCTATTAAATTTTTTTATCAAAAATTTGTGATTGATTTATTGACAACGTCAAAAATATTTAAAAACCGGATGGTACAGAAACGTGACGTAATATTGCCGTAACAGACTTCCGTTGCATTGTCGTCCAGTTACCTCGTAGTCGCGCCTAAAGAAGTTTTACTTCAAAACTTAAAATATTTTGTGTTTCCCTTAGATTTTAACTTATCGAGGTTCTACTATATTATGTATTTTCAATATGATTAACGTTGATGTATTATATTGTGTGGAATCTGTAGTAGTTTGTTGTCCGAAGTTATATATATTTTAATTAAATTGTTTACATATATATGTTTTATTCTTCTGACTTGCTTAAGTTTATCTATCATTGAAACGGAAGTGCATGATTTTAGAAATAATATAGCTCTCATTCGGTTAGATGAAATATTGAGGATTTGTGTTAAGTAGATTTAAGTGCGAGATAACTATAAATTGTTTAATGAAGTTTATATGTAAGCCTTTTGGAATCCGTTACACCTCTTACTACACAAGCACCGCCTGTTTCAAAGACCAAGTTAGACTGATAAAGACATACAGCCACTGACATTGAACAAAGTCAATTTTTATATAGATAATTTATTTAATACAATAATATCATGAGTTATTCCAACGAATTCATCCGTTTAAAAAACATACTATGCAGATGTATGTAAACTGCATATAGATATGCGATTGGTTTTTTATGACAGATTTTATTTTTAAAAAACCAACAAATACTTGTTATTGAAAAGTAGTTAATCTATGGAATCTATGACTTCTGAGGTAATTATCATTTTAATCTCACTAATGATAACTGAAAAGTGTAGTATATTTCAAAGTTTAATTACGAGCGGGCTTAGTAATGATTAAATATCATCTGATTAATAATTATAAAATAGGTCAAATCTTTAACGCCTCATGAGTTCAGAGAGTATTTTTCTACAACATTTTTAAATCTTAATAAAGAGCGATTTATGCACTTATATCAATGAAGAGTTAGTTGATGCATCATGGTGTATGTGCCAGATATGTTGAAGAGAATTTTAGTTAATAATTTTATTATATTATGTAAGTCATTAAGTTTAAGTAATTTACAATTTGGCCTGTTATGTATATTATATTATATAATCCTTATTAAGACTTTATTTCTGGGATTGTAAAATAAAAATTAAATATGTAACTCGTTGTTTCATTACAAAGAAGAAAGAAAACAATAAACACTATTTCAAATTGATATTTTTAATTTAACATTTAGATACCCAAGTTCATTGTATATATTAATTAGAACTACATGTCAAGTTTCTTGCTGCTCCAAAAATTGTTGTAACAAACTATTATCAATTGGTATAACTAAATTCTCGCTGCCATCATAAGTTCGCTTCGTTTTGACTAATTTGTGATCTAAAAACTCCGTCAATTGAGCTCTTAACACTAAATCCGAGCTCACGAGGAACTGTTCGCGACATTTTGAGTACAGTTCTTTAAAAGGAAGACCTGAAAATCAAGATTACTTTAGTATATACCACATTTGTATACAAATTTTGAGTAATCATAACAACATAACCATTGAGTCTTACTACATTCAAAATTTGTATATAAATTCATGTTTTAACTACTGGAACGGTCAAATACCCTAAGTTTTTCATATACTAGCTTCTGCCAGCGACTTCGCGTGAAAAAGTTACTTTGGGCTACCGCTAACACGCAGCGGAAGCTCTCAAAAGGAAAAAAACTCCGCTTTTGAAACATTCTTCATTGATGCTCCGTTCCTATTGGTCTTAGCGTGATGATATTATAGCTGTTGATATATGGCAATATAATATTGTTAGATAAGTGGTAACACTGACTTCCTGTTGTAAATGTGTCGAGGTGTGCATACATACGTTGTACGAGTACGTTGTGGTTCCAGAATAAATAATATAATTTACACAATCAAGGCTATTATTCAATGCGCTTAACAATAGATAAATGAGCTATCTAACACTGAAAGTATTTTTCAAATCAGACTAGTAGTTCCGGAGATTAGTGAGTTCACCCAAACAAACAAACCCTCCAGCTTTATTTCATATATTGAATGATTGTTTTTAAATTAAAAGTATTTCAATTATTGCAAAATCGATATTCCCTTAATGTCTATTAATATTTATATGTATTAAAATTAGACATGAACGTGAGATAATCTTCCATCACTTATTCATTCAATTCCCTACCATAATGGGTCCGGTTGTTGTTAACCATAGCTCTCACATAACAAGTCCAAATTTTCTGATTGTTTGTCAATAAACTATATATTCTTGAGTCAATTTATATAGTTTGATAATACAACTAGATACCAACAGACACTAGAATAGCTAATAATGGTTCATCCATTATGTTTCTTAATCATTACATGTTACTTATAATAAAACAAAGTTTTGCAACGTCTGTCTGTGTGTACGCGATAAACTCAAAAATTACTGAACAGATTTTCATGCGGTTTTCACCAGTAGATAGAGTGATTCACGAGGAAGATTATAGGCATATCATTTGTCTACGTTATTATCACGGCGAGACAACATATTATTGTATATGCCCTTAATTCAAAATTAATATAGTTACTACTAGCTGCACCAACAATAATACAGATAAAAATTACTATATTACCTTGGTAATTTGTTTGCTTTTTTTTCTCTAGTTGAAATTCGATGATTATCTTGAATATTCCTCTAGCATTACTAGTGAGTGATTGATAAACACTTCTCAGTGAAGACAGTTGTAAGGCGCCACTTTGTTGGGCCATAATAGAGTTCTCATAGGAGGTTTCTTCAATGTAGGGCATAAATGTAGTGACATCCCACCATGTGAAATTAAACTTACTGAGTTTAGAGTGATCCCAAACTACAACAAACACGTTCAATTATATTTTCAAAGGTACAAATAATGTAATAAAAATTTGTTAAAAACAATTTTGTTTTGGTCATTCGGTGTACTTTTTAAAATATGTATAACTTCAATAAAGTTATCATAAGTAGAACATCACATTTTTATATAAAAACTTATATACTTCGTCTGAGTGGAATAATTGCTTTGGGCTAACATTCAGCAAAAGATCTCAAAAAGAAAAAATCCCCGGTTTTGAAACATCCTTCATTGGTGCTCCGCTCCTATTGGTCTTAGCGTGACGATATTATAGCCTTCCTCGATAAATGAGCTATCTAACACTGCAAGAATTTCCAGTCAAAACGGACCAATAGTTTCTGAGATTAGCGTGTTCAACCAAACAAACAAACCTCACAGCTTTATAATATTAGTATAGATGTGGTATAGATAGTAATAAAACTTAAAGATAACTTTTATTGTTATGCCTGTTATTTCTAAAAACAATATTTAAGTATACATAAAATTAGGGGATATTAGAAACTAAAAAAATTAGTACCCATCTATGAAACTTAAATACTAGTCACATTTTTAATGAAATACATGAATTATTGGTTTAAAAGATTTATAGGCTATTTTTTATTTCTGGTGGTACAAAAATTATAATTTTTAGTCGAGGCTTTGCTATTCAACTAATAAGCAGCTATTTACATAATGTTTGTAACATTTTGTAAAGTGTGTGTTTATACTTTGCTCATAATTAAAAAATTAGTAACATTTTACTTACGTAGAGGCGCATTGATGTGATCAATTGTAGCAATTAGGTGGATATTCTTGATCTGTGATAAACTAGCTAGTGTGGCCTGCACTTTAGCATTACGGAGCATGACGCCGTCTATATTATGAACTATGAGAAACAAATCTAAATCATTTTCTATCAGTTGTCTGTTTATTAAGGTAATGACTTCTATCCCATTTGATGGTACTTGAGTATTTTCCAAAAGCCCAATAACTATGGTATCTAATATATTCTTTATTGACAGACTTGGAAAGAATCCATTCACAACAATGCACGGTATTCTTTTTAATTTCTCTGTTTGGAAATGCTGCAGTATTGATCGTTTGGAACCTATTCCATACAAGATTATATTAAAATTTTGACTTAAAGCATATAGCCAACGGTCAAATAGATGGTGATAACTGTTATTAAGATCAGTTATTTTGTTTTTATGTTCATTTGATATGTGATAACCTGACGTTTCACTAGATTCCGTGCTTAGATTTTTTAATCTCGCTAAAGTGTGATCAGATGTAGCTATCTGTAATCATATAATTATTTACATTGTTAATTTACTTCTGTAATAAATCAATAAAAAATCGACAGATGTCTTTTTAAATAATCATGACATACCTTTTTACCAGAATTCATCATGAAATAATTATCAGGAGCCACATAATATTCAGAATCTTTTGGTTTTGATCTATTATTATGTTTACTGGCAACTAAAACATCACCAGTTGGTTTCCTTTGGGCTTCGATTTCTTCTTCTGAAGACATAGATGATGATGAAGAATCAGACTTGAACAGAAAACATATATATCAAAATATTAATAAAAGTAATAACACTGCAAGACTCTGCAATGTATTTATTGTCAAAGTTTTCAAATTTCTTGAAATATGTTTTAATTGTATAACTAGCAAAATAAATATCAATATTCTGTTTTGTAAACTGTTACCATAGTTAATATAATGAGTCTACTAACTTTAGTAGTATTAGTATGATAGTTTTGATTTGCGTTTCAAATATATGCATAATGTTAAAGTGTAGTCATTTCAACATGTGTAGGTACCTCATTGTCGCTTTTGTCTGGTACAAAATCACTGCCACTGTCGGAAAAATCACTCACTCTATCATTATCACTCTCTACTTCTTGTACAATATCTGAAAATATGCACATTTAGTATGAGACTAGATCTTGGAATTAAAAATATTATTTTTATCTTATGTTAACTTACTTACGTTTTTTTATAACTTCTTTAACATATTTAGGTGTTACTTCACTTGCAGTGTTTAAATTATTAAATGATAATTTCTTAGGAGTTTTTAATGTCTTTAACGGAGAGTCTGTGAGTTTTGGTGAACTGCTGATCACTGTTTGTGCTTTTTTTTGTAGATCATATTTCGTATGGTGCAACTTGAATTTGAAAATATCTTGACCTTCCACATCATCATTTCCAAATAAAGCTGGAAATGTAAATATGTCACATTTAACTACATATCATATTAAAATGTTGAGAAATGAATAATACTTAATCATACTTTAATATTAATAAAGTCGTGGTGGTCTAGTGGTTTGACCGGTGGTTATCCGCAGATTCGAACCCCAGCATGTACCAAGGACTTTTTCGGAATTCGCGTACATTAACCAATTTAAATTGGTAACACTATAGGCTGACGATGAGAGAGACGAACTTCTTAGCCTTCCATGGATTTACCGTGCGGGTGCCGGGTCCATCGTGGGGCAGAGGTAGAAACTCAGAGCAGTTCCCAGGACTTGCGACCCAGGTGTAGATTGAAGGAGGTCCCCTTTGAGATGTGCATCAACGCTCACCTTCACTGCTCGAGTTTCCCGCCCTGCCTAGCCAAATTTGGTAGGAACCTGTTAGTGCAGCCTTTGATACACGTTCTAAAATAGAACTTACTGCAGTTCTCGACAGGCCAAGGAAACATAGTGAGGAAATTCGAACCTGGGAAATGTTCTTGTAGTACTACTATATGTGTGAAAACATAGAACTGTTGATTTCTTAGAGTTTGAATCGCCAATACACTGTGGGCTGGCATGGTGATCATGCCCATACCTTCCTTCGGGAAGAGGCCTATGACCCAGCAGTGGGTATCTTACAGGCTGATGTGGTGTATTAAGTAGAGTATTTATTAAATGGAGATCAAATGAATTTAAGCTTAAAATTAGTTTAGAAATTCACAGACTAATTAATTACTCTTTCTCCAAAATCAATGAAATAATTTATGGTATACACATTGTCTACATGCACATATACAATACATGTCTTAATGTATCAGTAACTTACCTGTAGGTTTTTCAGGAGTTAATTCATCATTTTGTTCATTACTGAATTCGTCATCTGAAGAACTTAGTTTTTGAATTTGCCTCTTAGAAGGAGATAGATTCAAGAAGTCACTATACCTCTTTGGTGTTTTCCTAGTCCTCTTGTTCCTTTTAGATTGTGAGTCAGAAGTTTCATTAACTTTATCTGAATTGAAAGTCCTTTATATAAATGGTGCTATTTATGTATAGTAAACTAAATTAATCTGCCACTTATATCAGGGATCTAATAACAAACCCAGTAAAGCCCATACAATGCCAATATATATTTTTAACATAATCAAGTTTTTGCCATGAAGGCTTAGAGGTGGTTTTTTTTTTGAACTGACTACGCTATTGACCTAGCAAGGTCTTAACAACTTCGCCGGACTACATAGAGGTGGTATGTATAATGTTGGAAGGATATGGAGCTTTAGGTGAAGGAAAGCATTGTAATAAAACCATGGCTAACAGGCTGTTGGCAACGAGTTGAAAATTTGGCAGTATCAGCATGTTTACCATCTTAAAACAAAACATTAGGTGATATTGAAGTCAAACACTACATCCTATAAAGTTAATATAAATTAAAAATATAGCTTAAAATTTTTGTTAGTACTAAGATAATAGACTAGCTACTATAACCAGAAATAGTTACATAAAGATATATGTTAATAATTATCACAGGTTAATGTTAATTAACAAACTAATTTTATGTAATATCAGGCTAATTACGTAAAATTTTGTTTCGTCAAGTTTACCACCCTTCTTATTAAAATCTTTTTAAATAGGGTCCTACATACTGGAAACATGAAGCGCCTGCGGGTATCTGCACATATAACTTTCATAAATTCAAAGACGTTGTCATATATTATTATTCAGTGGACTATAGATAAAAAGTATATGATATCGCAAATACCTTTATAATAATATATATTGATAACGGTTTTGTTTCTTATATATATATATACCTAGTAATAAAAACTAAAAAAAAGTTCAACTAATTATAAGTACCTGGGTTGCTTTCGTAAAACTTAAGCCGCAAGTTGGTAGACATCACAGAAATTAAGTCGAACAAATAATTCCAGTTTATTTGTAATTTCTACTGTATTTATTATTTTTCCGCCAAATTTCAACTTCAATTTCAGTTAGTTCATGAGGTCGTAATTACTATCTATGGTAATCACCACAGACTAATACTACTCTCGAAGGAAAGTCGCAAGTATGTCAAAATCGAAGTGTGACCAGGAACATTTAAACAGTTCTGCTAAGCTGTAGGACGAAATTGATTAACTACTAAAATTTATATATAATTGATTGTAGTCGTTACACGTCAATCTGCAAGTACTTACGATTTATTTTTTACATTATTTTATTTTATCTCTTTATATATATGTATGTATATATTAGGGTGTGCTGAAAACGACGATATTTTTTTTTGCTCTCAGACCAAAATATCTCAGATTATGTCTCAACAATGCTAATAAAAGTGAAGCTCAAAATTTCAATTCTAAGAGGTTCTCCATCGAACTTAAAGTTTTTCCGTTTAAATAATATGGGAAACAGTTTTTTATTGCTTTTTTGTCCTGCAAACTGTGATAAAATTATTTAAAAAAAAAATTATGAATGGACCGGACCTTTTTTATTATTAAATTTGGTACAAAAAATTCTGTTGAGTTGAATTTCTATCGTAAATATTAGATTTGTTATATAGCTTTGAAATTCAAATTTCCGGTTTTTTGTATTTTTTTAGCTAAACTGTAAGAGTTAGGCAAGTATATTAAATGACAAATTTGTAGTACTTTTAAAATTCTATATTTAATTCATCAATAACAACAAAGTTACAGGCTCATGTATGTTTGTTTTTCAAATTTTTGCTTCAATTTTTAGGTTCCCACAATGGAGTGATGTGAATTGTTTCTGGGAGCAAAAATGTATGCCATACTTTAATAACGAATACTTTAAGAATGAATTTGGTTCTCTCGTGAATTCCAAGCGTTCGACGTATATAACATAACAAAGATAAAACATTGCGCTTCATAGGTGATTTTGAACCATTTACATTTTTTGACTAAATTTAAGTAGTTTCGTTTGTATGTTTTTTCAGACATTGTTTTTTTCTATCAAAAGATACACACGTTGCTGCTGTTGCAATAACTAGTTAAAAACTAACCTAAAATCGAACTAATTAAATCAAAAAATAATAGAATTTACTAATTGATGCCATTAAGCGGTAAAATGACCAATGGCGCGGAAATCGATAAGTGTACAGACCGCGCTAAAAGCGAGTTCTCAAAAAAAAATATTTTAATCTTTAATAGTCCAATTAGCTTAATTATATAAAAAAATTGTAATCAGAACAAATAATTTTCAGAATATTGATACAGTGAATGAAATATCAATTGAAGTGTAAAAATATAAATATTTTCACATTGTAAGCTAAAACTATTGAACTAAAAATAACTGCAATTATATTATAAACTAACTGTACCCACAGCTCCGCACGGGTTTTTTTTTATTCGTATTATAGAATTATAAAATTGTGAGACTATGTACAATTATAGAAATGCTATTTAAAAGCAACTGTAAGTACGACACTCACGCCACTTACAGTAACATGTAACGTGTACATTAGATATATAAATACTAACAGCGTGCCAAATGAGGTTTGTTATCAGCAACATATTTGGAACCCACAATATAACTACCTCAGTGCTCACTTACACTGTATAAGGAACTGATGAAACAATAACTTAAAATATTATTATAAAGATTTACATTTACATTACATTGAATATACATTGTTATTATAATTAAGATTTTCTGACTACACAAAAAATAAACGCTTGTCTGTTCCGCAAGAAATTGTATTATGGAACTCTTTACGTAATACATTTATAATCTAAGATCTAATTAGGGAGACCTCTATATAATTAAAGTTAATAATAATTATAATGTCGAATTGTAAACAGTAAGGTGATAATCATTTCTCTAATTAAAAATAAGGAATAAGTTGAAACCTTGCTAAATTTCATGCAGACAAAGTCGCGTGTAACAGCTAGTCTAAAATAGAATAACCTCCATTACTTTTTATAAGGGTCGCTATCTACCAGTGAAAATCCCGTGAAAATCGGTCTAACCGTTTTGGTGATAGCACAGCGGGCGAAGCCACGGTTAACAGCAAGAACAAACTAAAATTGCCTAAATTAGTTTTTGTTCACTCACTCACCCACTCCCTTCAATTCTAGTTCCCCCCAAACACAGGCTAGCAACGCACTTGCGACGCTCCTGGTTGCTAGTGTCTATGGACGGCGGTGATCACTTAACATCAGGTGACCCGCATGGTCGTATGCCTCCCATGATAAATAACTTCAGGGTGTCGGTTTTTCGTGACGGTGTGCGCGCGCATCGTAAAAATTTACTCTCATCATTTTTCCCTAACTCGTCAAAACTTTAAGTTCGATGGAGAACCTCTTACAATTGGAATTTTAAGCTCCGCTTTTAAAAGGAGCTTTGTTGGGACATCTGCTGAGATATTTTGGGCCGAGAACAAAAAAAATTATATTGTCGTTTTTTGGCACACCCTAGTATATATGTACACATACATATTTTTTATGAATTATTATACTTATAGACCAACAGTGTCAATCGGTAAGACTTTTCAGTTTTTAATTTCGCTGCATTTCAAAGCTAATTGGTTTTATTAGTAACTAGCGAACCCGGCAGACGTCCCACCATGATTATAAAAAATCCTTGACAAATTATATACCAAAACTTTCCTCATGAATCACTTTATCTGCTGGTGAAAGCCACATGAAAATCCATTCAGTAGTTATTGAGTTTATCGCGAACAGACAGACAGACAGACTCGATGGTGACCTGTTCGAATGGCCTGCCAATGGATATACATGCGGATACTAAAATGATATCGAACTTTTAGTTACGAAAAATATCGTGATGTAGTAGGGTTTTTTTACAAATATGAGGTCAAAGTGTAAAGCTGAAACTACTACATGATGCACTTGATCCGATATAACAAGATGGCAAGTTCATGTTTGAAAAACATCTTACATTACTTACTTAACTGTGAGTTATTTTGTGTCTACATAACCTTAACTTTATGATCAGACCATTGAAGGTAGTAAGTACTTTTATTTTAATTTAAAAAAATATATAACAGCGTAACATTGTGAAAGTAGAGTTTTTAACCCTTAAATGCATGATTTCTTCATTTTTACCCAAAAAACTGTATGGTACGTGGAATATTATACAAGATTATAAAAAATAAGAATACATTCTTCGTAAGGGGTATTATTAAAGTGAAACATTTATTACATCGTCTCAAACTTTTTCGTCTGTGTGTTGCATGTCGCGTGATGGTCGGCCGCGGAGTAAGGATAAAGTGAAAGGCACTCGTCAGCGCAGCCAGGCCCAATATGGCGGCGCCTATAGTTCGCAGCAGCTGACTGTGTAGTGTATAGACTATTATTAGTTAAATGTCTATAGTGTGAAAAAAAGTTTCACTTTTACCGTGGTTTCATAAAACCACACAATCTTTTTTCCTTTTTTTTTAGTTTTTTTTAACGTGAAACGATGCAGTACAAGGTATTCGTCAATCTAAGTGTCATTAAATGTGAACGGATTTTTGTACTATATTTATTTAGTTCGTTTAAATGCCTCGTGCTACTATGGCATACACCCAAAAATCAAATTTTCATCACGATTAGTACTTCAAAGTTTGAGACAGCGTTTCATTTTAGAGACACTATGTATTTACGGGTACATATTTTAGCATTGTTATGATTAAATTACGATGAATAAATCGTTTCTTCTGAAGGTATAATACGATTTATAAGCCTTTTCTGCTCTCGGGATGAATACATTTTAATGAGTAGATGAAAAAATAAAATAAAAAAGAAATTACATCATTTCATTTATTTGCTCAACTTACTGACTGACAATTTCGAAAATCACAGTTTATTTGACAGTTGCTTTGTATATAACTATTTAATTACATAACAGCTATTAGCTATTTATATACGGGAAATGGGTATAAAATGGTATTAAATATTTATTGGCCACAGTACATTAATTAATATTACTATTGCGTAGTTATCATAATAACATGGGTAGACACACTTTAAACATAAGCACTTACAAAAGTTTGCTAACTTGTCATTCAAAATAAACAAAAAAATAATAATAATACTAATAAACAGACAAATTTTATACATATTACGTAATTTAACTTCAATTATATATTACATATAAATGAATTGTATGTAGTGAGCAAATTTAATAGTGACTTTTGCGTCGATTCGCGACGAAGTTTATTATCGAAGCATAAACCAACAATAAAATTACCTACATTCAATTTTAAATAAATCCGGTGATCCAAATGAAATATATAACAAAAGTGTTAACCCTATGGAAATATGCAAGAAGAAAATCACAATATGTCATTGGAATAATATCCTACAGATAATTATAATATAAAATCATCAGGTGTCACCAGTGATACCACTTACTAGTTAGTACTTAGAAATATTTTAATGGTGGGATCGTAGCTCATCTATATACAACACCAACAATTTAATAGACTTATACAATCACTCGAGTGTCCTACAACTTATTACATTCACACATCTCTGTATATAATATTGTGGGTTTAGTGTTAGACATGGAAATCACAGTTATTTTAATATAATTATATAGCAGTTTAAAATTCTATATGCTTATATGCTATTTCACAGGAGATAAACTGTTATATTTTACGTGTAACAATTATTGTTATCATGACTGTATTAATATATATTTTTCAAATATATGACCATTTTTGCAAAATATATACTCTTATTATTATTTTTTTATACTATTTATTATATTTTTAATAACTTGATAGAAAGAACATAATAAAGTGGAATCATACTCATATGTGCAGCATGTCTTTCGGATTTATTTTATTATGTGATAAGTTATTTTTCATGTGATATGAAAAATAGCAGTGATGCTTAATATTTAAGCCATATCCATGACTATTAAAATAAATAACAGATTATAATGTCGTGTCGCACCGCGAACCGTTCACATTATAAATATTAACTAACCAGCGACTATATTCTATACAGAGTTGTGTGACAAACCTTCACATAAATTTATTGCATTCAATAATTACCGCGCTACATCAAAATATTTTCAAAAGGCCTACTAAATAACTACTAAAGAGAATTGTTATTGTTATTTTCTTATGGAAACGCGAACACCAAGATTTTATTATAATGCAAGAACACGTTTTTGCATTAGCCCTCTGTAAGCACTCCAAATATTAACTGTTAACTGTACATGACTATATCTCACCGTTCCATGTCGCTACAACAGCCTATAACGTTACAATCGAAGTGATGATTAGAATATGACATGGATAAGTTCATATTTTCACACAAGCGTCATATATAAACACATAGTAATAATTTACATTAAACACATTTTGCAAGAGAACGTCCACGAAACGACGTACACATAAAATATTAAAATTCAAACCTACATTCGAAACTATCTATATTATAACGCGCAAAAAGCGTTCAGCTATATGTATTCGCAACGTACACATTAAAAGTAATTATTTTAAAAAAGCGGCACAATAAACGACCGCAATGAGACACAAAAAAAAAAAACAAATTAAAATCATTAGGATCGAATATCGTCCTGAGATCAGTTATAGTAAACGAGGGACTGAATCCGTAGATCCACAGCTAATCACACGACACACCGGCCACTCTCTCCGAAACTCACAGTTCGCCACTTACAATCTAAAAGCGATATAAGACCACAACATATCATCTAACTACAGAACCACACTTCCATAAACGCATACGGTATTATTACAAAAACATAAATGAACACGCGTTTAACACGAGTTTTAACTAAATAATGTCTAAAAATATATACCTAGTTGGACACACGTTTAAATACATTGTCAAATATGTTATACGGTAGTAATCATTATTTACGAATCTCTAAAATTGTTTATTTATTTCTTCCGAATCAATTATACCCACAAAATTCATAATTTACTATGACACGTCTTTTGCCAGCAGAACAATAAAATAAAAACTGTCAACTTAGACAAGTGTTAGACAATATTTAAATTTAAATAATGTCCATATGTAAACAACGATAACGACACTTTTTTTTTAATCTTTTTTAAACTATTTGTAAGCAAGTGTTCAACGCATATTTGACTTTTTTGTAATAACACGGATATCGTCAACGTTTCTCAATAGATAAAAGTATGTATAGTATACATATAATCAATGATATTATAACTATCGACACGTCATAAGCGCTTCGACAGTGCCTTGTTGAAACTTGGCTAACTAGCTTATTTAAGCAACATATAACTATTTCTTTTTGACCACCGATATTGAGGGTATGCCATATTACTTCCATATTTTATCTAAGACGTTTTACGTATGTGTGCATTTTCGTGCAATTTGTTTTGTCAAAATATTATGTAGGTAATGTATCTACAACTTTTTAGTTATAATATCATTGTATGAACATTTATAATCGAATCGAATTTATCGAAATTTTCATAGAATATTCGAGGTGGCGGTTGTATCACTATACAGTCGAGCATAGATAATTATAATCGTGTTGGAGTTGTCATTCTGTAGTTATCTATGGTCGTGTCAAACGACACTTCCGGTTAACGATGACATATCATCACTGACATATGTCGATATCGGAAACTTATTATCGATGTCCAATAAAAATAGAAATAGAGATATCGAAATTTTATCGAAACGATAATTAGTCGCTTCGTACGATAAAATACAAATGAACGATAGTTTTTTTTTATTATACATTAAAAAAAATTATTTCATACTTATTAAACACTTTCGCTGCCACGCCCAAATCACATGTTTCGTTCGAGATGGCTCGGGGTACTTTTATACAATGACAAAGGCCATAACTTTATACACTGGACAGTTCTTCTTACTATTGGTCATATGTGGTCACCTGTGAGGATAAATTAAAAGAGAACATCGTACAAATATGGTAAAAATCTAACCGAAAAAATGGCCACCTTAGATCGTATTGATGTGTTACATTTGTGTTTAAAGTGTTTTAACATATAGTGCACCGTTAGATTCAAGATGTGTTCTAATATATTTTTAGTTATATTAAAATCAACAATTTGATTATTCAATAGAATATTTTTTATTTCAAACTATATTGCAATCATCGCTTACATGGAAAATATACTACCTATCAATTTCAATTTTATAATTGTAAAAAATTCAAGCGCTACTTTCACCGAAGACCACCGGGCCGTGACGTCACAGGAGAAACCATGACCGGTCATACATGACCAACGTGTGGCAGCCAAAGTGTTAATATTTCTTGAATCTTAATATCGATAATTCTTAGAACATGCACGGGACGGGACGCTGTAACGGAACTGAGGAGGGGGGTGTGAAGGGGTGGAAAGGAAAGAGGGGAGCGAAGGAGGAAGGGGAAGTGAACTGAGCCGGTGTAGAGAGCTCGAATCCGTGCGTCCCGTGCGACGTGTCTTTGGTATAGAGGGGGGAGGGGGTGTCGGGGGGATTTGGCTCTGTGAGGGGGGGACGTTTGGCGTTCGGCAGACGTTATTAGGCCTGCTTGACGCGCTTCCGTGGCGGACCGATCGGCGGTATCTGCTGCTGCTGTGTCGCGAGCGCTCGGAACGCCTCCGCGATCAGGTGCGGATGCGACGAGATCATGTTCTTCCATCCCGCTGTGTCCATCACGTCTGTCGCGTGACTCCTGCAAGAAACATCACGTCGTACTGTCAAAATTGTACCTACTTTAGATGCCATTCCTAAAAAAAGGTTGTAGCTTTCATTATTATGTTTATATGTGCGCGATTTTATAAGCAACTACTTGATCGATTTGTATGATTCTTTTACTTGATTAACCTATACACTTATTATAAAACTAAGAGACATATGCATATCATAAATGTATTTTATGTTAAAACGAGTCTCGTTTTTACATTTTTATCACATATATTAGTTTTATTATAAACTTTATAAGATACGTTTTCAAAGTCAGCCAGAACATACGGCTCTGAGTAAGTAGTATGCGAATAGTTGGAAAGTGTATTTTACATCAAAGTTATATATCAAATTAATAACAAATAGATTAGCTACTGGTTTAATAGGACTATGTGATCTTGAATTACAGTAGCAAATTTAAATGTATGTTGAAAATATTTATAAATAAAATTGATGACATACTTTTTTTATTTTCATTGAAAACATATCTTAGTTTATAACTTTTTTGGTAAATTTATTAAATATCTTGTGTAATTTTACTGTGATGTTTTTGTGTACTTAATTTACTCATGATTTATCTTCAAATAGAGACCATTTTAAATACATATAATATTTATTAAATTTGTAACATAAATATAAAAATAAAAGTATTGTTTAACTGCACTGATACAACATTTTAACTTTTATTTCTAACTGATTGAAACTTGCTATATTTTCTCAGACAATTAATATTACCTAATACCTAAATAACTTAGATTTTAAAACAATCAATAGAAATTAATGTTAATAACAAACAAGCTAAATTTTATACGAGTTAATAAGACTTACGTGTTTATAAAATCAATGGTTTGAGCCTTGAGTTGATCCGCAGAATGCAGATCCGCCAGGATTAGTGTATCCGCCGCCGTTTCCACGGATAAACTTAAGCATAACGCCTCTTCACACATCACTTTTAACCGTTCCAATGCATACTACAAAAAACAAACATCAAATCTGTTTAGTCACATAAGTATTCAAATTTTACAGTCTTATTGGATTGATTTAGATGATATTACATGCTAACCAGGGCTTTTTTTGTGGGGCACACGGGGGCTCGCAGTACCCTTAAAGGGAATTTCGAAAATATCGAAAAATTGAAAAAAATTACAGACTTACAAAATGTAATCTATCTTTCTTGAACAATTACCGCGTTTTGGTTAGTTAATATAGACATATAATTTTTGAAAATTAGTATGTCCCAAAAAGAAGTGACAAAAAAGGCCTGATCCTAACTAATATTATAAATGCGAAAATGAGTTTATTTATGATACTTCCACACCTTAACTGCTCCCGATTATCATGAAATGTTGCATACACATTCTGATGAGTTATCTATACGTTTCACCCAAAAAACTCTACTATACTCTATCTTTGAAATGATTCATTGGTATTAATACTTTGCTTTTTTTTCTTTCTTTCTGGACGACAGGTCCTTTTTTACACATCTGACAACGTGTATGTAGAATTTCACCATCATCGGTTGAGTATTTAGAATATGAAAGCTTCACAACCAAACACACTTTAATTTTATAATATTAGTTAGGATGGAATATTATAAATAGTAAAAAAATGCATCATTTAATTATAATCAAATTAGAATAATTAGCAGTCTTATAAAGCGGTACCCGATTTACTCATTCATGAATGTGTGAAATCGAAGCTTTCTAAACAGTCTATGTAAAATCATTATTACATAGTATAAAACAAAGACCCCTACCGCGTCTGTCTGTCTGTCTGTTCGCGATAAACTCAAAAACTACCGAACGGATTTTCATGCGGTTTTCACTGGTGGATAGAGAGATTGATGAGGAACGTTGTAGTATATAATTTGTCAAGGATTTTTTCATAATCTGGGTGGGACAACGTCTGCCGGACCCGCTAGTAACCAATATTGGTAGCAAGTCACAAATTATTAAGAACATTTATGTGTTTTTATTTATTAACGTTGAATGTATACTGCCTTATTACTATTAAGAATATTTATTTCCTGGATCTCTATGGATTTCTTATTAATTAACAATCAATATGACTGTACTCTTAAATTGCTTATCAAGAGAGGTAAGTGAAATAAATGGTGGGTTTTTTTTAATCTGTCATTGCAATTGCACAGATTAGAATCTAAATAATTTTAGTATATTATTTATTATATATCTATATTTTATTCCTATACTAAGCTGGTACTTGTAACTTCGTTCACATGTGTAACCATACGGGAACTGCCTATCTCATTGAATGACATGCGGGCTCCTTTTAATTGTAATTTTTTTCATTACTATTTAGATTCTATTGAAAAAACATGAACCCTAGATATCATATATAAAAAATAAAAATTCTTGACCTGCTAATGAAAATGTCATTAAAATCGGTTGAACCATCTCGGAGTTTAGCGCAAAAAAAGAAATAGAACGATAGATAGAACAAATCCTAAAACGCGAGTTTACGTTTTTATATGGTTTAAAAAAAATGTCACAATTACATACACATGTTACAATTCTCCTTATTTGTGTATAGATTGAAATATAACTATTTTCTTGACGAATCTTATTGGTAAGATCTTAAATTAAATAGGCTGCTTTCTCTTATCATTTAAGTATGTAAATGAAACTATAATCTATGTAATGGAAACTAGTTCGAAACGCAACACTTTATCGTATAATGTACGACATGCCAGTACATTATTATATTGCGAGACATAGTATATATTGTAGAGATATACAAAACGTAATTAATGAATAGATTTAAGTATATGACATTAAAAAAAAAATATGTTCCTAATTAATTTTAGCAAATAAATGAAGCATTTACCAGTATCGTGAAAATTGAAAAAAAAAGCTATATTGTAGATGTCACCCGGAACACGTGACTGACTTATGATGCTGATATACTATAGAATAAAGTAACGGCTGTGGATAGCGGACATATTTGTAATTTGACTAAAAATTAGTCCAGTGGATAAAGATTCGTCATTGGAAATTATTGTATTATATTATTTATACCATTAACTATTAATTTCCATGAAATCTGTTTAGGCATGAATAAGTTAGCACAAAAGTCACACGGCATCTCGCGTCCGCAGGTCGTCAAGACGTTCAAGATCAAAGGTTGCAAAAACCAGTTTATAATATAAATATCATGTTATATTTACTTCAAATGACATTTATCGATTTGGTTCCTCGTTGTAGATCACAAAATCATCTATTAATTTGTTGAAAGGTAATATATTTTTTAGTATACCCGTCTTCGAGATGAAAAATAATACTTCGAAATTTACTTCTTTTTCGAGAAATAAGCTATAATACATTTAATGAAAGACATTACGGACATCAGAAACCTAGATAAGTAAGATTCAGTGTCTGCCATGTTCAACGTGTGGAAGGACCATATGTGTAATATCGAACTACATTAACCAAATAGATAGTCAACTTAGAATAATAATCGATAATAATGAGTATTACTTTGTCAGCGGCCGCTAATAAATCGTCGGCCATCTTATCCAGGTTAGGCGCCCGACCGGTGTATATAAAACGCAACATTTCCCGTAGTACTTCATGGTCTACGTCTGTTATGTCCACTCTGTTCCGTTTCCTCTCTTCCATCTCATGTTCGAACATCGCTGCGAACACAGGACTCCTCGCTGCAATAAAAAAAATACAATAATTGACCAGACGTCATCATAATCAAAATAAATAAAATAGAGAAAAAGTATATTAATTAAAATATTATAAAGCTGGAGGATTTGTTTGTTTGGTTGTTTGTTTGTTTGGTTTGTTTGGTTCAACTCATTTATCGAGAAAGGATATAGGTTATATATCATCACGCTAATATCAATAGGAGCGTAGCACCAATGAAGAATGTTTAAAAATCGCCTTTTTTCCTTTTGAGAGCTTTTCACTGCGTGTTAGCGTTAGTCCGAACTAACTATTCCACGTGTCACTATTCAGTAGTCCGGTGAAGCTGTTAAGACCTTGCTAGGTCAATAGCGTAATCAATTCGAGGAAAAAAAGCGAACGAAGTCGCGGGCATAATAAATAATTATAAAAAATAATTCCATATTTCCTCTTTTTATAATAATCCAAAGGAATTATAAGTATACTATAATATATATGTATTTAATAAAAACATATATCCTTTGAAGCCCAATCACCACAAAGCTACTGAACGCATCGGCATAGGATGACCATTCGATCCGGAATTTTTCGTAGATGGTTCAAGACTTTTTATTTTTTGGCATTCATTGACCCTTTGCCAATATTTAGGTTTCAATATGCACTTCGAGATGGGCAGCTGTCAACTATATTATAAATCTGAGAATAGCATCATATTATATGGTGACTAAAAAGATCGATTTTAAATGTATATTAACTCCTTAAATCAATTTTACGGAAAATAATGTATCAGTTTTATAACGTTTATGCCAGAAAGAACATTTCTTTTTCTCGAACTGACTACGCTATTGACTTGGTAAGGTATTTACAGCTTCACCGGACTAGCATATTATTTGTTGTAACCCAATTATCTTTAACGAGGACTCTACGTGATAAGCTATAACTGAATCCCGTGTTCGCAATGTAGACATATCCATAGTATCTAATGAAATTACATAGATTAGAATTAATTCATTTGAAATGAAGTAATATAAAGACTACATACGCGTTAAATGTTAATTTTATTAAATAAGGATACAATTAAACCGCTGTATTAATCAATTCAGAACCAATTATTTATGTTCAATGCGCAACAACATTGTTTTAAACGACATTCATTCTGCTTATAACAAGGAAAACAGTAACGGAAATTTCATTGGTACATTGTAGCTATCTTGTTATGGCGAGACAAACATACGTAACTAAAACGGTTTTATTATACGTTAATACGTATTATTTTAATCTTTGTCTACCCTTGATCTTTAATATGATTAGTTATTTTATATATTGTCAGAAGAACTGACAATGACGATTGCAGAGGTCTTCATGTCTCGTAAAAAAAGAATTCATATTCTTTTTTATGAGTCAATGGTACAACCCCACTGATACCCGATTAAATTAATTATTTAGCTCCATAATGCAAGTTTTATAAGTAATATTTTTTATACTTTTGACCTGGTTACTAAATTGGTTTTTTTTTTTTATTTCAAAGGAAGCAAGGGTAACTGTTAAGTGATCACCATCGTCCATAGACACTAGCAACACCAGGGGAGTCGCAAGTGCGTTGCCAACCTGTGTATAGGCTTGGGGAAAGGGGAAGGAAGGAGTGCCTCCGACGCTCTCACTGACCGAACGAAACACAACAATGCATGCACTGTTACTTCACGTCGGTTTTCTGTGGGTCGGGTGGTAGAACCTCGGGCGAGCTGACCCGTTTACAGGGATATAGGGGAGTAACCAAGCTAAACTACACCCGGATGAGATAATCCACGATACATCAGCGTGTGTAGGATCGTTCATAAGCAGGAATGTCTACTGTAGCTATGTCAACTATTAACAACGGAAAAGTTGCTTCTTATACATACCGAAATACTTTTCTGAGGTTTAAATTTAACTGCGTTTTACAATCTTCAAATTAATAAAACGTAAAGACAAACATATAAAATCATATAAACGTATAAATCCAGCAGGAATTTAATTATAGAAGTTAAACGGGTATATGTTTAAAAAATAGTGAAAAAACAATGATGTCCAAAAACTAACTATTACATTTCATTACGGAACTGTGTATATCAATTATTACCAATTCCCGTTTTCACCAACTCTAAGGGATGAATTCATAGGAGCAAATTTATTTGTACTTATTACATTTAGTATACATTGAGATACACAGAGCTATCTATATATGCACGTATAACTGAAAAAAAGAATACCGATAACTATTTTACCATTAATCAAAACAAATATAATATAGTATAGTTAATAAAACAACTCCCGATATATCTTCTAACATGACCTTTTATAATCGATATCAATATCAAAACACGTTGACTTGTTATCATGAAGAAATAAAACCAAAACATAATATTTTTACAAGCATATGACGACAACATAATAGAGCATAATTATTTGCACAAGTGCATAGCGAAGGTCGTAAAATTTATATTATGGTTATCTCTCTTAAACATTAGTCTTTGCAACACGACGAACGTTGAAGGACGTTATGACGTTGATCGCGAGACGTTCAGTAGAAGGTCTGTGTAGTCTTTAACATTTGTTTATAATAAAATATTTGGAATTTTATTAAAAAAATATTCACTTCCTGAATCATTCTATCGTCTAAGACAGGCTACTATAAATTCGCATTGTAATAATCTGTTTTTAATATCGTTTCTCAAGGTACACTGCTATATGTGGCTATCTATGTATATACGTCAGCAACGTCGGATGTCAGAAGTCATATTGTGGGTATTCTGGAGGGAATTATCTAATTACAAATTTACAACGTTTTTGTTTTATAAAGTATACAAAAATACTAAAAATAAAATACCGTAATATTTACCTGCTAATATTGCTTTATGTGCTTGAAATTCCCTACCACCGACGGCTAACGTAACGTCGGAAAACCTTTCGTTGTCGAAGAGAGCTCCTAAATCATCGGACAACCTGCACTCTGGTACTTTGAACTGGACCACATTGCTCTGTCCGCTGATGTTGATGCTGTCTGCAACTACTGACACTTCGCAGAATATCGTTAACTTATCTTCTGGTAAGAGCCCGTTCGCTTCGTCTAGTAAAAAGTCTCTGGAAAAAAAGAGAAAGATATTACTGTACAATCGCTACTCACTCCTCAGAAGTCAATGATATTATAACTAAAGATATGTTACATACATGATATTTTGAGAAAACAAATGACACGATAACGCACAAATACATAAAGTATTATTGTAACGCCACACTGCCTTAGGTAAAATGTGGAAGTAGGCTGGCATATTCTCTATATCGATGGTGAAAACGAAATAGTTATATGTTGCTTATTTTAAAACGGAAAAAGTCTTAGGGCTGCATAGAAAAATAAATTAATAAATAAAAGACTTTAACGTATTTGTTTTATTTCACATTTAATGTAAATATTCTGAACTAATTAATACTACATATTTGAGAATATGTTATGAGGACTATATTTAGGGACAAATAATATTTACGGGGTTTATCCTGAATGGAAATTCCTATTATGTATTTTCCCTAAGATTTAGACTGAACAAGTACATGTTTTGTTCCAATCACATAAATGAACAATTATAATAGTTAATATAGAATTATTGAAATAATATTAATTTAAATATTTTATAATATAAAACTAGATTGTACACATTTTGCGTGCCCGTTCAATAATCAAAAGATGCCGTAAGAAAACGTAAAAAATTGATTATACCATTATTCGAACTTGCTAGAATCGAAGAGGTCTTTCACCCTGACAATACGTACTAATCTAGTAAGTCATAAAAATTAGCATACCGCCAAAACTTGTCAAGCCTTTTTTCTACATTGAAAAGTTTAATTGGATGAAAATGTTTTACATTTATTTAATCTTTAAAAACAAACATGCTGGAAAAACGACCGTGTAACACCAGCCATGTACTGTCATACTTAGGCGACAGAGTGGTAGAGATCTGTACTCGACTGGGTTGCAACTACCAGACACTGTGACTCACTTTTGGTATCGCGTTCCAGAAATCAGCTAGTATATAAAAGAGCGGCTTGCAAATCAGCGTTACACGGCCTTTATTGATTACGCTGTGCTCACCATAAGGTACAGTGCTTGGATAAAAACAAAAAAAAGTTCGACGTAAAAATATAAGTTAACTTAGTGTGTATTGTGTCATATAGGAATAATAATAATATTCAAACTTCAAGGACATGGTGCTTCTAAAATACTAGTTTCTATGTTCAGGTCATTAAACCGAATTCTCTCTGTATTAGTATGTATGTGTAGTAGCGTGGGTTTGTAAGGAAATATATATATTATTATTATTTTGCTTTTGTAGATATTATTATTATGTGGCATGAGGGGCGTTTGATTAAAACATATCTGATGTTAAGTGACGTAACGGCTCAAGATACACGGTGACAAGTCGTCAAATACAGAGTAGTAAATGTCGGTAGCGAACTAGACTATCCTGTCATCTCTCTGACATCCTTAAATACGTTGTTACTACATTGTGCTAAACAATATCATGCGTGTGAAACTTTCCTCGATTTTATAATTCATTATTTATCAAATCGCTGTCAAAAAGCAACCACTTTCGAAATCGTCAGTTACAATCGAAGCACCGGAGATTTGAAGACCGTCTTTGTGCATATATAATTAACTCACTAATAATCGTTGTAAATTTAATTCATATTTTTTCGTATTTTCGCTTACATTAAAAAAAACAAATGCAGATGTTAGATTAATAAAAATAGATTAGAAAACAATGATTATTAATGGTTTACTCAATTTAAAAGAAAGTAAAATATATGAAACTAGCTAACGTCTGCAACTTTATAGGAATTAATTATGATATAAAAAAAGTGTGTGTGTACTTATGTACACGCTTTAGAAGTTATACTTCTTTAGCGTAACAAGATAAAAATCTTTTCAAAAATTTTATCTTTCGCATTACTCTACGTTTGTAGAAAAAACGACACTAACAATAGAAAAAAGGTATTTAATACATTTAAAGTTTTAATACAAAGAAATACAAACAACAAATACAAAGAAACAAAATGTTGACTATAGCTAACTTCAGGGTGTCGGTTTTACGTTACGGTGTGCGCGCGCATCGTAAAAATTTTCATCATTTTTCCCTAACGCGCCAAAAGAAGTATAACTTCAAAAATTTATAATAAGATAATTATATACTATATCATTTATACGTAACGTAATTCTCGCTATTAGCCCTCAAGAGAAGCACTATCGCTGCTGCGCGATCCAGAAGCACTGGGTATGCCATACCCGCGTGTCTTTGATTAATAATATCTTTCGATCAAATTATCCGATATAGAATTTTTTTTTTTCATTTTAAAGCTTAGACAGTGTAGATTAAGAATATATCCATAGAATTGTCATAAAGAAAAAATTATCTTGAATAATATAGAAAAAAATCAACATAAACCCTTAAAATGAGGTGTTTTATTCAAATTACCATATTTAGGCAGAATTTATAGATAAAAAATTTTTCCCGACGGCATTTGAAAGGGAATTAAATGTACTTTTAGATAGTTATTTCGTCATTTAACTGTAATTGATAAAAGATATTTATTTAGTTAGGTAAAGTTCAGTGTTTTTAGAATGATAATACTTCATTAAAAAATATGGATTCATTATTCTTTTATTAATACAAACATTTAAATAACTTTATAAAACTTATATTTTAAATGGATTGATGCTACAAAAAATTAAGAATATAACTTCAAGCTACATTTTTCACAAATTTTGGCTGTATGTTCTTTACACATTGGAATATTACATTTTAAACACTTATAACATGTTTTTCGGTCTAATGAACTGGGACAAAATCCACATCGCTTATATTTTTCTAGTTTATTGTCAGCTATCAAATCTCTAGGGTCTTCTGTTTCAGGTAAATCTCTATAATCTAGGAAAGCTTCTATTTGTAAGCGTAATGTCGTTTGTAAAGTAGGCAGTTGAAGTCTTCTTATCAAAAATGGCTTAATAAGAGATAAAGATAGATCTAAAATATAATCATTCCGAGTTATCGTTTTATTACTACTTATTAAATTATAAATAATGAAAGAATTCACATTAGCTTGGTCCAGCATTCAATAAAAATAGCGCACTCCAAAAAATGCACTTGAACTAAGCAATATATACAATAAAACTGACTGATTATATAAAATATCGATCAGAATTCTTTTAAAATAGATATTTTAGAATTCTAATTATATAAATACAAAAAAAGAACTGAAAAACACAATTTTATGCAAAACGTTGAGTCAGATAAAATAACAAAATACTGACGCTACAACAGCACTGGGTAGCGCATACCCATAGACTGACTACGGCCGCCTATATTTTAGTCCGTATTCACAGCTCAAGATAACTATGGTGGGGAATCTGTAGTGGGGATAGTAGAGATTTTTCCCCTAGGTAAAGTCACCTTCTCATTGTAACCATTTCTGAAGGAGAAATATTTTTAATTTACACCTGGGTATCCCATACCCAGTGCTTCTCTTGAGGGTTAGTTGTGAAAATTACTTCCGACAAACAAACACACTTTACCTCTTTATAAGGAATACTATAATTTTGCTTTTACATTTAAGACTTCTAGTAAGTTTAATTGATAGTAATGTATTATTGAACATCACTCACGATGCCAAATTAGAATGCGGTCCGCATATTCAATTAAAACATTAGCGATAAAATTAATTTGCATCGTATTTGTTGTTCGAAAAACCCTGTTATTAACAATTGTAAGTTGGTTTATTTTACCTACTTGCATAGCTTAAAATGGTCCTAGATTATTTTATTAAGACCTTCAATACCATATCATATTTGATTAGAAAAACTAGCAGATACAATGAGATAGAATCACATAGGAAACAATTTGGAAAATATCTGAACTTTGATATGTTGCCCTAAAAATGACATAAGTTAGAACTTGTAAACAGCGGACTTAACCACAAGTATGTATCAGAAATGAAGTCAAACTAATTACTGCTCTATTTAATGCGTCTTATACAAACTGTATTAATCAAATTTATTTTTCATTAAAATGTAACATTTTATTGAAAACAAAGAGATGTTTTATATACCAACGTGTTTAAGGCGATAACCACGTTTACCGATCTGTTACAGTTACAACGCTTTGTGCATAGAGTAACTAAGCTGTGGGCAGAAGTGTAAGCTGATTCATAATTCTATGGCTCAGTTGGGTACTATTTAGTGCGGTTAAACACGTTTAGTAAACTGTTATGAATCATGTTTTTATTATTTTTTACGACGTTCCTTCGAGATAAAAAAAAAAAATTTAATATTCCGGCGACCCGGGATAACGTCCAGAATTTATATCGCATTTCCTATCTCTTTTTTATTAACAGATTAAATAATATAAAAAAAGAAAACAACAAATTATCACATTGGACGCAACATACAACATTATTTATTATATATTATTATTTATTTAGATATTACCTACAAACGTGGAAACCACAGAATCTCAAAATGTCAAATTATGATGCGATAAAATTATAATAATGACGTATGTTTCGTCAACGCGTGCTTTTTGATTATTGTATTTAGATTTTATTCAAAGTATGATTTAAGTATAATTCGAGCAAGAAACGAAACGTCATTGGACACTTTCATGAGTCGATAAATAAAAAACTTAGTTAAACATATTTTAAATGGTATTTGAACTACGCATCCTTATATCTAGCACAATAAAAAAATATTACCTATGCGCCAGACATTAAGTTCAAGGATAAAGTGTGTTTTATTGTCAAAAGATTATTTTTCAGGTGCACAATTATGTGAATTAATGTCTGGAAGTGTGTTGTAGTACCCTGTATTACTTATATAATATTAATTTATTTTTTTCTATAATGACATAGGCTACGTTTAATCTTATTAACTTCCATATTGTAATTAATACGCACGAATTCACGGGCGGTTGTTTCCTTTTGCTTTTATATAAGTAAAATAATAAACAAACACTATTTAACACTAGTTTCAATTATTTTTAATATATTAAACGATAATAATTTGATAAATAATATGAATATTACCATAATAAATTAATCCTTAATCCCTAATAAAATAATATAAAGTAACGCTCGAAGTGGGTTTGACGTGAGATTCTATATATTATTCTGTAGGAATAAGAGTACATATATAGGTTTACACTCATCATAAATCATAGCTATCTTTGTACAATCTAGTATTTTAGATCTCTACTACAAAAAATAAGGCTATATTTTTATGCAATATACGTTATTCTAATTTATATTAGATTATGAAATGATTTATTGTAATATATTAACATACTTTAAAGATACAGATTAGAATAAGTAACTCTGTAGTCAATTGAACAACTGAAAAATATAAATAAATACATTTTTTGCAGAATTCAATAAGGATTGATAAGTCAACTAAGAAGGTAGCCAAAGTGACGTTTAGACTCTTGCTACATAAAATTTAAGATTTAACGGTAATAGAAAATACTTTTTGTAGGTGGTAGAGCCACGCTAAAGCTATTACTGGATTCAGTATGTATGGGTCGGCTCGCCCGGGATAGTACCACCCGACCCACAGAAAACCGACGTGAAGCAACAAAGCTTGCATTGTTGGGTTTCGTTCGATCAGTGAGACCGCCGGATACCCACCTCGCCTCCCTATCCCCCATTCCTATTTTTTTTTATGACATAGTAGGCAAACGAACAGGTGGGTCGCCTTATGTTAAGTGATCACCACCGTCCATAGACCCTAAGAACACCAGAGGAGTAGAAATTGCGTTGCCGGCCTGTGTTGTAAGTTTCTATGGACGGTGGTGATCACTTAACATCAGGTGATCCGCCTGTTCGTTTGCCACCTATGTTATAAAACAAAAGTTTATACAAACGATATATGGTTTGTCCTCATAAATTAGAGAAATTACAATCGAAACATGGGCTAAACCAACCTTGTGTAGATACTCGTACTCCGATTTATATACAAAATTAGGTTAATTACATTAACCCCGAACATGACACCGTAATACGTGTATGAGGTGAATAATAATTTATACATACCTCCTAATAAATTTTTTGAAACCCCAATCCTTGCCTTGCACGAATCTGTACGCCCTTTGTGACTCCATTGCTTTAGTTTCTTCCCGTTTTGCGTTTAATATTGAGAACTTGAACTTTGCACGTACTTCTGATTTATTACACGACACTAATAATAGATATAATGATAAATAGTCTTTGCTCTCTTCGTCGAGGCCTTTTGGATTAACACGAAGACACCATTTTAACTTATCACTAGCACCAGCTGAAAAAGTCGATGATTTTAACACTTCACCCATTTCTTCTCTACAAAAACTAAAATTGTTTATTGTCCACATGTAACTGAATTTAACCACTTTGACCTGGAACAATGGAAAAAATATTATATCAGACACTCTCAATATATTATAAAACATATTTTTTCTTAGTTAAAAAAAGGTAATGAGAATAAAAAGCTGAAAACTCAAGAGGCAGAAGCACAAACGCTATAAAAGTATAATGGATAAGAATAAATCAATGGATGACAGAATCGCTTTCACAAGGTGTCCTTCAGTAAGCGAAATGAGTGACCCCTCCCCGGATAATAAATCTTCCACAAAGGTCCAAAACTACCCATTCACTGTGTTATCGTTAGTCCTTTCTTTATGTTTTGTTTCTAATCGCTCTGCTGACAGGAACAATAGAAAACAAACAAGCATGACACTTCGATCCAAGTTTAACGATTAAGTTATGACAAATAAAATCTTACTGTCTATACATAGATATATACGAAACAGTAAGTACCTATTATTCCATTCTCATTTGAAGGTTAGGATGTTATTAGTAATATTTTATGGGACAGTTATTATTACCTATGGGTATGTACTTGAAATAATATAAATAGTTTTGACATTGAGTTTATCTAACCCTACATGTAAGCGTTTATCAGAGATAAATAATTTATCAAGTACTATCGCAAATTGCGAATTCGGATATTGTGGGTAAGCTAATATTAATGACGTGTCGGGATGGGCACGTGTAGTGAGTGCGCCGAAGGTCGGGAGGAATAGGCATAGTGTCGGACGCAGCCTGGGCGCCACTGGTCGTTGCCCCCGACCGTTGCTTGACTTGCGGTGCTGCTGGGGTCTTCGCCCGGTCGCCGACCCGACCCAAGGCCGCTGTCATCATCCCCGCGTATTGGCGGACATACAAATTTCATCTGTTTGCAAATGGCACGAGAACTGCTAATAATGTCATACGTAGGCCTTGAAAATTTACCTGTACGAGTGGAAAAAGTACTTACACACTTTACGTCTACCTGTTGCTGCAAAGAACAGGTCCAGTTTATATGAAACGTTTGTTTTGTTTCGTTTGTAGTACTTACATTTATTACGGTAATTAAAATAATTAAAAATCGTATATCAATTCATAAAAAGTAAATATTTGAACACATTTTTGGGTAGGATGACCAATGCTATGATATGAATGACATAAGTCGCATTGAAACGTGCTAATAATCATATATGAGGACTCAAACACGGAAACAATAATTACCATATTCTTTATATGTTATTACACAAAAAACAAATATACATATTATATTTTATAGGTGGATACAGTTTTTATTATTCATCGATTTTTTTAATAACTCATAAGAGAATTCTAGGGTATTGTCAAAATGAACGAGACCTTAATAAACGAATGTGCCGCTACGTTGCGCTTCAAGCAAAAAATACCGTTATTGCTCGCAAACTAAATAGATTTTTAGACAAAAAGCATCAAAAAGGTAATACCGGGTCGGTAGCTAAGTCGCACAACGGTCGTCCCAATAATTATTTGAGCCGCTCGCGTTGCAACGCGTTTCATAATCGAGATATTAAAGCAGTATTTCTCAAACACAAAACTTTATTACTATACAAATATAATTTAGGTATTCCTTCTTTTCTTGTCCAATTTAACGATAAATTCGTTACGTTTACACGTGATAGATTCAGAAATGTGTTTCTTGAATACTTTTTGCTTTCCACGACTGTTTCACTTTTTGCGATTAAAAATTCTGCCTAATCTAGATATCGTAATTGCTCGCATATTACATAATTATTTGAAACAAAACTTTAGTTAAAATTTAAATCAATTCCATTTTCAAGGTATAGCATAAATTGAGATCCAGGTCTACAAATATTTGGCTTTTACGTACAAAAGCTACAGGTATTACATTTAAATGTATTTCGAAATACGGACGGAACTGCCAATAGTTATCAGAACTTCACATGATGAAATCAAAAAAGCTACGTATCGTAATTGTATTAATGTTATTGCAATAAATTTATTAAACAATTTATTTTTAAATAATTTCCGTACCTACTTGAAAAACGATTTTATCACGTTCTACAACTTTATCAGATAGTTTTGAAATAGCTTTATCAAAAGTCGCTAAATGATTGGCCGTCACGTTGCGTAGATACCGATGACCGCATACGTGTTCGAGCTATAAGAAATCTACACATTCGCATCGTGACGTACGAGTCACCTCCACTGTTTGAACACCAGTCGTATATATATATATTGTACTTCCTAGTTCGTTTATGTATGTGCGGGTTAAGACAATCTTTATCTGCAAGAACGTTTCAAGTTTACCGATAAAATGCTCATTAAACAAAATTATAATTTATTCGTTACTTGAATTACATTTAGTTGATGATAATTGGAACGTATACATATTTATTAATTTACAACAGATGACTTTTATGATATTTAATGTGATGAGCTTGTATTGATAATTCATTTAGACGATAATTTACTCAAGATTGCCGAGGTTAAGGATAATAACCGTTATCAGGAATTAGTTAACACAACAAGGAACCTATAACTTTTCGATGACAATAATGACTTAATTTTACGATGTTCAAATAATCACATTTCTTTTCGGGTCCTTCAAAGGAGGTGTGAAGAGACACTTTTGCAAGTCGGCATGATGGCGACCGCTGCCGTTGGTATTTAACACCGACAGTCACTGTTGTTTTTGGACTGCCATATTTTCCATCAGGTATAGTGCAGTCATTTTGCCGAACTAGTACAAAAAATAATAACAATAACTACGGCACTTGTTATATACAAAAATATATAAACGGCTAAAATACATAAAATTAAATACTATGTTATGATGGCCTATCAAATAAGGAAGCTGTCGTTACGCTGAATTACTAGTGGAAGCTTTGCTAATGATTGGAAGATAAGATTAAACGGTTATTGTCGATGATACTTTTTCTAGTAATAAAGTGTTTCATCATTCAGTAACATCAGCAAGTTTCAACAGTTTGGTTCTTACATTGTGAGCAAATAATTATGGTGGAATGAAAAATATTCACAGTTTCTCAACATTTGAGTAACTCTTTATAATCTGCCGCTAAATTGGGTGCTGTATGAATTCGTTTTATTAAATTCGTCGAAAATATTTATGAACATGGGGATCTACAATGGAATAAAGGAAATAACACCCATCCGAGTATTCTTACAATACTGTTGAATGCGATATGATTATTACTATGTAAAAACGTGATTTCTTGATATTTAGAATACTTCTTCCATATATGTACGTGTCATTATATTGATTATCATTATGGATATTGTTTAACGGTGTAAAAAAGAAACACGTGACCATTTCGTGGTTTTTCTTATTTACCTATTGTGATTTCACACACGTATGACTAAATACCTTTGTAAGAAAACGTGAAATCATTTAAGTCTACTGTGTAATGTAATCATGTAAATATTATATTTGTTTTGTATATTATAATAGTACAACTCTCGTTTTATATTATTTATACTTACAGCGTTTTGAAAATTCTACTTAACATAAATAGTATCTTCACAGAACTAACAAATATTTTATATTTATTTACAATTGTGGATAATGCAACAGTCAACAGTCCGATGAATAATATAATAACAATAATAAGGAGCCTACTGGACTGAAAACCTACTAAACTTTATCACATCGTTACAACTAAGAAAAAAAAGACGAGAATAAATGTGAAAAGTGAAAATGACTTCATATATAAAAACTAAAATTAACCTATGGAATAGAAAACGAGATGGCAAATATAATCAACAATATTAAAATATAAATTACTGTATGTTGTTTAAATAGTCACGGATATAGAATGTTTTTAATTGTTCATTTGAATATAAAAGCTCGATGGTCAAATGCGTCTAATGAGATGTGCTTGGATGCGAGCATTCGTTTTACAATTGTAAAAACGAGTCATAGGTACAATTGGCCTGTAGTAAAAAGTATTATTCTTGTAAGTTTGAATGATAGATGTTTTAGGATATCGATATTCAAAATTGGTGTTAAAATAAAAAGAGATAATTACTTGTGTGAAGCACCAGTTCTCCGCGACGGGTGTATTCCCGTCGTGTAAGGGGCTGGGCACGCGGCTCACCGCCATGCCGCCGGCGCCGTTCGAGGAGACGCGCGCCGACTGCGGAGCGGGCGCGCCGCCGCCCGACCCGCCACCGCCACACTCGCTGCCTGAACCGAGCCTGTAAACCATACATGCACACACTTACTACCTCACCTAACTTATGTACCTTAAACCTAGGCTTAACAATTCACAAGCGGATATTACGAGTTGTTTTTATTTTGACAACCAATCTTCTAGTAGATTATTACTGCCATTGTCGAGTAGGTAATGAATGATATTACAAATTCAACAAGATGGTGGCCCTTTTGTTAAAAGTTTCCAGAGTTTTTGTGGCATCTCAGAATCCATGCTCCGTGGTACTACTTCCCATACACTTCACTTATACACAATACCCAAACTATATTACGTACAACACCACCAATATTACAAAAAATAGAGTCAAATAACACAAATGAAGAATGTTTCAAAATCGGGGTGTTTTTTCCTTTTGAGAGATTCCGCTGCGTGTTAGCGTTAGCCCAAAGTACGCGGAAGCGAAGAAGTCAGCACAAGCTATTATGAATAAAACATAAAATCCAAGAGACTAAGATCCCGCCAAAAACTCCCCATAACACGAGTTACTTGCAATAAAACGTGTTATAACGTGACCTAAGAGTGATTAGAATGAACGGACAACTACCACTTTACTAGTATGTTACGATAGTGATTAGTATTTGTTAAGTTCACGGAATTGATAATAAACGAAGACATTGTAATAACTAAACCAATAGAAAGGAGGTCACTTCAAGGAAGCGAAGAGCACTTTAACTATTAATAACATACACTATATATTATGCTGAAATTGTTTACTTAAATATAATCCTCAATACTAAATACTTGACAAAGCCGACTTATACAATAATAATTCGCCGGGTAGTTTGTTTTGTTTCTCATAGTATTATTTGAAAAATTTCCTTAATAATGTTTTAAGTTTTATTTGATAAAAAATTGGGATTGTAACTTATTCTACGTAATCTTTTCACAGCAAGTGATTCGTTTTTAAAATTAATGGATTAATATAAAATTAAACGTCATGGGTGTTCGTGGCGAAGGAAAACATGTTGAGAAAATGTAAACACTAAAAACTACTCCCCTGTTTTAGTATGCTGTCTCATCATAACATCTCATCGAGATTGTATCTTTGCTAAGTAACGGCTGGAGTTATTATTATGAAGAATTTAAGTTTCCTCCACTTATTTCATTCTAAGATTTCAGAAGCTACATGTCAGGCATTAACATAAATGACCAGAGATTAAAGCTCCATATATACCTACAGAAAATTTAAAATCCTTTCAATTCATATGTAGTACGAAGTCCGAGTCCCCTCAAATTATTTTTGTACACAATTTTTAAATTATGCTTCATAATATGCCAATAACGATTGATTATTGCGAAACATATTGCATTAAACAATAAATACCAATACGTGTGAAGTAATAAAAAAGACAACGTTATGTTAACGCTTGACCTACTGGTCGCTAGGCAATACCTGCAATTTCTCATGGAATTGAATGCAAGGCGAAAATGTAGCAACGCCGTAATAGGCCAATCAACGATCGCAGTTTCGCTTCCCAACTCTGGGACACGAGCACACAATACAACAAACCTTTACGTACCAATTCTTACGTTAGTTAACAATGAGGACTCCGCGAAATAAGAATCATATATAAATCTTTCAGCTTTTCGGTTTGTGCTGTGAAAATATCCAAGAAGTGGCACATACGTACAATGAGCGAGATATGCAGCTGTCCTGCGAGACTTTCACGAACTGTATTTCGATTACCAAATAAGCGTTAGAATCTGTGTCAGTTTCATCACCGCACTGTATCCGCTCATGGTCCGCTTGCGGTCACTTTTTGTGAACGTACATACAATATACACATACGTGTAACCAGAGTACGAAAGTCATGTAGCGCGGTCATTTAAACTCTTCAGTAACACAAGTACCGTGTGTCCCATAACCATAAAAAAAGGACTCTGTGGTGAATACGTGTTTTCCGTGTCCGTGTTCGATAGTGTATTTACCTACTTCAAAATATTTACAGACTTGTGGTCCAGATAAAATACATCCATGAGGCTAATACGAAATAATTAATGATTACGATTTCCTAGTTATTTGACAACGTAGTGGACAAGATATCAGCTTTATAACCTTTCCTAGTTAGATTTCCTAGTTATTTGACAACGTAGTGGGCAAGATATCAGCTTTATGACCTCCACAATATCTTCATATCATCTTAGATTCTTTTGAGTATCAAGCTATGTTTGTAGCTGACCATGAGTTGTATAGAATGTTATATAGTATTAAAAGCAGTAATTTACATGCACTGATGGTTTCCTAGCGAGTCATTCACTATTACCGAGCGAATGTTTATCTTAAATTGAAAATAAATTATTTATTTTCTCTAGAGTCTGGCTTTGGATTCACAATCTTTACTGATTACGAGCGTATGTTTCTTTTTCATTGAGAATCACGGCCTCAACGATAAATTAAAAAATAAAGTACATTCAATATACATTAGTCGCAATACGAGTAAAAAAGTGAACCGGGACATGAAAAATAAAATAAAGGGAACATAGAAATAGTCTGAAATAGAAGAAAGAGGCTACTGGAACTGCAATCGAGCGATGAAATTATGTATGTCAAACAAAAAGTGTCACAGCGCTAAATAAAAGTAGGCTAAGTGAATTAATCGGCACGACCCAGAAACTGACATCGAATGACTGCCTCGACAGAGACGAGTCTCAACTTTTCGAATGAAGTGAAGGTAACAGAAAGGTAATTATTTTTACGATTCAAAGAAACAAAAGTTATCACACTGTTAAGTTATATAGGTGTTTGAGAGTATAATAAAATTATTAAAGCAGGAACTGACAACATGCGCAATAATAACGATAAACTGGATAATGATTATATCTGTTGAACATTTAATATTATTATTGTATTTCATGAGGGTCAATTACGGATAAATGTTCATATCCCTTTGTGGAATAGATAAGAATATACGTACAGCGATCTGTCCGAGGTCGATCAACAATTTACCACCGCGGCAAATGGAGCGGCCCGATCGACCTACATTTTGCTTCAGTAAAGCGCTTGTACGAAGATTAATAAATAGATGAATCACATGAATTGACACATGCACGACTTTTCACTTGAAAGGGCGTATAATAAAGCAAAAATAAAAGACACTGATTCTTCATATTCCAATGTTTCTTTGGCGATAAGTTAATTGAAATATGATTCTGAAATGTAGGGACAATTTGTTAATAAGGTCTTAATACTATTTATTCATTATAAATAATATCTACCATCATGCCTTGCCTGTACTGTGCTAGGCACAATGTATGGAAAATAGCACACATATATTGCTTTCTTTCCCTCCCTACAGATCTATTAAGTCCTTCCTACACATACTTTCATTACTGAAATCTGATAACTATTTAGTAAACCATACATCCAAGTATAAAATGAACATTTAAATTTAAAAGTATATTTATAAAAACCACAATTGTTATTAATTAAGTACTATATTTTATACTTATATTTTATTGAATAACCTAAATTTCTTAAAACAAAAAAATGTTTTACATAATCCAGTATTTACTATATAATATCATAGTAAATGGTAATACTTTATTTGAGCAGAATTAGTAAAACCGACGAGGGAATAACACCCCTTAGTTTGGACGTAAGTCACAGTCGAGCCGGATGACCCTTGCGGTAGACCACCCACCCACAGGTAGAACTGCCGAAGCGACGACAAAAAATATCGTTAACATCTCTCTACTGTTTTTATCACAATGCTTCATTTATTTGCCACACCTGTAACATGTGAATTGTGAACGATATATGTTGATAAAGAAAGGAAACAAAACGAGGCCGTGTACTGTACGATGCAGATCTAGGATCGCAGTCAATTTAATTATTTATAAGAACTTTGTTACATTTTTTGATACAGATAATTAGCTATTTTTAATTTATTTTTGTTAATATCAATATTTCTAATTTATGTACAAATTACTACTATATCAATCATATTATTGAGGATAAACATCTATAAAATAGAATTGACAACCGTATCGAATCTATTGTTGTTCAATATATCATTATTAAGCAAAATACTTAGTCAATTATAATAAATAGACATTATGTAATGATAACGCAAAGAATGAGAGACTTACAAAATTCTCTATAGTACGTATCACTCAGTGGTCTGCCATGATCTTATTATAGATGTCATCCGACCTACTCGCATCCTCTTCTATATTTAAGTCCTCTACATTCGTCTCGTCTCAACACACGATTTAACGTATCGAAAGATCCGAAGAAAAAATTCAAGCCGTAAATGAGGTAATAAAATTTATATACAGTTTCGTTATAGTGATTTAGACATTGTTATTGTATTGTATTACTAATCAATTTTACATTATTCAAAAACAGAAGTTTTATGTCCATATTTGTAACAGCAGTACATTATAAAGGATTTTTTGGAAACAAATTAATGAAAAAGAAAAGTACCGGGTACGGTTTTATTCAGTATAATGTTCTATTGAATATGAGACCTTCAAAAGGTTTGAATAATCATTGTTGCGTACATAAATTTGCAATCAATATAATAATAAGCTGCGAACACTTGGCAAGACAATGAAATCGAAATAAGGACTATAGAACAATGTGCGTCCCGGTACGCATAATAAAAGTGGTTTTATTTTACAAAGTATGGTTCGTTGATGCAGCGACGCTATACGGGGGGAGTAACCAAGTGAGCATTGCCCTCTTAACGATGACTGCGTGCTGTGACTCAGACGCCCTGAGGACGACCCGACATTATAGGGTCCTCGACTGGGACCTGAAGGACGGCTTGTTTACCACGAACAAATAATCCTATAGTATCGTCCCCGCTTTATTATGAATATCTTTACTGCCATTAATTTCACGCATACGTTTTAATTATTTACAAATAACATATTAAGATTTCTGTAGTAACAATAATATTATTTTTAATAAATAAGTTCGAAAATATTTCAGTTAGTTTTTTTTTATTATTATGTTTATAAGAAACTGAGGCTATTAATATCATTGTTGTTTAACAATTGTGTCGTTACATTCCAAAACAAGCTAAATCCAATTTTAGCCGTTCCTAATAATTTACGTTATTTTTCAAGATCTTAAAATTTTGTACATATAAAAAAAGGAACTAAAAACCTTATGAACGGCGAAGTTAGTACTTCGTTCTCTGTGTATGAAAACTGGAAATCTTAAAGAAATTAAACATGTTATATGAACGATTAATATTGGTTTTAGCTCATTTTGAAATGTAACGACACATATCATTCAAGTTCGTTTCTATATATTTATTTAGAATATGAAAAAAAAGGATATTTTCTTTTGATATAAATATTTGGTCGTAGTATGAGTAGTGCACTGAAACAAAATACACACATTTTGTTTTAATGCCCTTTACAGAATTGTTCAACAACACATAAACATCTTGAAGTCTAGCGATACATCGTATACCGATTCGGTATATTGAAAATCTTTCCCAGAACGGTAAATAGCGGTCGAGGTTTCCAATAGTCGCAAGGATTTCTTTGAACTAAGCTTGTAGATGTGGTAGATATATGATGAAGTGAAGATTCGTATGATACGAGGTCATGTCTTATACCAACACAATACGAGTAAAGACCGACGTTCTGTTCAGTGGACATTTTAATAATAGACTTATTGTATCATGTCCGGTGATGACGCAACAATCGTATACGGGGCGAGGTTACCTCAATGATAAACCTATTCACCACAAAATGTCTAAAAACTGTGCTCGATAAGTTCTAATTAAATTTAATCGGTTTGGAAGAACTATATTATGTGCCTATGAAGCACACAATTTTGTTATTTCTATCTACGGTTGTTATTTTGTATTTATAAAATATAATAAAAAATGCGTACTTTATTAATGAATTACGTACCACAGTCGTTGTAAATTATTCATGTGTTGTAGTAGAAAAAAAACTTAATATCCTAGTCTCGATAAAGCACGTTTAAATTTATAAAAAGAAGATATATTCTTTTATAAGATGACCAGTGAGCAAAAGACACATAATTACTACATTGATCACAAACTAAGGTCAATTCTAAATAAATTATCGTATAACTGATCCGCACAAATGTTCCTCCAAAAACAATGAAGCGTTTATAAGAATGGATGCGTTGAATTTTGAACAATGATGAGAAAGAAGGTTAGTATAGCGCCGTCGATAAGTTAAGTAGAATTCATGAATAAATCAGAAAATGATATTTCAGAGACATATTTCATAGAATTTAGAATGTTGTAAGTAGTTACAAAAATAGCAATCATGTGAGATTGGTATCGTGCAAACAGCGCAAATTGTAGGTGTGACGTCTGGAATAATCAAACACATGATGTATTCAAGGTCGCGGCAGCCGTCATCATTTCATACACAATTGTAAATATAACAATAACTACTCAATGTCAAAGGCAATAGCTTCAAGAAAAAAATATATAATTTATATTATATTCGTACAGTGGCCCCGTTATCATAAATATAACGTCGAATTAAATAAATTGTACTGTTAAATGAACAACATGGAGGACTTTTCGGATATTAGGGAGCATTGAACAAGTGAAGAAGTAACAATAGCTTGCATGAATATACTCTTGATGTTGATGAGGACAAACGATAAACATCGGTGCATTGAACGTTACGTATAAAATATACCTTTATAATTGTAACATGGTAAACCAAATAAAAAATCACTTCAAAACGGCTGCACCGATCTGGCTAATTCTTTTTTCTTTTGTTGTTGTTTTTTTTGTCAAGACAAGGTTTTTATGAAACCAAACGTTCGAAGAATCGTACGGAAAAGTGCATAATTTGGGTTAAAAATGTTCATTTAAAAAAAAGTAGAGGGATATTGAAAAATATCGATCATGTACATTGACCATTTCTTTTTCATTAGATGGTCGGTAGTACTGTAATATCTTTGTTAGTACAACCGCGCGAAGCCGGCCGAGCAACTAGTTTTAGATACAAATTCAGTAAACTTCTGACAGCGAATACGGAACTGAACACTATATAACCTCTATGTGACCGAGATGTGCGAGGACGCAAAGGTGAGACCGCACTGCGTCAATAGAAGAGCTACTACGTAAACGCCACGTGATATGGCGACACGAGAAGTTCCATAATCCAATATTTTAGGTCATGCTAACCCAGTTCAGTATGAGTGTTAAAAGAATCCTACGCCAAACCATGCAATGACTCCATACATACAACTCACTTTATATATGCAGTTGCTCCGAAATCACAACTGATGTATGACTGACGGAAATTCTAGAGAACCAATGTCCTTACCATGAATCTAAAACTGGATTGTATAATCTAAAAATCTACGACTTACACTGCGATTAAAGATATACTGTAGAATGAAACACTCGCAAAACTGTGTTATAATCTCGCTTACACTGTATGCATTATAATTGCGTAGTTTTCTGATGGAATATTTTTAGTTGTTAAAGCCAATTCAATTTTATCTAAAAATCATTGTAGAATTAGAAATTCGAACGTAATATATAGTCCAACATTCAACAACATTTGTTGGTAACATTTCCTACTTAATTAACAAGTTATCTTTAGGAAATAATGATATAAGCATTCGATTATGACGAGGATGAATACGACGAATATATAATTAAATGGAAATATATACTATTAATATATGAAAACGTTATCGTTGACATTCAAAGATAAACTTAATCAATGAAAGTCATTAATATATATTGGATAGTTTAGGTACAGATATTAGATAATAAATGTAATTTTTATGTATACTGAGAGAGAACTGGCATCATTATTCTAATTATAAGAAGCGGAATTATATACATTTTAAGAAAGAAAGAGTTATTTTCTTTTTCGGATACGTTTCTAACCTAAAGATAAATTGCTGTCGTAATAGCTCCCTTAGTTAACTAAATAATAAAATATTAAAAAAAACAGTTGTTTAATACCTTTTATAATTTTATTACCGATAAATAATTATGTTTAAAATTTGCATATAGCTGATATTTCAGACGCAACGGCGATTCACATGTGTTTTTTAGGTTTCATTTCAAACTTATTTACTTGGGACTTTCGGTGAGGGCTGGTATGGTTTGGGATAAGCATATGAAAAAAATAACGGTCCTTATTTTCAATTATATGCTACTAAAAAAACAATTTATCTTCAATTTATCAGGGACATCTAATTGAATTTTCCGCTATTATATAGGGCTGTATAATGCCTAATAAAACTACATACTTTTTAGATCCTACAATAAATGTATTAATTCGATTAATACACCTACACACATGTTACATATTTTTAACTTAATAAGCACCCAAAATTATATTCATAAGTTATTATAAACATTTCATAACTTTTATTTGTTGTAACTATTGTATTATATTAGATTCCCGTTGGGTACTCCAGAATCCTGTATTGTGAGAGACGTTATTCCGATATGATATAAGCAAAAGGTTTTTAAATATTAATTACTACTAGGGAAAAATACAGGCTGCAGTATTTTCAAGTTCTAATAATATATTTCTGTGTTACTTAAACATCATGAAAAAAATAAATAAAGTTAATTTAAATAAGAAGTATGTTGCAAAATGTTAAGGTCGTATATTCGTACGACAGCGACAACGTTGCGCCTTTATATTACTTCCTGGTCGTAACAGAGATTAACGTTAGACTGTACAGTGGCGGAATCGCAGTCGTTCGTCGATGATCTTGAGGTTAAAGTAACAAGACAGAACTATAAAATCGCATATAACCTCAGCTGTCGAGTAATAGAACGTTTGGCCTCGTGAGGAATCGAGCGACGGATCGACAAACTGAATAATGGTGAGACAACATCGTTACGTCACAACCTTCATAGGCCGGGGCTATGACGTAGAGCATTCACGCCTACCTGTTTGCACGTGGCCAGTAAAACCAACTTTATAATGAAACTGCTCACGTGAAACTCTTCAATAGCAACCTACTTTTGGTCTATTATTGAATCTTATAATTGTCGCACTGGAACACCTTATTAAATCGTTCATTCACTACACCGTTTTATTATAATAATAATGAGGTAGCAATTGAAAAAATATTAAAAAGTAAGTAAACAAAATTATCTCAACTATCTAACTTATATTCAAGGAAAATAAATAAATAAAAATTCTACGTACTTTAACCAAGAGGAGCGCGCGGTTTGCTGATTATACCTAGAAAGGAAACCAGAATATCGTTATAGTGATAAATACACACGTGACTTCGGCGGGGAGGTCTAGGATCAAGGTTCGCACCACAAAAGATTATCATGGGCACCGCTGAGCGAGGATAAATTGCGAGGCGGAAGTTAACGAGCGAGGCTGAGGACGGACCGGGCGGTCAATTCACGAACTGTTGTACACACAGGGACATCATAAAGCGGTAAATACTTTTACCGTTGTACAGTACATACGCAGCTAACTGAAGGGCACGTTACACTGGAGACTACGAACTAGATTGACGTCATAACGAAAGATGTGGTTGTTGCCTAGAGGAAAATAAACATTTAGTACCTATTTTTCATTTTAAAATAAATTGTGACTTCCAGAAGGAAACACAATATATTAATCATAATCCATTCTTTTTACATAAATATAAATTCATAAAGCGCTATAAATAATAGGATACGTTCATCCCGATAAACACACAAGTTCCTAAGAGATTGCTAAAACATTTTCGCAAGTTTGAAGGTCGTTGTATCTAAAACTCTGACGTCACTCTGACATCACCGGTTCGTACCGAACGGGAAGAGGCATTTTCGTACATGAGCTGAGATTCTATATCAGAAAATTACAAGTAACTTTACTTGTTCATCGTATCGTTGTAAAGTTATATTACAATCACTAATTCAACGGAGCACGGTTCGCGCGCCTGTCTTTTTATATTTTATTAGCTTCTCCCCGCGACTTCGTCCGCGTTTAATAGTTACTTTGGGCTAACGCTAACACGCAGCGGAAGCTCTCTAAATAAACAAAAAACTCCGATTTTGAAACATTCTTCATTGGTGCTCCGCTCCTATTTGTCTCAGTGTGATGATATATAGCCTACCGCCTTTCTCGATAAATAAGCTAACTAACACCGAAGTAATTTATCAGATAGTAGTTCCAGAGATTAGCGCGTTCAACTAAATAAACGAACTCTTCAGCTTTATAATATTAATATAGATAATCCCGAAGATATTTTATTTACCCTACCCGCACTAAGATTGATGTATAACTGAAATTCTTCGGTTATGTATTTTTTGTGAGTCTGGATAAATTTAAACTGGAAGGCATTAGTTAAATTCGACAATTGCTACGTGAGCTGAAACCTGTAATTTACGCAATTTTAGTCTATTTATAAACAGCCGATGGTCAGACTTTTACCTTTGTATGGGTTTTATTATTTTAATTTGCTAACTATCCAGTGGACATCTATAGAAAACAATATTATCTTGTGGATGAGATAACGCGACTTCTTTTCTTGCGCAGTTCTTCAAAATTTCCTCTCAATATCTAGATACCGTATTTCGGTTTATGCTTCGATTTTTTCGGTTAAATAACTTTAATAAGACCAACTTCTTCGATTTTAATAAACCAGAATATATACAACATTAACGGAGAAGCTTTACGTATTTCAACATGATCCAGCACCGGTCTGTACAGTGAAAGTAATATTGCTTGACTGTTAAAATAAATGAGTACGCGTACAGATCAAACAACTCTTGCTCTAAATAATTATTTATCATTAGATACAAAAAAAAATTGATAATTAAATATCCTCTTCTTTATGCTTTCATATAATCGCAGGACAACATTTAGTAAAATAGAATATTAGGTCATCATCTTTTTTATTTTGTAATTATGAGAGTAAAAGTGTCAATAACTGCTATCACTTAACTGGGGTCTCTGTTAACCACAAACTATAGCAAGATGTTAAACATCTAACTAGGACAGATTGATTTATAACATGAACTAAAAACTGTGCCACCTCGGCCCTACTACAACACGTTTCACATTGTTCCATTATGAATATGCAAACAAGTATTTATGACTTCGATTTATCCAACAAAACATAAAAACTCGTCTGTGAACGAACTCGACATTTTTACGAGCAAATAGTTTACAGGAAGTCAGTAACGCTCCTTGATAAAACGGTAACGCAAAAGGCCGAACCGGTATGGCCTCAGCTTTTATTATCCTATGAATTACTAGATGGCCAAAATGATTGGCATAACCTTGACTTCAGCCTAATATAAATTGTATGACCCCACTTCCTACAGTGGTGAGTGAGGGTCGTCATTGTCGATTACCTTAAGCGTTATTTAACAATCATTAAACACGTGGATATCCTGATGCAATTAAGTTTATTACTCAAATTTATGCGTGAGAAAAAAACTGATTTGTTATTTGACTGTTATTTAAATGGAGTGTAATTACTAATGGCCGTACAATATAATATTGATATATACATTTTCAAAGTTGATTGTAAGTCATAACTATGGCACTCGTGGTACAAATTAAAAATATTTTGATACGATTAATTAATAGAGCGTTTTCGACATTGCTAGTAGTCGCTCACTTAAATAATTTACTAGCCCTGACACGATATGTCTTAGATTGTGTGGGTGGACACACAACATTCTCGCATGTATTCGTGTGTCAAGCTCTGCGAGTCTAGTGGCCGTATACCGCGCTCAGTAGGACCAGCCAACCAGCTCAGCACGAGGCATCGAGAGCGCGACCCGGTTAGCTGCTCGAGAAAGCATCGATAAAACTCGGTTGAGGCCATGCATTTTGAAAAGTGTACTACGCAAAGTATTTATACTCGTAAGCGAAATATATATATAAACTGTAATTTACAGCTCTTATTGATATAACTTTTAAACAGGTACCTAGGTAAGACATAAAAACGATTCAAGCATAAATAAGAGTAATGATCGAAGATCGCTAACGAGATGATATAAGTAAATATTTTAAACAAGTAGCAAGTAGAATTCGCACACTGAGGGATCTGTTATATTACAAGCTTTACACATTATTGTTTGTATATTTATACCATTACAGTTCCCAACGTGTCCAACGCGCATCCTCGAGAGTTTTAGTGGCCATGTTTTATTTTGCAGATGCTTGCTTATTACATAGTATGAAATTAACAGCAAATATAACTTTGTTGTTCATTATATATAGACGGCATGCAGAGTTCGTTACTTTCGAGAAAATAAGTTTCTACACACTGACAGACAAAAAATGTGATTCTATGAAGTTACCAATTATTCTTTCATTACAAGGTACAGAATCCCAAAAATGGTAATTCCAAGTGTATTCTTTACTTTGTTTTAAAAAGTTACATATTTACATAAGAAAATTACTTTTTGGTCACATATATACAAAATAAAGTCACTATCTGAAGATTTTAATTCAGAAAATGAAACTCACTTAAATTAACTTCTAAGCATATAAAAATTAGGAAATTTTATATTTTAATACTACAAACGATTTTTACATATAAATAGAAATAGTAGGATGAAAGAACAAGAATATAAAATACCGGAAGGTAATAAAACAAATACTATGGGTGTTTAAGATACGTCGAAGCCGTGTTCAAGTACGTTTGAAACCATATATCCCTAACATAAAACACTCGTATGTGGATTTCAAGGTAATACAATATTGAAGTTAACGCTAAATTTGACCGTTTAAAATAAATTTGTTCAGCTACGTCCGTAACCTTGAATTTGACGCCCCCGTTCTACTTTCCTACATCTTAACAATGCGTTAATCACCATCTGCCAGGGAATAATGAAATTCCGCGTCTCTAAATGATATCTTAATATATATATTTCTTGTGTGCGTGTGTATGTGACTGAACTCCTCCTAAACGACTGGACCGATTTTGATGAAATTTTGTGTGCGTGTTCGAGTGGATCCGAGAATGGTTTAGATTCACAATTGGACCCGGTAGGTGGCGCTGCGGTCGACTTTTAGGATTTTTTTGTTTTCAAGGCAGGACAACGTCCGCCCGGTCCGCTAGTATTTTTATATAAAGTTAAATTATTATATTCGTATCCATAGTTTATTTCAGATTTATATAGTTTATATAGATTAGCACTTTTTTAAAATTTGGAAATCGAAAAATCCTATGCGCTACATAGTAAAACAGTACAGTTAGAGATACATACAGTAAGAGTATCGAAATATGGAAATCATTACATAGTATAAAACAAAGTCCCCTACCGCGTCTGTCTGTCTGTCTGTTCGCGATAAACTCAAAAACTACTAAACGGATTTTCTTGCGGTTTTCACCAGTGGATAAAGTGATTCACGGGGAACGTTTTGGTATATAATTTGTCAAGGATTTTTTTATAATCAGGACGGGACAACGTCTGCCGGGCCAGCTAGCTAATATATAATAGTAAAATGAACTACCATATATAGTCGATTTTTATGTTATGATATGATTTTTATCATTTATTTTACCAAAATTATCATTTAAGGTTAAATTCATTTAGTATCACATCTGAATCAATATTTTATTTTTAATTCTTAGGGAAACTTACAGCTAGACAAAATAAAAATACATTACATGTTTAAACATCAACGATGGCCATTTACAAGTTTCCGCATCTATAAGAAAATTTTCATATTCGTTAAGAAAGTATGATCCGAATAAGGAAATTAAAAATCAAAAAAGCTGGAATTAAGAACGCATTTAAGTTTCTGAACACTTGTGTTAAACAGATCTACGTTCAGATCACTAACTAATTTGTTAACACTGTTACCAACTCTAATTATGTACGAATTTTGCCTGTAGGTCGCCTTAACAACCGGGTTATAAAGTATACTATGGTTTCTGCTACATATGTTACATTGAGTGTTCCGAAAGCTCAATCTAGTATACTAAATAAGTATATGTATCATAGAAGAAAACTGAGCATTTTTTTCAGATATAGTAGATCGTACAAAAAGTGGAGCGTTATTTAAAAGCCAATATTAATTATCGCCAATTACTTTAATTTAAACAAGCAGCACAGATTTTTTTATATCACTCACAAATTAAAATAATTGTCACAGTCATACTTCACAGCGTATAATAATTTATGTTAAGACTTAATAATGTTTAATATAAAAAAAAAAACTAGGTCAAATTCGACACTGTAATGCATTTGACCTACATGCCAAATGCGTGGCGTTTGGAAAAAAATTATAATGTCAAGAAGACGAAATGGACACTAGGGGTGGCTTGCACTAAGACTTTAAATCAGATATAATAATCTTTTATATCAATTTTGAAACAAAGTAACCTTAAAACAAAGACTAAATTTAATTTTATGATACAAGTGGTCCTAAGTGTTTAAAATGATTATTTCCATCAAACTTGTTACTTTAATGCGGAATTAGTATTCATCGCACGACTCGTCTTTTGCCTTGACATTTTTGCTCCTAGAAGAATATAAGAATTAACACAATACATTAATTATTTCTATATAATGGCATCAGGGTATTGTAATGAAAATCGACGTTAATTTGAAACACTTACGCTCTTGTTACACAGTACTGATTGGTGACGTAGATTTTTGGGGTCATATAGTATATAATAAGGGGTACAAGGTAAAAGATGGTACATTGAAAACGGCCTTAAGCCCAATAGCGATCTGTGGCCGCGTTGCTTCCTATTGGCATCGAGGCGACAATGCCAACTTTGCTGTCTTACTGCTGCGAAGGTGACGCGGCTGCAAAGGTCGGTCATACGATCGCTAACCCGAAACTCAGTTTCATTCAATAATTTCAATTATTTGAAGACACGAAACAAAAACTGACACGTAACTATTAAGAACAATGAAGTTTCTGCAAGAGAATTTAGATATTTTTATGTAAAAGGTAATTAAACTTAAAACAAGAAAATTATAAAAACACTGACGTTTTCTTTTGATATTCCTTCATTAAATTATAAATACGCTTAGTCCTTCCATGCTTGTTAATGCATATTACGATGACCTTTACTCACTTCATTACATAGTATAAAACAAAGTCCCCCACCGCGTCTGTCTGTCTGTCTGTTCGCGATAAACTCAAAAACTACTGAACGGATTTTCATGCGGTTTTCACCAGCGTATAAAGTGATTCATGAGGAAGGTTTTGGTATATAATTTGTCAAGTTTTTTTTTTATAATCGGGGCGGGACAACGTCTGCCGGGCCCGCTAGTTATTAATAAAGCTGTGAACTGGTTACTGAGGATTTTAAAAATAGTTTATTTATACCGTTTTCATAATACTAAGCGACGTGGAAACGTTACGTATGTACATAATATGTAGATTTTCTGTCACAATCTAAATAATTTTATTTCAGTGCGAGAAGCCCGATAAGAGTTGGCTTATGTGTTTATCAATGCTAATATCTATAAATTGTATAATACTTTAAGAGTTATGTCATAGTAAAATTATGCTAATATCATTATTTATTTTCAGAGTGGCATATAATTGAATAGTGATATTCATAACAAATCACATAGTAAATAAAATTATATACTGAATAGTTGGTAATATTATCAACATGTTTAATTTTTTTTTCAATTAAGTAAGGGATAATTTAATACAACAGCCTTCAGATATAAAAGAAGTATAATATAGATATTGTTTAATACTAAATGTCCTTCAGTTTCATGAGTCCTCGACGAACGACTCTGAGCTAACCGCCAACGGGAGGTAAATAGGCGGTAAGGGACCGCAAGGGGGTGAACCCTGACACAGATCCAAACTCATCACAGTAAAGCGGTGAGAAGGCCTCGAAATTCAGTTGCTATAATATCATCGATTCCTCAACGCACCGTAACGCTTTACGAACAAAATGGGTCAACGCGTTCGCGTTCGTCTCTACGGAACAGCGTACTGTGTACCTACCTATTGCGAATTGCTCTTTCAGTAAAATAATAAACCTTTCTACAAAAGTAACATTATTTCTATAATACTAGTTGTTTTAAATTTATTCATTCTACAGAAGAGTACTAATATAAAATAAATTTCATTTTAATATCAAATAATTCTATTTTCGAACTTAGTAATTTGATTGACAATTAGGGTTTTTTTTATCATAATTGAATCATTTTAGTCGTCATGGACGTCACGAGTGAGATATGCAATATTCGCCCGAGTCCAATATTCGAGTTTTACGAATACCACTGTCCGTACTATCTTATTTTATGGGTCGAATAACTTGCACTGACAATATCACCTAGACACGAATAATTGACTAACAGGCAAAGATTGTGAAATGCACGTTACTCAAATAGCTTTTCCATTGTCAATATAGAGCTCAAACCCGGGCTTAGTTTTAATAAATAAAACAAAATAAGTATTGCTAGAATAACGACTGAATAATATTGTCCGATATTTATTAACTACTCTATTTAATTATCAACTTGGCGAGACAAAATACATACCATATTAAATTATTTTCAATAAAAAAATATATTTAAAGTAATCAATATTTAAGATTTTAAAGTTGGTTACTGAGTACTTTTTCAAGACATCGCTTTTTGTCAATGCTATATTCTTTACCGTACTTAACGTTTTTGACAATTGTGTGAATCCCACCCTCACAAAATCTTTTGTATTTCATACTTTGAGACATACAAAATGCGTGAAACGGTAATCCATCAACTGGCTATTATCAGTTTGGCAATCATTGTATTAAACTCATCTTGAGAATGAAAAATAATTCAATATTTTTTTACTTAAAACTCACTAGTACTAAATTGTATTAGAAGATAAGATTACGCTGAAAATAAAATATTAGTATTTGTCTTCTTCAGCTCAGTTGAATGACAACACGTTCACAAGTTCGTAGGGAGTAGTTGTTTTGGTTTAGAGTTTGACAACATTTGGAAAGCTCGAATAGCACACCCTAGGTTCAAGTTCGAGTAATTTGCTCAATACGAGTATGTTGTGATAATAACGCTACAAAAAATACATGCAATATCAAAGCCATAATTATGCCAAGCGAACAATACAATAATTTATGGTGTCAGTGCCTATGCTACAAAGACTTGAAGAATGAACGCCGTGGACCCCCGGAGAATACAGTCAACAACGACAAATGAAAGGCGACTGTGGGAGCTATCCGTGATATAAAATATCAAACAGACGTTCAGTTTATCTAAGGTCAGGTTGTCACTGTTACCTATAGCTATTTATAACTAACCTCAAAAAAGCCACAGTACTAACCGAGGTCAGGTAATAATAGGTTGCTATTCGTTGAGGACTGAATTTGAATACCCTTCGTGCTAGTACGTGTTGCCAGTCTTATTACCCTTCGTACCGGAATACAGCAACGCAATCGAAGACGAACCTTGAACAGGCTCTACAACTTTACGGTTGTGCCTTCGACATTAGAGATAGCTTCAGGTCACCCAAGCCCAAAGAGCTAGGCTTCGAAGCTATCTTCCATCTAACTTATTCTACAGATTGCGTTAATTGCTACCACTTTTTAGAATACAAACTAAAAACATCCATATTATAGGTAGCCTATAATGCATTTGAAGAGTTCTTACCACCAGTACAGCCGACTTCAACAAAAATAGCATTAATAAAGTGTTACTAAGCCAGTAAAAATTACTGAAAGTATGGGTAAATATGTCGATTGATTGTTAGTAATATTAAATTAAGCATTTTTTTGCTCACGCCTCCATGTTCGCTATAGACCGTAATTATTAAATACTCCTACATAAATACTGTATACGTGTTAAGAGATTTTTTTAAGACATCTGTAGATATCATGATCAAACTAATTATATATCAAGCATCCTCATTCCTTAGGTAAAAAGATATAAAGGTAATTAAGAGTTAGTTCATTGTTCGAATGATGAACGTGACTGGGTCTTGTTACTATTTCAAGAACCACTTTCAGCTAAGTAGTGACATCGGGCGCGCGTTGCCGCAACCTTACGACACTCGTCGCCTTTCGACTACAGCCGTCGTTTATATGTAATTTCCAATTTTGTTGAAAAAACTCTAACCTATTTTAACTATTTGAAATTTTTCTTTGAACAACAAACCACAGATAAAGAAGTATAGAGAAAGAGTGAAATGTTCCGAATTAGAATGTCTTAAAATAATGAAACCAAGCGATATCAACAAAAAGAGAAGTCGATGCGCACCATGCCAAAGAAAGTAAATTGACGCACTTTCCATCGCCAGAAATGCGATAACATTTAAATGATGAAGTTTCACCAGAGTAAAAACAAAAGAACCAATTTCACTGAACCATTTTCTTACATTTATATCTCTAATGCAAGTACACGTTGTGTATCTATACACATTAAATGATAGTCGTCTGCCGTTGTACAAGTATCAAGCAAAAACTACGGGCTAAGAATAATAAATTTTGTAAGCAAGTATTTTTGTATGTTTTTACTCTGTACACAAATATATATATTGTTAAGATATTAAACAACGCAGACGAAGCTGCGGGTGTCAGCTAGTTACTACGTACAATAGAATGTTACGGCCGAGTAAGCTATATACAAATTTTAAAAGATAACATAAAGAATCATAACCGAAGTGAGAAATAAAAAAAAGTATGTTACCGATACGGATATACTAGATTAAAAAATTGATGTATCATACCAATCAGGTTTCACTATGAATAAATAATATTTTTATTATAAAGCGGATTTTATATTTTTATATAAATGCTGATGACTTAAGAAAATGATTCCACTTTTTATATTTAAACAGTATCTCAATCTTTTGTATCTAGCGGTGCCCACTAATTCGCACGCTTTTGTTATTATTTGTTGTAATAGATAGTTGAGATAAAGCAATACGCGGCAATAGTGCCTGTTTTCATGACAACCGTTTGAACAGTACGGATGATGTGTTTCAACAAAACACCACTTCTGTGAAAACAACGACTAAATAAGTGTGCCATCCTTTGTGGTGTTCGGTCAAACGGTGTTGCAGTATATCGATGTCAGGTGTCAGAGCATCTACGAGCATCTGTATTATAATGCGTGTACAGTTCCGTTGAGACTCAATCAATGATATTATAACTAAAAAGCTGTAGATACGTCATAAGCGCTTCGACAGCTGCTCTTCAAGATCTCTTATTAACAAGAATTACATATTAAAAACACAACAACAAATTAATCCTTAGTATTAAATCAATATATTATTAATTCGATCAACACAAAGTGGCTTGAGGTCGGACACGAATAAATTTGGTTTTTTAAACACAAGCAACTCGTAGCTTTAGCCTTGGCCTTGTAGGACGTACTCGGTACGATAATAAGGAAGACTTAGAAAAACATAATCAATACACACAGTATATGTATGAATAAAATTTTACTATTATGTAAGTAACGTTGTGTAATGCTTACGGGAGCTGGCGTACAACGAAAAGTCACGCGGATTGCGATTAATTTCGAATATAACTTTCTCATCTTGCATTTTAAACTAAAATATGATATGATATATGATTGCGGAGTCAATCTGTGTAGATATTTATTTGTAGTTGGCATTTCCGAATTTAAAATAACTATATTAAAAATCGAAATAAGGTTTTCCTTTATTTAATATCACTAGCAATTCCCCGCGAATTCGTCTGCGTTATAACATAAAAAAGTAACAATAAAATATTGCCTAGCTCCATCTACTGGTAATTTATAATAAAACCGATAATGGTTATTAAATTATATCATTACATAGTATAAAACAAAGTCTCCTACCGCGTCTGTCTGTCTGTTCGCGATAAACTCAAAAACTACTGAAAGGATTTCCATGCGGTTTTCACCAGTGGATACAGTGATTCATGAGGAACATTTTAATATATACTTTGTTAAGGATTTTTTTATAATCAGAGCGGGACAAAGTTTGCCGTGCCCGCTAGTTATATATAAATTCCACTACTAAACCTTATGATTTAATAAACATATATCATTTGTAACTTTATTTGGAAAAACGAGACAATATATTTGTTATTCGATCGCATTATCGTTAGAGAAATACGTGGCAGCCGCCAAAACCCACTTAGTTATCGCATTCCGGTGTCAGTGAAACAGGAGCACACCGACAGCAGGCCAATGCGCAGCGCAATCGTTTACTGTGAACGCTCACCGGCCCTCGGCTAAATTGATACATTCTTGCGAAATAACCTCGCCCAACTTATTTAAGCAATCATAGACAGGATTGTGAAGGTGTCGGTTTAGTTGGAAGAACTTTATATCCTCTGGAGAACTGTAAGGACGATGCGCTCACTCCACTAATAATCGTTTGAATAAGCAGTTAAAAAATGTGTTTAATCTTTCTCTTTAAAATGATTAAATCTTTCTTGAAAATCAATAACTAAAAGCAACCTTTTTTGTTGCAGATATAATGAAGGATACCGAGTATATTATTATGAGGACAAATTACCAATTAAACGACTAGTATATAAATATACGAGGCAAATTTAAGCAGCCTCTAATAATATGTAAATGTATAATTTTCATGTACTGTTTTTCTTCATTGCCTTATATGTTTTATATTGTTTTGTAAATGCGTGCTCTATTGGATTTAGATCCATCCGATTATTACTACCATACCATCCGACTACATAGTTACTTTTGATTCTACAACAATGGTGTAAATCTGCATAGGACTTTTTCTACGACTCATTCAGCATCCTAGTTGACTTACAGTAACAGTTTTCTTTTAATTTCATTATATATTCCTGTATTCATTTCTAATACAGAAACACTGTAAGGAACAACTTCCTGGATACGTATCAACCTCGTGGTAATCGGGGAAACCGACAAACTCTTACACCTTTTGTATAATGATTAAAACCAATAGAACATATAACATAACATAATAAAATGGAATCTAATTGGTCATATGAAACGCTTCCTTGGACCATATATTTCGAATGTGTAATAATAGGGTGGAGTGAAAAAAACAATTTTTTTTTTTTTTTCTTAGCCTGGGGGTCAAATTTATAGCTTATAAAAAAAAAAAATTTTTTAAAAAAAAAAAAAAAAAATTTACTCAACATCTTGAGCCAGCCCACTCATTTTTAAAATTAATTACGAGTAAAAATATTTGGTTGCAAAAAAAAAAATTTTTTTTGTCTTTGAATCTCTTAAAACATCTAAGAACTGGCAATTATGATCATTTCCAACTCAAATTTTATTCTAGTGCCCTAAAGAGGAATGGTACTTTTTGGGATTTTTTTTTAAAATTAAAACAATAGTCACAAATTTTTTTTTTTAACTTGTGATTTTTAATTGGCATAAAAGAGGATAATCTGAAGTTTCTAGAACGCCTTCAAAATTTTTTTTTTTGCAACCAAATATTTTTACTCGTAATTAGTTTTAAAAATGAGTGGGCTGGCTCAAGATGTTGAGTAAAATTTTTTTTTTTTTTTCAAAAATTTTTGTTTTTTATAAGCTACAAATTTGACCCCCAGGCTAAGAAAAAAAAAAAATTTTGTTTTTTTCACTCCACCCTAATGTGTAAGCACTAAGCAGCTGAATAAGTGCCGGAGACACAGATTATATTCATGCTGTCTGTTTCTCTGTTTTATTATCCTTGACTATCTCTCAGGAAGTTATAATCGAGTGACGTATTTAGTAAATTGAATATTTGATCTTCTAAAGTATTTATGCATCTACCTTGGCCCGGTAACTATACTATGGTGTCCTCCAGGCTCTACCTTATTAACGTAGCACATATAGAAACGCAAAAACAAACTTCTATTTCCCATTAAATGTTTAGACAACCTAGTATCTATGGCTCCTCATGTAGATAACCCATTCTTCATCTTGAACATGTTGCTAATTAATTATGAAGTTAATTTTAAGCCCTAATAACCAGTCTCTAGTGTTTACATAGAACAGTAAAATTACAGCAAGAAACTTAACAATTCTGAATAAATGACTTTCAAATTAGATCGTATATGTATTTGTTTTCTATTTTATCTTACCGTGAGTCTTTTTCTTTAATGAGATAGTTAGATCGAATAATTAGATAGAATAGATCGAAACTATGTCAAGCGAAATAAAAACAATATAATTAATTTCAGATTTTCTCATACGATAATGTAGCACTTTTTATGTGATAATGATAATGTTATTGTAGTACAAGCGATACGTATATAAAATGTTCAAAGTCAACTCTTTTCATTTTTTATTTTTTTTCGAACTGACTACGCTATTGACCTAGCAAGGTCTTAACAGCTTCACCGGACTACTCTTTTCATATATTCTTCATAATGATTGATGGTCATGGTTGTATAACTTTGTCTAAGCCCGCCTGGGTAGTTCTATCTGTCGCTAAACAGCCACTGTTGTGTTCCTGCAACCGCACTTAGGAGCCAGTTCCCCTCTAGGATTAGTATGTTCACCATCTTAGACCAACCACATCGTCAATTAACACCAAACGCTTCTAACCTATAAAAGATACGAGTATGCTAAGAATAACAAAAGAATTAGACATTCATGAATATATGAATAAATAATATATAATAGTATTTTGATTATACATTTATATATTATACGTTTGTGGTGCGTTCATTATGTATTCTGTGATCGGTCCATTCCTTAATTTCTATAGAATGTAAGTTTCAGATAAAATGTTGCTTCGACCAAATTAAAAAATAATATCAACGTTGAATGTCAATGTTACAAAAATACATTTTATACACAGTGATATAAATAAGAAGAATAATGTGAAAAGGGTCGTACGTGTGGCGACAAAGGTATCTGCTACCTGCACTTGCATACATACATGACAATTATCTGAGCAACTGGAAGTCTTCGTTCCGGCGAGAAATATCTCAGTAAACCTTTAATTTAATAAACAAAAATTATAATATAATAAATAATAACGTTGATTTTAGATATATATGTATCAATGTTGAAAACCTAGCTATTTTAGCAAGGTTGCTATACATTAATAACCCTTTCCTTTTTATGCTCGACAAGGATTCGACCGGTCTGACTAGTGGGAGACGTTGCTCAACCAGTGTGTGCTGGGCTTATATCAAAATTCACTAATAACAATATCTTAGTTAATTTTAACATATTTTCAAAGTAAACCGGAAAGTTTTTATAGGAAAACATGTTAAAATGTTTTTCAACCCAGACGTATATAGCCCACGTGTAGAAGTAATATTGAGTCTTAGAAATGGCAGAAAATCTTGTAATAATAATTCAATACTTCGTATACAACGCTGAGATTACTTTCAATAATTATCAGGCTAACTGGGAAACCATAATTCATTTGCTAGACTGAAATAGTAACTGCTATATGAATGCTAAATAGATTTATATCTACCGGAGAATGCGCATGCTACGTTTGAAATTGAAGATTATAAAAAAAAACTAAAATCCTTACGGGCAGCAAAATTTGAATTCGTCCTCGGTGTATAAAAACTGGAAATCTTTAAAAAATTATAAATGTTATAGGAACGATTAAAATTGGATATAGCTCATTTTAAAATGTAACGAAACAATTGTACGACGGATAGAAAACAATACAGTACTAAAGAAAAACATAAATACACTTACTTTTATTAAAATTTACTTATTCGAGTTAAATTTCAATAAATCCTTTTTGGAATTAATAGAATACAGTACGTTATTTCATCACTTACAGCAGGAACAACGAGAATAGTGTTGTATTTAATGTTTTTTTACAAATGGGGATATGAACAAAAATATCGCAGCTTTAGTAGAAGGCTCTTTTCGAAAGATGCTACTTTCCGGTTTCAGTCTACTACCTGCTTAGACAAAGAAACGAGTAGGCAATCTCTCGAGTATGACTATTATTTATGATAAACAGGTATAGAAACCTTGAATTTGAAGTTTAAGAAAATCATATATTATCATAGGAATTTATTATATTGACATTCTAAAGTCATTAAAGACAATTTAATATAATTTAAATTGGTTTTGTACCGTTAAAACACGACGCTGAGTGATCTCTAAAGCACGTCAGTTTATCCATGTATGTAAAATACGAATTCATAATAAGAACAGAACTTACACATATACGTAACGCTCAAAAGCAGGGATATATCAAATAAAATACCCTATTACAATAAAGCTACATTGAGGGTTCTAAATGCTTGGGGTAGAGCCGTTACAAGCGATCGAACGAGGGTGCCAACGTAAAGGGAAGCTTCTGAATCTCTAGTAGAACTCGATAAAGACGCCCTCAGAAAACCTAATAATACAAAACAAAAGTCTGATGATTAGTTTCTAATTTATTAATTGTTATTACCATTACAGATAATGATAATGGTTGTAGTAAAAGTGACTCGATTTCTAAGTTGCTCCCTCTACCTGTCATTTCACGTTTAGCTTACACAACAAGGAAAGTTAAATGTGCTTGCGGGGCGAAGCAACTTTCGCCCATTGTAAAATTATTACTAATTGAAATCAATCACCGTAACAGTAATTATAACATTAAATTATATAAAATAAATAAATTATCACAAAATGAAATTGATGATACAGCCGTAATAACTTTTACCTATTTTTTTACCCGATCAAACATAAACCTTAAGGACGCAAAGTCCTTCGGTGAATATAATGAGGATGATCATAATAATAATAATTCCGCGTTGACTTCAACAACCGAAATAGCTCACCTGGCTAAGGCCATTATTTGTTCGTATAATCCAATTTTCCGAAATAGTTGCACCACTCCGTTCACATAAAACAAGCACAAGTGAATTTGTAATAATGTGAAAAAAAACGTCCACTGTAACGAAACTACACCGGTATGCGAAAGTATATATTTATATTACGTTTGACAGTTTCACTTCACCACATGGTTGAACGGTTGTACGCGACAACGTGACACGTACTACACGCTCGACGCTTGGCGCGCGACTGCTGATCGCCGCGGCTCTTATTATGTATAGCAGAATGCAGAGCATGAACAGCCGTCGACTCGTGATGTACATGTGGGCGCTTCACTCGTCCCTCGCGGAGAGCGGTGTGGGTGCGCGGGTCAATGAGGGCGGAGCGCCCGAAAACCGGGGCCAGCGGGACAGCTGCGCACCACGGACCCTTTCTCCTCTCTATATCTACTGTACTAGTGAAAGCTCGTTGAATTCAATCATAACAGCAAAATAAAAATATTACAACATTAGAAAATCATAATTATGCACTGAATTGTTTACTACATAAAATGAGACTTAATGATGTTGTTTGTACTCTTTGTAGATACTTCGTGCTATTATATAATTTTATGACAATCCATTAAAAATAATATTTAAAACCACAACACTGGATATTTTTTTGTTATTTCAAAACGCAATAATATGCCATTTATAGAATATTCAGCATAACAATGTCCGAACTCATGTCAGGGATAAAAACTACTTGAAATGCATTAAAAGCGATTAACATTTTTTTTAATATTATTCATTTGCTAAAATCTCATTTTGAATAAATTGTGAGGGAAAAAGGTTAAATACATTATTGAAATTTATGTTTTTGTTAAGAGCATAATATAACATCACAAGATTTTAAATAGGTTATTCTGAATGCCACTAATATATATTATATTACATAATATAATAGTACGAAACGAAATTTGTCCTATCCTATTGATTCTAATGTCTCAGTTACGTTTTATGTTAGTGTTGGATAAATTACTAAATTCTTAACTGCACGTTTTAGTTCGTGGCATAATGAGATTAATGCTACAAGGTAATTTCTTCCAGCTAATCAGCGGTATTGTGAAAAATCAAAAAAATTTAATATCCAGTAAATAAAACGTAAAAATTATATAGTAATAATAATTGAGCTTGGCACTCAGCTAAAACAGAAATCATTCATCATATAACTTTTAATGAGTAGGTACTACATACTAACAAGTGTCTGCCTATTATTAAAACAAATATATACACTTTTATCGGTGATTCGATGATGATTAGATGGCGCTAAATCTATTATTTAATTAATTTTAAATATTCTGAACCATTAAAAGACGAACATAGATAATATAATATTAACACTATATGAGCAAAGCAATTTTTATGTTTGATTTATTTCGTTCCACAGCTTTCGGATGGCCCCAGTACGTTTTCTATTAGCATTCAGTATAAAAATAAATAAAGATAACATGATTATTATTGAGGCATTAGGATTATTCATTACGGGGGTTTTACTATCGTTTTATAATTGTTAGATGATAAAGAATGTGTCCGGTATTTAGCATAAAATTATTATATCCATTAAACATGATTGCACTCAATGGATTTTCGATTTGCTGCGTTAAGGATTGGATGTAACTAGAAATTTGCTATTGTTCTACAGGGTTTTTGTTCTTAAGTATTCTGGAAATACGGGTTATGTCTTTATTTTGTTATTCTTTCAATTGATAGTATAGACACAGTTCAAACAAACTGTATGTCTATTAAATAAAAATAAACGCGTGTCTGGGGCACGGCTGACTGTTGTTTTGAGTACCACACCGTGTCCGGATAGTCAGATGTACAGCATGACTGGTTAAATAGTTGCAATACTCTCACAGATTACTCATTCCTTGCTTCTCGTTCTAAATAAATAAAAAAATAGGTACTTAATATTTGACCTAATTATCTCGAGAAACGCAAAACTGATATACATTCAACATCAGGCGATTTACGCAAAAACGAACTGGTGTAATAAATGAATCACGCCCTGTCGCGTACTCCGGGCCCCGTCACACACCTCGACCCGCGTCCCGCTTCCCTTTGTTTGAACGTGCGGCGTTCCCACTATAAGCAATTCCGTAATGGTTAACCTTGAAATCGCCTCTTGAATTTTGTTCATTTGAAGCTAGGTGTGATTTTTTACATTTCAATGTATCAGTTCCATACTTTTAAGTTTTAGAACAAACTTTGACTAAGGTTCTCTTTGTTGTTTATTAGTATTTGTTTTGATGTTATTATTTTATCTGTTAAATGTGACCATGAACTACCCCACAATCGAAGGGTGTTAATCTTTAAACAGTCACCTGGTATCACATACATACATTCAAAGTGTGAATAACGACTGGATGCTGTTGTGCCACGCTTCATCTCGTACAGAATCGTATACTTTTTTTTTCTCGAACTGACTACGGTATTGATCTGGCAAGGTCTTTACAGCTTCACCGGACTACTGAGAATTGTATACCAAGATGGTTGCTCTTTTAAATCATCCATGTTGAATTTTAATACAACTATTCACCTATGCTTTAATTAATTACTGTTTATACGTATACATTACATTCCACGCGGAAGTAGTCGCGGGCTCAGCTACAATACGTATAAATACTCGTATATCCATATATTTGCATAAAATGTATAAGATAAAAACATAATAAATAATCTGAGATATATTATCAAAAAGTAAACGCAAATGTGTTAGTGACAGTGCTAGATGCGACGTGCCCTTTAAACATATTATAGTATTGTCAGCTTTACATGATATGTAATGTTATTGATAGTTTACCAAAATCCTATATCGTAAATTTATTAATTTTACATAAAATAGTAAAAGGATATTTTTAATGGTTTGTCTGCAGAAACTATCTATAGGTAATCATTAAAAATATACATAAAAATGAACCAATATATGCGGCCTTAGTTGATGAAAAATAGAAAATTAGCGCGTTAATGCTTTTCTCTCACGGGTTTTCTTTAATTAATATGTAGATGTATGTATAAAGAATCTTCTTCTATTAAGTATGTCTTATTTATAAGTGATAACATAGATATCCCTGTTAATAAAAATATAATACCATCTAAAAATCCACACAATAAGTTAATCTCGCACAAAGGTTATGTTGGTTATTGAATCAAGACCATTAAGCTGCAGCTTAGTTCAGTGCACGAAAGGAGAAGTTGTTGCCCCCGCATAAAGCCTTGAGACGGACCAGGCTTACAGACATGTATTCTATAGAATTTACAATCAATTCTAGATTCATATATGAATATAAAATTCAGGAGATTAAATTGGTATTGACATGGATCAAAAAAATAATATAATGTAACGATATAGTCTTTTCATTCCAAAGCAATATCAGAAACGAAACGAATTTATTTACTAGGTGAAAATAGAAACTAAATAAATAACAGGCAACAAGTAATTGTTTTATTATTCGTGGGAATTTTTCGAAGATTAAATTGGCATATATGCCTGCAATTACATTGAAAGTTTAGATGACAGTAACGTAAGTCTGTGTAGTAGGAAATTACGATTCTGCTTTTTAGTTTTTTTATATTCGTACGCTACCAATGTCTTCAGGTTATTGAAATGAAAATAATAATGTCTAAAAAAACTCTTTCTTTTTCTATCTTACTATTTTTACGGTTCTGTTATGATTTACAAAAATAACGTAATTAATGCAAGTATTTGCATATTCAACTAATATAAAGAGTGTTTATAGATTTTCTATAAAAATGCCCATAAATAGCGTAATAACCCTGTAGTTCAATGTCATCAAGTCATATCTCTTCAAATACACGTTAAACAGGCCAGACGACCTTGGCACGATCCTTCAGGGTTAACCTCGTAAGGGAAAAAGCCCTCGGCCTCGGATTCCACAAGCCATATTACCTGCTTAGTTGCAGCTCTTTGTTCACAATTCCTTTGAAGATATTGGCCATCCTAGTAAATATATACCAGTATAGATATTTATACACATAGTCTTGGTTAAGTGTAAATAAGAATGATTGCGTTTTAATGACCTTATATAAAATAAGAGAATCTTCATCCGGAAACGAATACAAATTAGACAGCGATAAAAAAATCTCATTTTCGCATATTTACTCACCCACGTTTTCCTGCGACGCTTGACGTCACGAGTTGTTAGTCTACTAACAATAATTTCTCGGCTAACCTCAATATTAGAAGTAGTGTATAATTATTATTGTAATAAAATGAAATTTAAAACGACAATAAACATGACGTAAAACGTGACTGCTTCAACATTAACAGGCCACGGAATAAAAGTACATAAAAATTTATGATATTGATTAAAATATTATAATGAATAATATACCTTTCACATAATATCCATGTTATCGGCTGTACTCGTGTTTTATGAGCCTAAATAAATGCAAGTATGAGGTTCGTTTACGAGTTCACTTATATTTACCGATACTCGCGACTTCGTCTGCACTATTAAATATTTTTTTAAATTAGTGTTATACGTTTACTTCTGCTCTCCTGTGTATGCACACCACACCGCTTGTCTTACTTGAGACATCGCTGAACAAGTTGTGGTTATAACAATTGTAGTTTCTCAAAGGATTAATAACGTTATATTCAATGAAAATATTGTAATAATTCTTATCATTACATAGTATAAAACAAAGTCCCCTACCGCGTCTGTCTGTCTGTCTGTTCGCGATAAACTCAAAAACTACTGAACGGATCTTTATGCGGTTTATCAGTGGATAAAGTGATTCACGAGGAACGTTTTGGTATATAATTTGTCCAGGATTTTTTTTATAATCAGGGCGGGACGTCTGCCGGGCCCGCTAGTTTTAAATAAAGGCCACGTGACGGCAAACCACTTTCGAATTATTTATACTAATGACCATTTGGTGGTCGAAATTCAACCATAACTCATTACTTTTTTATATCCAAAATAAAGAAAATACATGAACTTTTCTCAATTTCTTTTTATTGATAACACTAAAGCTTGTCAATGTTCATTACTTAAATAAAATGAAAACAGAAGCGTGCAGCGGAGCAAGAAGTACGTAGCTGATTGGTCTCTGCCTATAAACAATTCGACAATATTTAAGATATTTTAACAAAACCTAAAATCCACATATATACCTTACACGAAAAACTAAAATATAAACGTAACAAATATTGACTATCTAAAGTATAAATAAAATTGAAGTATTTGATATTTGTCCTGGCTAATTAATCTTCGAAACGATTCAACTGTTTTTAACGAGACTTTTCCTAAAAAATATAAGAGTTTTCATAGTATGATATATGTTACATATCATTACGCTTCCCACAGGGTCTAACAATTTAAGAAATGGAATATGAAATCAATAAAAGTGATGTAAAAATTACTTGCCAGTAGTACGGTTGGAGAAATTTTCGTCTATTGACAGACTATCGGAACTGAGCAGTTGCATCAGTATGGTGGCTATAAAATCGGCTGAGGGGCAGGCTTCTCTTACTCTCAGTAAATTTTTTAGGCCTAGGGACGGGACAGTCAGCCGGTTTTCGGACTCTGCCTCTGCGAATGAGGCCGACATTGAGACGGAGGAAGCTCCCACCAGAAAGGAGAAGAAAAGTAGAGGTCGCCCTCCTACAACTGGAGAGTATAAGGGCTTAGCAGAGGCGAAAAAACAATACTTGCGCCTCAAAGAGGAGGAGCTCCGCCTATCATCTGAGGAAGAAGTAGTACAGATAGCCAAGCGAGCGAGGGTCAGGCGAACCACTCAAAAGGCTGTTGTTCTAGCAACGAAAGAGCAGCTGGCCGTTGACCTGAGGAAAGGAATCCTCGAAGATGCCCAACTAATAGCGGACGTCGTCCAAAAATCCAAAAAATCTAAAGGGTGGCTGCAGAGGCGCCCTTAACGACGCCGCTGATGCGATACTGGAGAGAGTCACCAGACTAGACAAGACTGACTCTGAAGAGGTACAGAGGCTACAAGAGGCGTACGAGACCCTCAAAGGTAGTGAGGCTAAGCGAGCTGCGGAAGTCGAGGAGCTACGCAAAGAGTTAGCGGCCTTGCGAAATGATCTCCAGAATGCTAGCCGAGGGGCGTTGGCAGCCGGTCCTGTGCTTGTTGCCGTTGCCTCGCAACCGAATGAGGCTAATTCTCCTCCCCGCAAGAGAGTAGCAAGGGAGTTGAGCCAGAGGGAAGTGGAACCTGTCAGTCCACCTTTGGCCCCTTCAGTGGTCACTAGAGATGCTTGACAAGGCCATGCATAAAGTAATGCAGGAGATGGTGAGCAAAATGCGGTCGCACATGGAGGCTTTGGAAGGAATGATGTTGCGTCCTCCCCTAGCTGGGGATCGTAGATTGCCGCAAGCGACGGCCGTGGTGAAGGCACCAGAAGTGCGGCCTACCCAACCCACTGTGCTCACTGACTCAGCGGGGAAAAAGACAGGAAGGAAAAAGAAGAAATCGTTAGCAGCGCGAGAAGCTGAGGCTATATCACAGCAACGAGTTCTTTCTGCTCCGGCTCCGGCAGGGCGAGAAAGTTGGACGACGGTGGTGAAGCGAGGGGCGAGGAGGGAAGCAACCCAGGCGAAGACAGCGCCTTCGAAGATCACGCCTGCTAAGCTGGTAGTCCCTCGCTCTTTGGCAGTAGTGATTACTCTCCAGGAAAGTGCTTCGAATAAGGGAGTAGATTACAGGAAGGTGGTGTCACTGGCTAAGGAGAAAATAGTAGGTTTATTTGGCATCCCCTTCCTAAAAATTAAGGAAACGGTGACAGGGGCTCGCAAGCTCGAAGTTCCTGGCTCTACCAGCGCGGAAAAGGCCGACCAACTGGCGGAAAGGTTGAAGACCGTTTTCATAGAAGAGTTAGGCGAGGGGATGGTACTAGTCTCCCGACCCACAAAATTTGCTGAGATGCGCATTATGGGTATGGATGACTCGGTAACAAAGGAAGAGGTGGCGGCCATGGTTGCTGAGAAGGGAGACTGTTCCACATTTCAAGTGAAAGTTGGGGAGGTGCGTCGTGCCCCATATGGATCGGGGACTGCGTGGGTGCGTTGCACTATTGCGGCCGCCAAAAAGGTGTCCCTGGAGCGTAGACTTCTGTTAGGTTGGGTGGCCGTACAGGCGACGCTCCTACAACCGAAAGGGACGAGGTGCTTTCGCTGCCTGGAGTCTGGCCATGTTAGGGTGCACTGTAAGTCGGAGGTCGACCGTAGCCAAATGTGTTATCACTGCGGTAAGGAGTGCCATAAGGCAACGGATTGCACTAACCCGCCGCTCTGCTCTATTTGTGCGGATGCCGGGAGACCATCCGGACATAGATTGGGAAGCAAGTCGTGCTCACCTCCTTCAAGAAAAGGGGGTAAGTTTGCCAAGAAGACCCAGGCTGCAAACAAGACTGCAGTTAGTGTTATGTCCAACGCCTTTACAAGGCTTGGAGAAGAGCAGGACATGGACACACACTGATTAATATGGCATATCAGTTCCTGCAGGCGAACATCAACCACTCGGCCGCGGCTCAGGACCTCTTGGTTCAGACCATGGCCGAGTGGTCGATCCAGATGGCGGTGGTCGCTGAGCCCTACTTTGTCCCTCTCCGGGATACCTGGGTCGGGGATGCTACGGGCACAGTAGCCATCGTCTCTGTGCCGGCAGTCAGAACTCCTTTTCTGATCCCAAGAAGGAAGGGCCCTGGGTACGTCGCAGCTCAGTGGGGGGAGCTGTTGGTTGTTGGGGTGTATTTTTCACCCAACAGGCCCCTCGCTCATTTTGAAGACTTTCTAGACGACCTTGGCGCCTATATCGGACAAACTCTACCCTGTCCTGTGCTAGTGGCGGGGGATTTTAACGCTAAGTCGTCGGTGTGGGGATCCCCCGTCACCAATGCTCGTGGCAGGGTCCTACTCGACTGGACTATTGCTACCGGCCTCTCTATCCTTAATAGAGGATCGGCCTACACCTGCGTACGACAGCAGGGAGGTTCAATCGTGGACCTTACGTTTGCATCTCCTACTGTCGTCAGGCGAGTTAGGAACTGGCGAGTCGTGGAGGAGGTAGAGTCTCTATCAGACCATCGCTTCATCCGGTTTGAGGTCTGTCTCCTAACAGCGACCCCTTCCTCAAATCCGGTCTTAACGTCGACCCGTAGATGGGCTTTGAAGCAAATGAAAGAAAACTTACTGGTGGAGGCGTCAATAGTTGCATCCTGGCCGCCGGTGCCGGATACGCCTATAAATGTTGTCGCGGAGGCGGACTGGTTCCGGGGAACCATGTCACGTGTCTCCGATGCTGCCATGCCTCGGGTCCGGTCCCAGCCACCCAAACGTCAGACATACTGGTGGTCTCGCGACCTAGCCCATTTGCGGGCTTTGTGTGTTGCTGCGAGGCGCCGTTATTCCCGGTACCGTAGGCGGCGTCATGGTCGGGGTGCAACTGTTGAGACCAATCTCTATGACGTACACAGAGAGGCGTAAAAGACCCTCCAGATAGCCATAAGAAGAACCAAGGCTGCAGCAAGACAGGAGCTTCTGGAGATGGTGGAAAGTGACCTGTAGGGATGTCCCTATGGAATGGTGATGGGTTTTCTACGACCCTGGGCTCCCCCGGTCACTCAAAGCTTAGAACTACATCTGCTGAGGGACACAATGTCTGCGCTGTTTCCGCACAGAGCGCAGTTTGCTCCTCCCTTTGTGGCTTCCCTCGGACGTGACAATTGGATAGACGTTCCTCCAATTACTGAGGCGGAACTAGACGTGGCCGTGAGACGGCTCCGGGGAAAACACACACCTCCGGGGCCTGACAGAATCCCTGGCCGTGTCTGGATTCTGGCCATGGAGGCATTGGGGGCAAGGTTGAGAGGGTTATTTAACGCCTGTCTTGAACAATGTCAGATTCCTCCCCAATGGAAGGTTGGCAGCCTCGTCCTGCTGCATAAGCAGAGACGACCCGTAGACTCTCCGTCGGCTTACCGCCCCATTGTGCTGCTCGACGAGGTTGGCAAGCTTTTCGAGAGGGTCACTGCACGACGCCTGGCTAAACATCTTGCCAGGACAGGGCCTGCCCTTTCCGACGTCCAATTTGGTTTCCGGGAAGGTCGCTCCACCATCAACGCAATCAAGCGCGTCAAGTTCCTTTCAGACGAAGCCGTTTCCCAGGGTGGAGTGCTGTTGGCTGTGTCGTTGGACATAGCCAACGCATTTAATAGCCTCCCCTGGGAATGTATAAAAGAGGGACTCAAGTACCATCGGGTACCACAATACCTGCGTCATCTAGTAGGCTCCTACTTAGAAGGCAGGCAGGTCACATGCGTCGGGCAGGACGCACGCACCTACTGCAGGGAAATATCGTGCGGTGTTCCACGGGGGTCGGTTCTTGGACCACTCCTGTGGAACATCGAGTACGATTGGGTGCTGCGCGGCGTTCTCCTGTCTGACGCTGCTGTGACTTGCTATGCCGATGACACTCTAGTGATGGCTCGCGGGAAGAACCTCCGATTGGCACTGCGTCTGACTACAGTAAGTGTGGCCCAAGTTGTTGGGAGGATTCGGATGCTCGGTCTCGAGGTGGCCCTCAACAAGACGGAAGCAATTTGCTTCCACGGCCGTCGCAGAGCACCGCCTTCCGGCACGCACATCGTCGTTGGTGGTGTTCGTATAGACGTGAGGTCCACCATGAAGTATTTGGGCCTCGTTCTGGATAGCAGGTGGAACTTTGAGGCGCATTTTAAGGAGTTGGACCCCAAGGTCATGCGCAGTGCCTCTGCGCTTGCTGGTCAGTTGCCGAATTTAGGTGGAGCTGGCTCGGCCTGCCGTTCTCTCTACATGGGACTGGTGCGCTCTATGGCATTGTATGGGGCCCCAGTATGGCACGATGCCCTGACGGCATGTAGTACTGCCATTTTAAAGAAGATACAGCGGCTAATGGCTGTTAGGGTAGTACGAGCTGCTGCTGCTGGCAAGCTCCACCCCTTGGGGAATAGTCGCTCACTCCTATGCGGAGATGTATCTCTGGCGCACTAAGAAGCTTGCTCGAGGAGAAAGGACGGCCCCCAGAGAAATGAAGGCCCAAAGGATCCACCAGCAACGGATCGAGCTGAGGCTATGGAGTGGATTTCTGGCCTCTCCTTCAGCTGGCCTTAGAACCATTGAGGCAATCCGCCCTATCCACGAACAATGGGTAGGACGACGTTATGGTTCGCTCACTTTCCGACTGGTGCAGATACTGACCGGTCACGGCTGTTTTGGTAAGTATCTGCACCAGATCGCCAGAAGAGAGCCGACGCCTGAATGCCACCATTGCGTAGGCCAGAGGCATTCAGCCCAGCACACGCTGGAAGAATGCCCTGCGTGGGAAGAGGAGCGTCTTGCCTTAGTGGCAGTTGTAGGAGTTGATCTTTCGTTAGCGGCTTTGGTCCGAACTATGGTTGACCGGGATAGGGCATGGGATGCCGTTCTCACTTTTTGTGAGCGCGTCATGACCAAAAAAGAGGAAGCCGAACGTGAGAGGGAGAGATCGGCCGATGCTCCTGCTCTTCGCCGTGGGAGAGTCGGTCGAGGAAGGAGGCGTGGTGGAGGTCTCTTTCACCGCATGCCTCTCTAATAAATCTCCAGGCGGCAGGCGCGGGGGCGCCTGTTGCCACGTATTGGAGGTCCCGTGATGGAGAAGTACGGTTCGCCGCTGCTTCTGAATGAAGCAAGGGAGAGACTTCACAAAATCTCCCAGAGGTGAGGGTCTCCGTATCAACATCTTCGGGTAGACCCAAGCGCGTGACCAGGGTTAGTGGAAGTATGCTTATCGTGCACCCGCAACTCTGGTCAACTCACGCGCCTGGCGGCCCAGGGTTTTTAGCCGGTAGGAGTCCGGCATAACCCTCTCGCTGTCCCCCGGCAGTGGGAGATGTATCCCATGTAGGATTTCCCCTGGTTAAAAAAATGAAACTAGTCACCGATCTTCGTGAAAGTTGAGTCGTCGGTCAAACTTGAGAGATAGGATAATTTATATTTTGATTAATTATCTCAATATTTTTCAATTACATATTAAAAGATTGTCAATAATGATTATTGCTATTAATTGTAAGTTCCATCAGTTTCGAACAGATGGCGCTTTAAATTAGTTTGTTGACAAAAAAACTGTTGGACCGACTGTTATAAATATCTCGTAGATAGAGCGCTACGTTTTAATTTAGAATTTATTTTTCAATTTTGTAATTGTAACATGTAATAACTGAGCCACAGCAACGCGTGGCCGGGTCAGCTAGTTATATAAAGCATTAAATGTAGGTGTCCAGTAATGTATGATTTAATAAATTTATATAAAGTGAAAAACGTTTGGAAGAAAATATGAAAATGGTAGTAGGTCAATTCCACCTACCCAATAATTATAGTATACTAGCTGACTCGCGCAATTTCGTCTGCGCCAAATGGGTTATTACCGGTTCCAATTTTATTTCCAGACGCGAAAAATCTCAAAAAAGCCTAGAACCCGATTATAGCCACACCTACCGAGTCCAATTGTGATTCCAAACTATCTTATATGTATATATTATATATTAAATTTAGACAAGTAATGTCTTCCCGGTATCCCCTGGGTTGCTGGTCTGGCCCTCACCTCTACGCCCTATTGACTATCCTCGCAACAACGTCATCATTTTACCGGCTTATAGTTTTTATTTCCCATTATATTCTAATTTCTTTAATCTTATCATTTCATACCAACAACCGCTACAGTTCCGAAGAGACATTGCCTCACCGAGCGCGTTTTATCGTCTGTATCATGGCGAGTGTTCTGAACAGCTGTTTAACCTCATTTTCTCATTTCCACTACAGAACTACATGTGCGGGTACACGCCTCCACAGTTTCACAGTATCCACCATCCCGACAAGAACGAAGAAGTTCGAAAGCTCTTATTTTTGTCGTACTGTGAATATGTGAAATCGCCTCCCAGCCAGTGTATTCCCTTTTTCTTATGACATGGGGTCCTTCAAACGAGGCGTGAAGAAGCACTTTTGCAGGTCGGCATGATAGTGATAACTGCCGTTGCTATTTAACAATGACAGTCGTTATTTATAGACTGTACTGTACTTTCCATCAGGTACCGTGCAGTCGTTTTGCCAAACCAGTATAAAAAAAACCAATTTCATCAATTAATTATGCTGTAAAAAGTAAACTTTATCTCCATGAAATTTTCATTTTGATTTAGGTATTTGTTTTAATAAGAATTTGTAAAGTATACATGAAATCTGTATCTCGTAACTATAGTAATTTGTAATTGTAACATATATTTTCTTAACTTATGTAACAGTAATTAATTTTGCTATGGATTTTATTTCTTTATTTCAAACTAGCGGTGCCCGTGACTTCGTCCACGTGGAACTTGATGTACAAAATAATGACTAATACAGTCATCTGAAGGTATTTAGTCCATTTGCTTATCTACTTTTATCTCATCCTTAAGTTGCGGCGCCATTCAAATAATAATAACTTTTGATAGATTGGACCGATTTTAATGAAACAAAGACGAAATTACTCCCGAGCTTTATGATTTTCTTATGCGAGGTTTTATTGTAAACCCAGTACTTTAGCATTGACGCGTGTTCATACAAACAAACAGACAGATAGACAGACAGACATTTCTAAAATGCTTAAAACGTATTCTGTTACTTATTCCTAGACATCTGCAACAATTTTTTTCACGAAAATCGAACAAGTACAGACACGTTAGGTTTACATTCTTATTATATGTATAGATAATTCCAGCAACGCACGCCATATTATAGAGTTTTGATAATTTTAATTACATTTATTGTGATGAATTATTGAAAATATATATTTACAAAAAAAAAAAATCTAATATGCCTTCTAATATTGACAGAATTTTTAAAATCGGATCAGTAGGTAGTACCAGAGATTACCCCAAACACCCAAAGTCACAAACTTCAACTTTAACTGTTTATTATTGGAGTTTCATAGATACAAAATCTACCAGTGTCAAGTCAATCATGGGAGAGTCACTTTATACTTGGTATAAAATTTTTATTATATAATTTAGTTCTTTCAGATTAGGCCACTGAAATACACACAAATTCAACACTTACAGACATCATGCCTTAAGTAAATATAATATAAATTATCAACAAAAAATTCATTGAGTCAAATTTCTATCTTTAATATTTAAATTTCTACGGATCTTTCAAATTTGAATTTTTAATCATTTTGCATTTTTTTATCTTTTGCGGCTAAACTATAAAGATAGAATAAAAACTTAAATGGCAATTTTGTAGCTCTTTTGACGCTCTATACAAAAGGTGTTAACGCATTTTCCGTATCATTAATAACAATAAAATTCTTTATAGTTTAACCGCAAAAGATAAAACACGCAAAATTATTAAAAATTCAAATTTGAAGGATCCGTCGAAATTTAAATATTAAAGATAGAAATTTGACTCAATGAAATTTTGTTGATAATTTATCACTTAATGAGACCATCCATTCATTTTTACAAAACAAAATTTCTTCACAGTTTGCAAGTGACAAAAATGTTCAAAAGAGTTTTCCCTATATCTATACTAATATTATAAAGAGGTAAAGTTTGTGAGTTTGTGACGTCGTGACGTTGTAGGGGGTTATTTCAGGAAGTACTATACCAATTTTGAAAATTATTTTACAAATAGAAAGCCAAGTTATTTGTGAAAGTCATAGGCTATATATCATCAAGCTAAGACCAATAGGAGCGGAGCAACAATAAAGAATGTTTTAAAATCGGTTTTTTTTTTCCTTTTGAGAGCTGCCGCTGCGTGTTAGCCCAAAATAACTATTCCACGCGTACGAAGTCGTGGGCAGAAGCTATTAATTAATTATATTATTATTATAATATTATAAAGAGGTAAAGTATGTGAGGTTGTAGGGGGTAATATCTGGGGAATCGGAGAAAAAATGGTCGAACGAAAACTTTTCTTACGAACGGTGCCTTAACGATGATAGATATATGATTGAGTTCTAGAAAAAAGTTGTAGCTTGATAATGCCCATTACCACCCAACGAAGTGGGTACGGGTGAGCTAGTTATTTATATGGGAAAATTTAAAGTTCGTTGGAGGACCTCTTAAAATTGAAATTAAGTAATATACATACATAATTTTTGTTTGGATATTTCCAATAATATTTTGGGGTGAGAGCAGGAAAAAAAATCGACTTTTTTTGGCACACCCTAATATATACTACATACATCGATTTTTTGAGCCAAGAAACATCTCGGGCGTCCCCAGAACACCCTACAAAATTATTATCACAATCCGTAGTTTCGGAATGCATCGAGGACAAACATTGATTTTTATATATACATAGATATATGTTACCCAGCTTTTTATTTGGCAAGTCGGCAAAACGACCGAGATAATCGGCTAAGTTCGCTTTCTGCGCGATAGAGAAAATGCTTTACAAAACCGAAACAAGCCGATATCCGGACATTTCAATCTCAATCTTACACCCGAAGTGCCAAATAGTCTGTCTTATCGGTCTGTTTGTTTGGACACGCATCACTGCTAAAGTACGTCATTCACAATAAAACCTTTTCAAGAAAATCATAAAGCATATCTTCGAGTAACATTTAATCTTGGTTTCATTAAAATCAGTCCACCCTATCAAAAGTTAATTGTAATTTTAATGACGACGCGACTTAAATACGAGAGAAAAGTAGATAAGTAGAGATAAGGTTTAATACATTCAGATGATTTTATTAGTCAGTTTTTTTTACAATAGGTTCCACGCGTACGGAGTCGCGGGCGCAGATAGTTTAATATAAAGTTATTAAAGTTTTAAGAAGCTATGACCTATATAAGTACTAGTCGTTCAGCGATGTGTGTTTCATTACCATGGAGAACTGGGATGTGGTGCTTATATATTCGTCTGTACATAACATGCATTGTTAATGAATGAACGACACAGGCGAAGTCGCTGGTATTATCTAATGAAGACGTGATCGTACGAACAAAACTTCCTTTTCAACTGGCTGTAATTGATATTAACTTTCGATATAAATAAATAATTTCTAATTCTATGTACGAGTTTATTAAAAAGAAAACTAAAAACCGAATGGTTTTTTATACTATGTTATTTTTAGAAATTGTACCGAGTGCGACAGATCCACTTTTGCTCGCACTTTCCACTATTAACTTTCTCGTTTACAATACAAGCTGACCTTTCGTTTCGAAATAATTGAGAATACGCTGAAAAGAGGATCGAATGAGAAAAAGAAACTTGTATTGGTAAATGGAATTAATTAAACTCAATAAATGTCACAGTTTATGATTTAGGGTCAAAGGTATGAACGACCATAGAACATAGTTATCTATCAAAGATAACTCTAATCATGGAGAATGCCGTAAACGATATTAGGAAGTTTTACTGAAGAATATGTTATTAAATTAGTTCCAAAAAAAAACCCATTATTAATTGGTTATTGGTCAAATTATTTTAATAATCACATTAGTGAGTCAATAAAAAATGTATTGGGTTCAATTAGAGTAGAAATAAATATTTTTGTCGCTTTTTATACTTTTTTTAGATAATGATTTATCATCACACCATGTCCTCAATGCGGCATGCAGATGGATGGATTATCATGGCGTTAAATTATTTTAATAAGGTATATTAAATTTTCATTAAACATTCATATTGATGCTTCTAAATCAAATAACTTCAGAAATACTTATTACCATCAGTGGCTTACATATTTTTGAACATTCAATAAATCAGTATGTACATATAAAAGTGAAGTGTCTTTTGACAATCTCCGAATCCGTTGAATCGATTTTGACAAGACGTTTACTGGTAAATAAAATATTATCTGTGCCAAATATTATTATGTTTTTCCATAGGTAGTGAGGAGTAATGGCAATATTTAATAAATATAATTTAAAATCCGTAAACTCTGTTTCATATTTTGTGGTTAAATAGTAAGTCATGAGAAAATTACAATAATAAAATGAGAGACAGTATAAAATTTATCCGGATAAAATACTTAGTTCTCGTTAAAAATAAACTAAATCTCAGGAGAACGAAGCCGCGGTCACCAGCTAGTATCAAACGTGATGTCCCTAAAGGCAAAATATCCAATGATATTTTGTATTGATCAATCGTTTTGTTAAGTCATTCGTTGTGACCAGCGAACTCTTAACTACTTTACGGTGATGGTCTGTTAATATTTTCAGCAACATAAGCATAATGAATAGAAATAACTAAATAATCTGCGTTATGTGTTAACATTCTCAAGTATAATGTGCTGATATTGATTGTTTTCTTAACATTATTCTATACTGGTTTCAAACTAAAATCCAGCTTCATAATTCTCCTGTGATAGATCACATCTAGATGTATGTGTGATTAAATTCATGGACAACCTAATACCGATGTTATTATAAGTTTCCATAAAATTTATAAATCATTACTTATCTGTGGCCTTTTTACGCATTAAGTGAGAGTTAAATTTGTTATTCTCATCTGTTTCGAGCGCCGGGAAAGCTCGATATCACGAGGTGAAAATTCTAAACTGTCGCTGCGCCTACTACAGTCACGCATGCTTTTAGGTATAACGATAACTTTCAAAACCTTCGCGAAAAGCACGCAACTGTGAAAGTTTAAAGCGAATATAACAACGATTGCAAAATACATACATTAAATGTCCATTTAATGTTAAATAATAATTATTGAGTAAGCCATCACACACTAATGCCGAATTAAATTAAGATTAATATAAACGTTGCATAAATTAATAAGCGTCATAAACAATTTTAGATGAAAGGCAGAACGCAGCAGTGAAAGTGCATCTCGAGAGCTGCGACTGTGCACCGCATTCAGAGCATTTTTCAGTCGTGATCAGAAAGAGAGAGAAATGCAAGAAAGCGCCAAACAGACGGCCAGAGAGGTATAGTAAAATTTGAAAGCGCTACACAATAGCGCGTTGTTGAAATTGGAAAGTTGAGTGGCGTGCGTTCATTGCGTAACAGCTCTTACGGGCTGCGGTGTGACGCTGACGAAAGGTAAGTTGTGACGTCATCGGCATGAAAGTGCATCGGCCGGTGCCCCCACTGCCCTCCGGCATCGCGGACAGCTGCACGTGCACTGCACGACTGCGCTTCCTGCCTCAGAGGACTTTCTATTGGGAAACTACAGAGTCTACCACTTCATATCCCTCTGATAGGCAATGAGAGATTCGATTCTCACGTGCGGCTTCTTAACGACATGCATTCGATTGGGTAATCACCTTTCAATGCGTTTTCTCAACTATTGCTTCACGATAAGCAGACCCGTTAAGTGAAACACAGAAAATCAAAGTGTGGTTACATATTTACTAAGCAGAACATTACTTGTATATAAAAAGTAAATTATTTAGTATCCAATCTGGCGATATTATAAAATGTTCAGTTAAGTAAGTAAATTAAATGAAACCACAACAAGCAAATGCAATACAGTTTTTGAGCAAAACCAAAGGAAGAAATTTTTATATCAAAATTAATTAAATTAAATACTCCTTGATGTTAAATATGGTCAAATCATCATCGAAAATTATGTAACCCGTTTGTGCTCTTTTACTTGTTTCAATTTCTTCTCGTGTTTCTCGTTACTGCATATTTTTATTTATAATTTATAGTATGAACTTTATACTAATATTGTAAAGCTGAAGAGCTTATTTGTTTGAACGCGTTAATATCAGGAACTACTATTCCGATTTAAAAATTTATTCGGTGTTAGATAGCTCATTTATAGAGGAAGGCTATAAATATATCACGCTAAGACCAATAGAAACGGAGCACCAATGAAGAATGTTTCAAAATCGATTTTTTCCCCTTTGAGAGCTTCCTCTGCCTGTTAGCGTTAGCCCAAAGTAACTATTCTACGCGGACGAAGTCGCGAGGAAAAGCTAGTATTGTATATGAAGACTGAAAAACGGCTTATCCGCAAAACCAGTATAATAAAACTCTACATGAAATTAAATCGGAAACAACATTTTTTTTTTTTATATTATAGGAGGCAAACGAACAGGTGAGTCACCTGATGTAAGTGATCACCACCGTCCATAGACACTTGCAACACCAGGGGAGTCGCAAGTGCGTTGCCAGCCTGTGTAGGGAGGGGGGAGGAAGGGAAGGGGAAAGTGGAAGGGGAGGGGAGGTGGGTGTCCGGCGCTCTCACTGACCGAACGAAACGCAACAATGCAAGCACTGTACTTCACGTCGGTTTTCTGTGAGAGGGTGGTACTACCCCGGGCGAGCCGACCCATTATGCTGAAACCAGTAATAGTTTCAGCGTGGCTCTACCACCTACGAGACAACATTTCTGGACAAGTAGCCATTAATTCTTTGCAACTACTAATTTCTAAAATTATAGGTAATAACAGTGGCTTATATGACTATAACTAGACTTGTAATTTAGTGCAAAAACTGTTACAAATATGAAGAGTTTTGAATGCTGCAGTGCAGTTTTTTTTAATATGGCTGACGCAATATACCAATAAGACCAATAGGTCTCATCATAAAATGTTTCCAAATACATTAGACAGACTTAATCCACAGTGTCATTCAAAATGACATTTTTTCTGTAGACTCTATTGCACGTATTCATTAAAAATATTCGTGAATACACACAAAATCGCTCGGCACGTTCAGACTTTACAAATTACTAACAATATGATAACGTATAGACAACGAATAACAGTCAGACGACAGTCGAGGTAAATATACACGTGCTAGGTAATTACAACCTACAAAGAACGCATTTCTTGGAATCTCGGTACCAGAGTTATAAATCAATGTTTATTACCGACCAAATAATGACGTATTGTTTCGCTATTCAGAGTGACTGTTGCACACTACATAGTGTGTATCGACGTACAGGTAATCATTTCCAATGAAAGTAGAGTAATTTATATGTTTTAGGAGGTTTTTAATAAACAGAAATCAGCTACATCGAAATTACACTTATCATTAATTATATGATTTTTTATTCTTGATTACAATTTTGGTGTTATCAGACCAAAAGAACAATTTATGTATACACATATTTTTTCATCTACAACTTTGTGTAAACTTTACAATGCATTAATACATAACAATACATACCTATGTCGTTGCGTAATATAATATAATCATTATTTAAATCATACACTACAATGTCTTTTTATATAAGTGAACTGAAACTAAATCAGTAAAATTATACGATGATAGCTGACACATATTAGAATATTGCGATAGATATTATGGGTAATTTTCTTAGTGACTGTCATTATTTTTATTCTTCTGCATTGCCAATTTATCCTGAAACTTTGCTGATGTGGCTTCTAATCCTAACTAATATTATAAATGCGAATGTGAGTTTGTTTGTTACGTTTCCACGCCGTAACAACTCAATCGGTCATCATTTTAAATTTTGCATAAACGTTGTCCCCCTTAAAAGGACATAGAGTACCTTTTATTTAGAAAAGAAGTACTGTTACTTAGAGATCTACCAAGTCTACACTAACGCGAGCGAAATCGCAAGCAATAACCAGTGTAACAATATTTTGGTTCGTATAGAAGAATATCAAAATATAAAACTAGATCAGGATTGTTTCCAAGATTTACAAAAAGCAAAAATATGAACCAAAAGAATCATGATGTCAAACAATATAGGTGTTTAAGAAAAATTGAACAAGATAATATTAAGAAATTATTGATAGCCATTATGACAAAAATTTGGATTCACACAAAAATCTTCAATTTATAAACCGATTTCGAAGAGATCAACATTTGAATGGAACAGTCGCCTAGTTTGATTATTTGATTTGATTTTAATAATACATTTTGATATATTATAATTTTTTAATAGTATAATAATTCGGATGATAAAATCTTTTAATATATGCAACGAGATTAAATTACTAATGACTTGTCTAACTCTACTATCATAACTTCCAATTTCCTGACAGTGAAAGTCACTTAAACTCATACAGATTGCATTTAACGATAAGACGTAAACCAATCAATATATTTTTTATATTCAAGTGTAATAAAGTTATAGATACTCTTAATAACAGCAATTTCTAGAATGGCAGAGTTCTGTGGAAAAGTTGTCTGGGTTACGCCAAACAACCTATGCTTACGTAGTGGTTTACGCAGTTGTGGATTCTATTCCCATACAGGACAGTTATTTGTGTTATCTACATATGAATAATTGTACGTTCGAAAGTCGTCCTTTGAAAGTTTTCGAAACCCTAGTGGGGAATTGTTATAAGTAAAAAAAAAATGAAAATGAAATCGTTCAATTATCATAACTGTTAAATTAACGTAATGTTACGACTACTATTCTTTAAATCTAGTTTCATGATGCATTCTTCACTTTCCATCATCTAATAAAGCTTGTCTCAATATAAAAGCAATTTATTAAGCATTCCATAGTTTCAAAACTGCTAGTTCATATTATAATTTAATAAACTCATACAAAAATATGCAGTGCTCAGAAATTGTACTTAAATTAACTTTATTCCAAACTATTCAAATGTTACTTACACTTTTCTAACGCGCCGAGAACTGTTTAAAATTTCCTGAAACAATAATACAAAATTAATATATACATCAATAATATCTACACGATAAAATAATAAACAAAAAACCATTCTTCCGTGGAAGTTTTGCTGACCCTGCAAGTGAAGAAGCTAAGGTTTTGTGGAAGTTTGTCATTACTTCTAAGTTTTTTTTTGTGAATATGCTAAGATTAGAGTACGATGGGACTGACATATTCTTTGTAGAACTAGTCTCTAAGTCGAATGGAGATAAAAAAAAAAAAAACAAAAATGAATATATGCTTGCTCCAATAATCAAATATTTTATAAATAAATGTTACTAATATTATTTTAATGTTTAAATATGTTCATATATTGTGCATAAATTTTAGATCCAGATTACAGTGGGCAGTTAAAAGACGTTCATATATAAATAACATAATGAAAGAAAATCAGTTTACCGCCATTTGTACTCATTACAAGCTTGAAATCAATATAAGCCGCCTTGACACTGTTTGCTTTTACAGACCGACGGATGCGTGTGTCAGTGTATAAAATGTGTTACAATGACGATAATAATAATAGCAAAAATTGATTCTATGATTGTAAAATTATGTCAAACATTTTAGCTATAGTATGAAGTATTACAAAGCATTAGACTAAAATATGTCATCATCTTCGTCAATTAACTGTGTAAATTACATCCCATGGCCCTCTATTTTCTAAAGATAACGGCAAAAATAAAAATAAAATTTACAATACAAAATTCAAATGTTGTACGCTTTTACATCAATGCCACTTTTTACAACATAATTGATGAGAAAATATATATGTAGGGATTAAATAATTGCAATTCAAATTACAGTAATTCCAATAGCAGTGCAAATCCTAAATATCTAATCATATTAGTTAATTAACTAGCAAAGATATTTATTTTTGCAATGCATGTGGTAGCATTATAAAAGCGTTACCATACAAATGTCACACTGATTGACCAATAAGTGAGAGAGTTTAAAAATTGAGGTCTCAACGCGGGACGCTCCTCAAAGCAGTTCATGGTTGAATGGAAATTGTACAGTGTTCAAATAATAACACCATTTTAATATGATCCTTTAGCTGTTAAGCATAAAGTGTACAATGAAATAACACATCAGGCGCGTTTCCTAAATGTAGGATTGAGTGCGAATCTGACCATTATAATATTTTAAACGTTATACACTTCAAAATAAAGTCGAATTATGTATGAAAGAGAATAATAGTGAAGAAGTAGGTTGAGAGAACGCACGTCAAGATATTATACACCCGTTCATCACAAAGACTCATTAGCTCTTCTTCGCCATGAGATGGAAATTTTCTATTATTATCATCAAATGTATTGTATCGAGATTACGTTAATATTTATTACTAATTATGTAAAAATTCAGCTATTTTAAGCACATCATAATGTGTGTTTTAGAAAAAAAGGGCATATAAATGTTACAGTGTGCTAAAATATCGAATTTCTTACACAATTGGTATTAGATTTACACCGAAAAAATCGAAATATAAATACACTTCAAATTTTAGTTTTTATTATGTATTAATACTGTGAGGTCGGATATTAATTTTCCATTTCAAAAGTGCAGAAAAACACAAACATTATATAAAAATAAATTAAAAATAATTCAACGAATAATTGCAAAAACTACAATTATATTTGTAAAAGATTTTGGCATTATAGAGAAACTTCACATTCAAACATCATAAAAGAAAGTTAAGCAAAATTAAGGGAAACGTTATTTGTAAGCACTACTCGGAAACGAGATCTTAAGCAATAAATAGTATCAGAAAGGTGAGAGGCTTGTGCACTTTCTATTAGGAACACCGAACAAAAGTAACGAGCAAAAGTTACGATATCTTATGTGATATAATCACCGCGGCCGGCACCACCGCTCATTGCAATATAACCGAACGGTCCAACGATTTCACGCCCCATTCGTCTTTCGTAACACCCTTCTAAATGTTACTTACTGCCTACTTATCCTGAACTCAAATAATTTCACTAGTATAACGTATAGATATAACTATCGCTACACATTATAAAATAAAATCCTCTGCCACGTCTATCTGTCTGTCTGTTCGCGATAAACTTAAAAACTACTGAATGGATTTTCATGCGGTTTCCACCAGTAGATAAAGTGATTCAAGAGGAAGGTTTAGGTATATAATTTGTCTACGTTCTTTTTATTATCAGGGTGGAACAACGTTCGCCGGGCCCGCTAGTTATTCTATATAGCAAACTTATATATTATTATACGAAAATGAAAAATAATTCGTCGATAAACATATTTTTAACAGACTTCTTTCCGACTATCGACTCAGAACGTCGTCACTTATAAACCGAATTGGTAATTCTTTTGTTTTTTTGGGAAAGAGGATATTTTCAAGGTTTCATTTTAAAATTATAAGCATTGGACCGTGGATATCTAAATACACTAGAAAACTAGTTACATATTGAATAGGATATGGTACAGTGATTGAGATAGTAATAGGTTTATTACAATCTAACGCTAGATACCGATACCTAAACATAGTCAGAGAGATTGTGACGAATTTTGTTTGAATAAATTTTTAAACTGGGTTTTATTTATCAATATAATAAAGTGAAATCTCTAAATCAAGGATGTTTTGAAACAATGTTAAATTGCTGTAAAAAGCAATTTTCGTTGGATGAATAAATTACAATAAATGTATCAACAATCCTATATGAGCGAGTGCATAATTATACTTACAGCAAATCAGTACCACCGCAAGGTAAGGATAACATGAATCTGATTTCACATGAAGTAATAACTATGATTGCAATTAAGTTTTACTCAACATCAAAGTCATATTTATTAACCGTTTCTGTTTTACATAGTAACCGCTTCAGTCGTTTTACAACAGCTAAATAAACTCAAAAGTAAAGCGCAAACAGGAGTTTCAGTTAACTGGAAAATCGGAATTGCAATTTCTTTTCTAATTCTATTTATATACGAAAAACGTAATAATGTATATAAATAAATCTGTTGTTATGCCTATACATTTTATTTTAAATCTGTGATAGGTTACTATTATAAAGGTTACTGATCACGAATATGACATTAAAGAAACGTTATCAATCTGTATGTATGTTTTTTTTCTTAATTATTCCCTGATATGAGTCAGAGACGTTTTGTGCTAACTTATAGCAATTCTTTATGTCTTCTATCTTCTTTATTATGTAGTTCCCCTATACAAGGAGTGCTTATATATAAATTGAACAACACTACATTAATATACTATACTGTATTATGTGTTGTATAATGGTTCTGTTTGTATGTTCAGATTTAAGTCAATAACGGCTTGGCCAATTATTATGACATTTTGAACACGTGAACTATATATGCTATTTAAAACTGATAATATCTAGACATTATCAATCTTAGCCGTAGTTTTGTATAAAAAAATAATTAGTAAAAATAAAAATGCGTTCAATACTCAAACGATTTTAATATAAATGATTTTGACGAACGTTTAAAAGCAATAAAATTGATCAAAAATGCTGTGAGAAATGGTTATAAAAAAAAATCAATCTCAACCGATTTACATGAGTTTACACGTACACGGGAAGTATGTCATTTCAAAATTAATGTCCTATAAAAATTATCATTAATTTTTAAGCCATAAAATACACTCGTACTTTAATAACAAAGCGAAATAACAAATCTAAAATAATTACTGCTTAAAATACGCGCGCGGTTCCGAAGGCAGATACTATAGTATTGCATATATCACTCTCGAGAATTTTGTGATAAAAACCGAGTTAGAATCCTGTGGACTAATTTTATTCCTTTGCGTTCAAACACAAAAATAGACAGTATTTTTAAAATGATTATCAGTGTTCCGATTTTTTTATTGGGCCGATATTTTTAACGCACGAGTTTCAAGTTCTTAAAATTTATATTCACACAGATGAGCATTGACATAAAACAAAATATAATGATCACGATGGAATTAAGCAATTAGAAAACTGGCCAGTTTTGCGAGTTTTCTAGTGCGGTGAATCGCTTATAATATGTTGCAATTTATATGAATATCTAACAATCTAGCCGTGCCGCATTCTCTATAAGTGCCTACCAACTAGCTGATAAACTGCAAGAGATCTCTGCGAGAAATACGTTCACCGTCCTAGATGCGCGGTACTTTCGTTTTGAAATCGGCAGCGCACACAATTGGCCGTATCGAGCAAAAGCGAATAAGCTGCTGCAAACAGCGCTTGACATTTAGTTGGAAAAAATAATTTTCTATTTACACACTACATTTGATTAAAAAAATCTCATTGCTATTTAGTTTAACCTAGCCATATATATATTTTTTTTATGGCATAGGAGGCAAACGAACAGGTGGGTCATCTGATGGTAAGTGATCACCGCCGTCGATAGACACCAGCAACACCAGGTGAGTCACAAGTGCGTTACCGGCCCTGTATATGACTCGAGTCGTAGCATGTTGGGATATCATATCGATTGACGTATCAGATCTCAGAGCGAACATGAGCTTCAGGGGTAGAAAAATAACGTCATGAAGTTATAACAACAACATACTCAATAAAAAATCTTTTGTCATCGCAGACAATTGTGATTTGCTTAAAAAATAAGTCTCTGAAATTTTTATATTCTCTGATGGCTTAAAACTTACGAGGGTTGTAAATCACTCGAGATACTATATTGTTTCGTCACAGGCTTTACAGTGCACATGCAGTTTTTTTTTATTCGCACTGACTACGCTATTGACCTAGCAAGGTCTTAACAGCTTCACCGGACTACGTGCACATGCAGTAGTTAAAACACATACCAACGAGTCGAGAGATCCGGGTTCTATCCCCGCATAGGACGGACTTGTCTGATAATTATGTTGTCGTTTTTTCTTGTTGGACGTTAATTACCAGTTGTTTAAATATTATAGTGCAAGTTATGTTTACTATGGAATCAAATAGTATTGTATATTGTCCCTTCATGAACGAATGGTAAAGAAAATGGTAGTGACAATGTAAGTGTACTGCCATGTATGTCTAGATTATCTCGTTGAATCTGTATTTTTAATATAGAAAAATAACATAAATATGGAATGCAAGGCCTTGTCAGTTAGAACATACATTATAGGCCGTAAATACGTAGGTTGTTTGATGTAAGTTAAATTAGGCTTATTTAGTATTTTTGTACTAGTTTATCGACAAGCGCATGATGAATTAATGAAAGTCACTCAAAAAAATTTACAATGCTGTGTGTTTACTCGACCACGTTCATGACGGTGGTAAAGCTGCCTTGGTTTACGAACGCAAAGGGAACGTTTTTTTTTCTCTCGAAATGACTACACTATTTATTTAGTTTATAGAAAGAGCAACAGCACTTAGTATACAAGAATTGCTATGGGAAAATAAGCAACAAAAAGCCATTAACAGGTCTGCAGGAATAATTTAGCTTTACCAGCCTTAGCAAGGCCTTAACAGCTTCAAGTGTCTGCATTTACGCGACCACGAGGAGATCTATGGTAAGTAGGACCCAAGGTAGCTCCAACACTATACCGAATGTATTTTTGAATAGCTTCGACAACGAACGAATATCAACACTTACTATGTGATTTATACACAACGAGATTTAACAGTTGATCCGTCACATTAATTGTTTATTTTCTTTTAAGTTAATAACCGATACTAATATGGCTATAACCTAGATAATAAATAATAACTAGATCTAAGTATTCCGATTACACAGTATTGTTAAGATTCACTTCACTACGAATTATTCCTAATCTGTATATGATCATAAGCAAAGATCTTATTAATATACGTGAATCTACTCTAGGTATATATAATTTTACAATTATTTGCAGATTATATATATCCATACAGGTATAAATAGGCAGATACAAAACAGTTAAGTACATCCAAATAAAAATCGGCTGAGTGCCTTAAGCGCTCGCCTTAGTAGTCCGGTGAAGCTGTTAAGACCTTGCTAGGTCAAAAGCGTAGTCAGTACGAAAAAAAAAAAGTTAAGTACATTTTCCTCCTCTGTTTGTCAACCGATTTTCTTCTCATTTGTTATTTTTGAGGTTATTCCTTTTTTTTTTTTTTTTTTTTTTTTTTTCTTTTTTTTCTTTGGTCGTTTTTTTTTTTTTTTTTTTTTTTTTCCTTTTCCCTTTTTTTTTTCCCTTTTCCCCCCTTCCTCACCCTTTAATTTTATTTTTGTTTTATTTTTTTAGTATATTTACCACTAATTTCATATTCACCCTTCCCATTCCTTTTTTTTTTTTTTTTTTTATGGTTTTATTTAAGGTTTTTTTGTTTGGGTTTTGGTTTGTTTTTTTTTTTTGGTTCCAGGGAAGGAAGGAAATAAAAACCTATAATTTTTATTTTTATTTTTTTTTTTTCCTTAAATTAAAAATTAATCCCTTTTTCCCCTCCCATTTTTTTTTTTTTTTTTTTTTTTTATGATTTGTTTTTCAGGTTTTGTTTGGTGAGTTTTTGTTTGGTTTTTTTTTTTGGGTTCGGTTACGGGATAATAAATTTTAATTCCATCCCTTCCCTTTCCCTCCCTCCCGCCCCCCCTCCCCTCTTCCTTTCCTTCCCCCCTTTTCCCGGGCCGCCCCTCCCTTCCCTTCCCCCACCCTCTCTCCCTTTTCCTCCCTTTTTCTATAATATTTTTTCATTTTTTTTTTCTCTTTTTTTCCTTTTCCCTTTCTCTTTTTGTTTCTGTCCCAATCCTTTTTTTTTTTTTTTTTTTTATTTTTTTTTTTTTTTTTGTTTTGTGCGGGTTTGTGGGTGGGTGTTTTTATGGTTTTTTGTTTATTTTTTTTTTGCCTTCTTTCTTTCTTTTTTTTTCCTTCTTCATCTTATCCCTTCCCTCTCCCCCCATTCACAATTTTTTTTTTTTTTTTTTATTGATGGGGGTCCGGGGTGCTTGTTGATAATATTTTTTTTTTATTATTAAAAATTAAAAAAAAAAATAATTTTTTAAAAAAAATATTTACCCTCTTCTATATCTTTAAAAAACCCATAACACTCTAAAACGGAAAATAAATATTTTTTTAATTTATCAAATTAATTTAAAAAATTTAATTATTTTTTTTCTTTTGAAATTTTTTTAAATTTTTTGCGACCCAAAAATCATTTTTTTCTTTTTATTTAAAAATTTTTTTTTTTTTTTTTTTCTTTTTTTCCCTTCAAAAATTTTTAATTTTTTTTTTCCCCCCCTCCCCCCCTACCTCTATATATCCCCCATATTTTTATATTTTTTTTTTTTTTTTTTTTTTTTTTATTTTTTTTTTTTTTTCTTTTTTTTTCTTTTTTTGTTTTTTTTTTTTTTTTTAATTTGTTTTTTTTTTTTTTTTAAAATTTACTTTTGTGTTGTAGATATCGACAAGCTTTAATGTTACTAACAAAAGATTTTGAAATATACCATCGACAAATCGTCCTTATTTATGTCTCTATTCGTCGTCATACTTCACGATCCTCAAGTATAATCTACAGTATTTGTACAGCCTATATAAAAAAAGCCTGGCATAGTAAAAACTTAAAAAAATATTGAAATATCATCAAATTTTGGCAACTGGGCGACCATAATTTTTTTTAATATTATATGTATGTTTCTTGTTTTTTTTTTAAAGTGTGAGGGTAGCTATTATCAATATTCGTAACGTATCACCTTATTACGTTACAAAGAATATTTAAGGTCATCTATAACAGTTATATACACTCTATGTCAGACAGTAATATTTATTTACCGGTGACGCTGGTGTCATGAATTTTTGGTGGACCCTATGACTTCTGTGAGTAAACATGACAGTGATAAACGAGGATACTACCTTTTACTTTAATAATAATATTTCCTAAGATACCGTACAAAAATGTAATGTAATTCTTTATGTTTTTAAATAATAACCAATTCAAATAAAAAAAAGAATCATTAAAATCGGTTCACAATTGACGTAGATATCGATTAACATACATAAAAAATTAAATACATAGAACGAACCTCCTCCTTTTTTGAAGTCGGTTAAAAATATGGAAATCTTAAAAATAGAATTAATATACGTAAACTAGCGGACCGGGCGGACGTTGTCCTGCCTTGAAAACAAAAAAAATCCTAAAAGTCGATCGCAGCGCCACCTACCGGTTCCAATGTGAATACCCTCGTACCCCAATATCGAAAAATTTTCATCAAAATCGGTCCAGTCGTTTAGGAGGAGTTCAGTCACATACACACGCACACAAGAAATATATATATTAAGATATCGAATTTTGCAATTCGTGATACATTAACCGTTACCTAGAGAATGTGACATAATTACGCCAACACCACGGCACAGAAACAGAGCTGTTAGCGTTACATACTGACGCACTATTAGATAAACGTGTCAATTCGTTATAAACGTACATATCACGAAAGTAGTGATATATAATATTTTTTGCGACATTGAACATTGCTTGTAACATAGTCTAGGTTATCGCGAAAACTTTGCCATTATCAAATATACGATAAATTTTGACATGGTATATATTATATTATATATTTTTTTAAATCCATGGGCGGCGGAGCGGATTTATCTCTAAGAACTATTTTTATTAAATGTAATATTGCTTACATGTATTTCTGAGTAAATTTGTTTGTTACCCTGAATAAATAAATATAGGTAACACTTTTATCTACGTGCGAAATGTCAATTTTGTCGGGTTTCTGAGAACGATTGACGATTTGCTATTTTGCTCTCTTTCTTATGTAACAATATGATCCTTATAGGTAAGCAAGACTCTTTTAAATATCTAAAAATGTTATTTAAATTTCTCAAAGATTACACTTAATAAGCACGCGGGATCATTAAAATATGAGAATATTTTCTGTACTATTTTCCATGCTTAAAAATAGGAGCACTCCTAAATATCTGAAAACATTATTTCATTTTCTTATAAATAATTCGTAATAAGCAAGGTCATTGAAATAATTAATCTAAAATTCACCTAATTACTCTACTTAGTATGGAGATTTCTGATCATTGACATGCTATAACCGTAGGAAAATTTACGAAGATATACATGAAAATTATCAGCCTGAAATAGTGCATACCTACATTGATTTTAAATCGGACAATCTATATTAATAAAGAGGTAAAGTTTGTGAGTTTGTGACGTTGTGGGGGGTAATCTCAGGAACTACTGGTCCGATTTGAAAAATTATTTCAGTGTTATATAGCTCATTTATCGGGGAAGGTTATAGGCTATGTATCATCACGCTAAGACCAATAGGAGCGGAGCACCAATGAAGAATGTTTCAAAATCGGGTATTTTTTCCTCTTGAGAGCTTCCACTGCGTGTTAGCATTAGCCCAAAGTAACTATTCCACACGAACGAAGTCGCGGGCAGAGGCTAGTTGTTACTAATTTTGTTAAACCGAGTTCATATATATACATTCGTTAACCTTTATAAGGCATAGATATTCAGGTCAAATTCTATATAACCTTTCATTTCATTATTACACTAGTTACACTTTCACAGCCTGATTATACTTCGAAAACTAGTAGAGAAAACTACTTAGCATTGGCCATTGAGTCTTGCTTTAGTACCAAATTGCACAATGAAATCTATACTTAACATAAATGGGTAATGCGTCTGAGTTTGGATGTAGAAGGTAATCTGCGGCACTGATATTTCTAAATGAAATTCCGAATTTAGCACGGTTTTTAAAATTCTATTCGTAATAGAATTTCAGGAATCTCATACTGCTACAGATTATATTTTATTGTTATTAAGTGTCATTTTATAGTTAATGTACACTGTTTCTAAATAAATGAAACAACGTCTCGACAAATCTCGAATTAAGACGGAATAGTAAAAACTGAATAGACTAAATCTGTCATGTTTCAGAAGTTATATCAGAACTGTAATAATATGAATGCATTTGCTTTTAAATGATTAGTCAGTGCCTGTTTCACGTTCATTAAGACATTTGTTTTATAATTAACCTTAATTGACAAATAAAAAACGGAGTATTTTTTTATGACAAACTATATCCAAAATTATATGCACTAGGGCGACCCGTTAGCAATTGTCGCAGGAAAAATGTCGGTAAAAATATCTTCAAGTAATATTGTCGCTATATGATCTTTCTTGTGAAAACCTTTTCTATAATTCAGCCAGTACGATCTCAGATTGACTCTGCGACTGTGGGGACCGACAACTGATCCTTTTCATTCAAAGCTTGCCATATGATATTCAAATAGGGGTATTAATACATACTTTTCCATTCCGTCCATTCCGTCATCTATGTCTCTGAATCTATCGGTTTCGATTTTCAAATTTCTCGGATATTTTTGTTTTTCCCCCAAATGCACGTTCACTTTATTAAACAGTTCAATTATTTATTACGTAAATCAACATCTCTTTCAAAGTGACGTCTTTCTACTCTCCATTTTCATTTCTCAGTGGAAAATGATAATGAACTGAAAAAAGCAATATTACATACAGCTATTTGGTTTCAAAGTAAGCATACTTTTTAACGTGTTAACCATAAAGTTGATATGTTTATATTATTTACATAAAGAATAGTTACCTGCCATAATTTCGCATGGGTGTACTATCGAAAAAATGAGTTCAAATCTTCTCTTTACCTATATACCTATAACCAAACAGGTGCAGCCGTGAGTGAAGTGATGCGTTTACATTCATACGCCGATTAATTTTCATTTACAGAGTTTATATTAAACGAATTGAAAAATACGCCTCCTGGTGTAAAGTGCTGGTTGACTGAAGATAATGGAAAGACAAAAGCCTCACAGGAAGACCTCAAATGCGTTGACTCTACAACATGAATCGAAGTGGATACAGATGGCACAGAAGACGATTACGTTCGTCACGTAAATAATCGTCCTGTACGGGAATTAAAAGCATGAATTCTTTGTTCACTAGACTTTACTATAACTGCCTCATAAAGCACGTGAATATTTCGCAGATAATGAAAAATATCAGCATACTTTACATTAGCCCTGAATAGCATTGAAACGTTTCGAAATGGATTTTAACTCGCTAATTTACAAACCTAGCCACACTTGTCTTGAGACACGTGTTCGTGAGTCATTGGGTAACTAACTGATCGGTTGACAATTCAGTTGAAATAATGATCAACTGAATTAAATATTAACTTTTGGTAAAACGAATTTGTAACATTTCTTAATTAGGCGAAATCAACTTAACGCCATACAAAAAGCTAACGAATAGATAAAGTGTCAAGCTATTTACATGCTACTTGATTGTTTTTTATTTGATTATATTACTGTTATTTATAATTTATAAAACGAGTAAGTAATGTTACCAGTTATTCTAATTTCCGATTAGTCGAATACTTGTGGCATTCGTGAAGATTATAAACTATAACGTATGCTGGTACGCTTTGCTATGGAGAGGATACAAAATTTGCAAGTTTATTAAATACTAGCTGTCCCCGTGACTCCTTCCGTATGGATCCTAATGTAAAAAAAACAGTGACTAACAAAATCATTTGAAGTATTAAGTCCATTTACTTACAACTTTTATCTCGTACGTTACGTCGTTATCAAAATTACAATAACTTATGATACAGTGAACCGAATTTAATGAAACTAAGACTAAACGTTACTCGAGGATATGTTTTATAATTTTCTTGGTGAGGTTTTATCCTGAATGCAGTACTTTATCAGTGATGTGTGTTTAAACATACAGACATACATTTCTAAGAATGATTGACATGTATTTCATTACTTATTTCAAGACGCAATGATATTTATCACAAAAATCTAATAATTACAGACACGTTACATATACATTCTTATTATATGTATAGATTCAAACGCTTTACCTCATAACGGCTGCTATGTTCATTATGAAAAAATAGCCTTTGTAAAGAACTTTATTGTTGCTGACAGTCGTTTTTGCTATCCTAATCTGCCAGGTAGAAATATGTATTAACATTTTTTTGTTTGAGAAATGTTCAGTAAGGATTTTATTTTTATACTACTTGTATTCATATAGAAAGACATCTTTCACGATTATAAATTACCTTTTATTTTAAAGACGGTAATTTGAAGAGTAATTCCTATTTAGGTGGTAGAGCCACGTTGAAGCTATTACTGGTTTCAGCATGAATGGGTCGGCTCGTCCGGGGTAGTACCACCCTCTCACAGAAAACCGACGTGAAGTAACAGTGCTTGCATTGTTGCGTTTCGTTTGGTCAGTGAGAGCGCCGGATACCCACCTCCTCTCCCCTTCCCCGTTCTTCCCCTCCCCATCCCCCACTTCCCCACTCCCCTCTCCCCCAAACACAGGTTGGCAACGCACTTGCGACTCCCTTGGTGTTGCAAGTGTCTATGGACGGTGGTGATCACTTACCATCAGGTGACCCACATGTTCGTTTGCCTCCTATAACATAAAAAAAAAAATAAAAAAAATATGCTAAGTTTATCTAACTAAGATACTGTGTCACAGCATCAAATATGCACGTTCCTTTGTACACATTATCCATATACCATTAGAGCTATTTAAAGTATTCTATTATGTAGCGAGCATGCTACATAAATCACAATAGGGTTATTAACAAATATTAATGATATCAGCTTAGAAACTGTATTACCAATTCAATGAAACCACGCTAGCTACACACTAGTACGGTATCGAATTCAATCAAATAGTGGCATTTCGTTTATGCAGTCAGCGTGCGCCAGATTTCATAAGCGATCTCTCCGTACCCTGATCTAGGTTAGGTGGTCGACGACGGCAGCGGTGGCGTATCGAGCGCGTCCGATGTTAACCTACATACATCCGCGGCACACTTACCAGCACACAGTTGGGGTCGAGAGCAGTCGTACCCGTAAAATTCGTGACCCAATCCCCTCTCCCTGGCGACCTCTCAGTGTTCTGAGGCCTGCTTTCAATTATATTAGATAAGAGATTGCGAAGTAAAACTCGCATGAACTGGCCTTTTTGAATACGAAAGGATAAATAAATGGGTTTAGATTGTTGAGAAATTATATAGTTGCCTCCAATTTTCATTTCATAAATATGTACTAGTGGCCGTTTGATCGAATTCGATCATAAGAAGGGTATAAATCTCTTTATATATTAATATATAGGCATTATTTACCTGTATTGTAGAAACATACGTAGACGTAAGGAGTTTCCAATCGTCGGTGGTACAATAACTAGTAACTACTTTCAATTTTTTTTAATTTTTAACACTAAAGCTCGTCATTAGCTAGAAAAAAATTTAGGGCATCCGTTGAAAAACAGAGGAGAATAAGGTATTGAACTAATTTATATACAGATGTATATTTATCAATTATTATAATTTGATTAAAAAAAAATGCTCTCCGTTTTATAAATATAACTAGCGGGCCCGGTAGACGTTGTCCCGCCCTGATTATAAAAAAATCCTGGACAAATTATATACCAAAACGTTCCTCGTGAATCACTTTATCCACTGGTGAAAACCGCATAAAGATCCGTTCAGTAGTTTTTGAGTTTATCGCGAACAGGCAGACAGAGAGACGCGGTAGGGGACTTTGTTTTATACTATGTAATAATAATAATAATGAACACAGTTTTATAAATATCACTGGTTATAAAGAAGAAATATAGTTCCTTAAAAATGAAAAAAAAAACGAAAAACAAATTATATTCGATCATTCAAAATAGAGTACATATTCGTATACATATATTATATAATTTATGTATACACCTAAAGGAGGTTTTATATGACAATCTTATGTACATTTATGAAGTTGATAACAACTACTTATATTAAACATAATAGTAGACAAGTATAGTCTCGGAAAAAAAAGTAATCTTTTAATTATAAGCACATACTATAACCTTCAGTCGAGCAAGTCGAGTGGTAGGTAGGCGATTGCGATTGGAACTACAGATGAGCCGATTATTTTTTTTTGATAATGGAACTCCTCTATTAAGAATGTAGATTAAATAGGACACATGGTGAGTCATTATCTAATTGTAATTTGTTTAATACACTTACGCTTAAATTGACTGTTGCCATAAGCGGTCCATATTGCAGTTGGTCAGTGTTTCCACCGATATATATATATGATTGTTTTATAACTATATATAAGCATTATATAACTGATAATTTTATTACGATATCAGAGATTTAGTATAATAAGCCAAGCTTCACGCTAAATCATATTCGCCATAAAAACACTCATAACACTGGTTAGACTAACTAAAATTAATAATTGAGACCAGAAAACTGTAGTGTAGTGTGGATTTCAACAGGCCGGGGCCTTGGACAAATTTTCCAATCTATTATATAGGTTTTTTAAATTAAAAAGATTGTAAAATTTATAGAAATTGTAATTCAAAAAGTTATGTATGTCTTATAATGAATACAATGGTCACAAACGTTCTTAAAATACATAAATGGTTTAAAGTATTAGCTAAGATTACGAGAACTTATTGTCAAATTTTTACTCTGACCTAAAGTTGCCGCCAGGGGTGGAAAAACTTACCGCCCTCGTTACGCCCCGTAATCCCACTGCTTGAAGACTACAGTGTCATTAATAATTATATGTTTACATAATATGACTTATTAACCAACATTTCCTTCCTAATTTACATAAGACTATCGTAATTTGATTCTGTAGTACGCAAAGAAACGAATACAAGTTACAATATAAAACGTTAATCGTGGAAGAAACTGTACAAGCTTCAAGTAAAGAAGCAAAACTACTATACCTATATCTGCTGCAAAATAGCAATGTTCGTAACTCACACTGCTGTGTGTACGGTTCGGCGGGTGTGGTTGGCAACATATACTAACATACATGTACTGTCCCAGACTGCGCGGCATTACTGACATTGGTAATATATAACTGGCTATTTCATGTCTTCAAAAAACGTAAGAGACCGTAAAACGTTAACTATTATGGTTAATTTATTATTATTAGATTAAACATCTACGTAATATTTAACTGATTGTAATGTACTCATAAAACGTTTGCCTACATGTGTCGGAAACAATAATATGGTTACACTGATAACGTTCTTATGCCAAAATGTAATCTAATCTACGTTCAACGATAGCAAATGATAACGCTAGTCACGTAATGTTATATTTGGCAGGACAAAAATTGAACCTATGAATATTGTTAAATTACTGCAAGTAATAAGTTATCGTAGCAAACATATGGTAGAAGAATATGTAGTAATAATGTAAATGTTGCTTTGCAGAGATTTAATGAGAAATAGACGAATAGTATCAACAGCATCTAATCGAATACAATAATCCCCTTTGTATATGCGTTTATATTTACTGTATACCAGGCATAGAGTCCCAATCTATTTGTAAAGTCTCTTGAGTCTTGGCTTTTAGTCTATTTGTTAAGAGGGTTATATCAAAAGACAAAATGTTTTTATAATAAAATTTCATTTGAATCCATTAACTTTGGTTATAATGAGTAATAATAACCGGAAAAAGTTTCTGACAAGTAAATTAAAAGGTCAACAGAAATCAACACTATTTTATTGATAATTGAAAAGATTTTTAGCAGTTTTCATGTAGATGTAAAATTAAATAAATGTTCAAATAAATTTTCTTTGTGTACCTAATAAACTTCTCTTCTGGATCTTAGACACGTAAAATGCTAATTATAAATGTTCAAATGATGTTTGAACACTATAAAGTTGTATCACTCATATAATTTAAATAAATTATGTATGTATACACATCATGTAAATTTATATATATATATCTATACTAATATTATAAAGAGGTAAAGTTTGTGAGTTTGTAGGTTTGTGAGTTTGTGACGTTGTGGCGTTGTAAGGGGTAATCTCAAGAACTACTGGTCCGATTTGAATAATTCTTTCAGTGTTATATAGCTCATTCATCGAGAATGGTTATAGGCTATATATCATTACGCTAAGGTCAATAGGAGCGTAGCACAGATGAAAAATGTTTCAAAATCGAGATGTTTTTTTCTTTTTGAGAGCTTCTGCTGTGTGTCAGCGTTAGCCCAGAGTAGTAACTATTACTACGCAGACGAAGTCGCGGGCAGGGGCTATAATCTATATACTAATATTATAAAGAAGTAAAGTTTGTGAGTTTGTGACGTTGTAGGGGGTAATCTCAGGAACTACTAAACCGATTTTGAAAATTATTTTGCCAATAGAAAGCCACGTTATTTGTGAGTGTCATATGCTATATATCATCACGCTAAGGGCAATAGGAGCGGAGCAACAATGAAAAATATTTTAAAATCGGGGCTTTTTTTTCCTTTTGAGAGCTTCCGCTGCGTCTTAGCCCAAAATAACTATTCCACGCGTGCAAAGTCGCGGACAGAAGCTATTAACTAATTACATTATCATTATCAAGTTGTAGCTTGATAATGCCTATTACTGCCCAACGAAGTGGGCACGGGTCGGCTAGTTGATTTTATAAAGAGGAAAATTTGTGACTTTCAATGTAAGTATCAAAATCCGATTCTGAAAAAGGTGTCTACATACATACTGAGTGATATAGGCTATATTGTTAAATTTTATATTAAAACTAGCTGTGCCCGCGACTTCGTCCGCGTGGAACCTTATGTAAAAAAAATAGTGATTAATAAAATCACCTGAATGTATTAAGTCCATTTGCTTATCTACTTTTCTCTCGTACTTAAGTTGCGTTGTCATTAAAATTACAATAACTTTTGATAGAGTGACCCGATTTTAATAAAAAAAAAGAGAAAATGTTACACAAGTGTATGCTTTATGATATTCTTGGTGAGGTTTTATGGTGAACGCAGTAATTTAGCAGTGATGCGTGTCCAAACCAACCGACAGACCGACAGACATTTCTAAAAATGATTGAAACCTACTTTGTTACTTATGCCTAGACACCTGCAACATTTTTTTCACAAAAATCTAAAAAGTACAAACACGTTACATTTACATTCTTATTATATGTATAGATAGATATATATTAACGCGTACGAATTTGCGGTCGGTTAGTCGGTTAGTTTTGAGATAAAATGAAAAAGTAGGATTATCATAGTACAAAGATTAACTTTACATAAGTACAAAGATTACTTTTTGGTGTATTCATCAACGATTTGTTAAATAATGTTCTTAAAAAAATCGGTGTCTCAAAATATTTAAGACCGTACGTTTTTAAGGATAAAATATAAAAGCACCCATGATGTTGCGTATGATATGTAATGTATATTATTTATTTCTTAAAACAATAAGTGCTTGCTACTTTGGTGATTACTTGTAACTTTATATTACACAGTATTTCATGATTACCTACGTGACAATTTACATTCGAGTGGTTATTTAAAAAACAATAGTAGGATATGCGATATGTTGTACACGATTCCGGCAAGGGTCGATGTCCGGCACATGTAACATCTACTACCAATCGATAACCTGATTTGCACTATATCACTGTTTATAATACATTCGACGAACAACCGAATTAACTAATGTTTAATTGCTAAACCTATCTCGTTGTTTTCGCGATGACCCGAACCCGATTGGTTATTGACACATAATATGTACTGTAACTTTTAAGCCGCTATAACGAACTTGGAGTTGAGCAATCGGTCCATCCAGCGGTTATGAATGTGAACAAATCGTTCCTAATGTTTCTATTTTATTACAATGTATTTAAATAACTTCCACTGATTAACTGTATAGCTTTAATAAAATCGTTATACGTACAATAAATAACATACGAATATATGTTATATCATTATACATATTATATAACCAAAAATATTATCATTAAACCGATACCTTATAATTGTAAACTTGTGTCTTATTTTTTATGATAATTATTTAGATAAAAGAAAAAAACAGATACTATAACGTGATTATATAAAACTAGCAGACCCGTGCCCACTTCGTTGGACAAATAGACATTAATTATCAAGCTACAACTTTTTTCTAGAACTCAATCATATATCTCTCATTGTTAAGGCAGCGTTCGGAAGAAACGTTTTCGTTCGACCATTTTTTCTCCGACTCCCCAGATATTACCCCATACAATCTCACAAACTTTACCTCTTTATAATATTACTAGCGGGCCCGGCAGACGTTGTCCCGCCCTGATTATGAAAAAATCCTTGACAAATTATATACTAGAACGTTCCTCATGAATCACTCTATCCACTGGTGAAAACCGCATGAAAATCCGCTCGGTAGTTTTTGAGTTTATCGCGAACAGACAGACAGACAGACGCGGTAGGGGACTTTGTTTTATACTATGTAATGATAATAATAATATAATTAATTAATAGCTTCTGCCGACGACTTCGTCCGCGTGGAATAGTTATTTTGGGCTAATACGCAGCGGAAGCTCTCAAAAGGAAAAAAAACCCGATTTAAAAACATTCGTCATTGTTGCTCCGCTCCTATTGGTCTTAGCGTGATGATATATAGCCTATGACATTCACAAATAACATGGCTTTCTATTGGTCAAAGAATTTTCAAAATCGGTTTAGTACTTCCTGAGATTACCCCCTACAACGTCACGAACTCACAAACTTTACCTCTTTATAATATTAGTATAGAAGTATAGATAATGTAATAATCATTTAGTTCTTAGATTAGGGGAAAAAAATCCAGTGATCTCATTGCTATACCTATATTGGTACATGTAATTTCCTATTACTTTTTAACTTAATTGTTTACAAACTAGATTATAGCATCTTATACAAAACTCTTAGCCACTTTATTGTGCATCGTTGACGTATATTAACACTAATTAAGATTTTTATCAAATATCTAAGTATAGATAATCTTTAAGCTAGACTAGTTAGATGAACGACAACGATATTTACAGGTAAAATTTGGTTATATTTGCCTACTCAACTTAATTCTTTTTTTTTTTCAGTGTGACGAGTGTCAAAGGCATATGTATCTGTGAATGTAGAAATATTGTTATAGGTGGGGTATTTACTTATTAAAAAAATGGAATTAAAAATGGAAAAAAAAATCATTTGGAAATAGTTACTTAGCTACTTGTACAAAAATTAAAAATAATTAAAAACTGAAGTAACATTTTCGAAAATTATTCAAGGCATGTATAGCAATCTGATTTTTTTTACTAAACCGCGAACAGTAAATAATTTCCCTGTCACCTGCTTATCGCCACCTTCTGGAACACGATGTGTGTATAGTTTATCTATAAACGTATTGATATATCTAAAATGTGCTATTATTATCCTATAAATGGTCGAGTATATATATTGTCAATTTAGTACGATGTATTCGCTTCTTCGATAAACGGCAGAGATTCTAATAATTACCTAGTGGTATATCAATAGTAACAGAATCTGTATAAGGTTCTTTTTGCGTGATAATATCACCACCATATACTCTTCTACCACAAAGTCGCAATATGAATGCTACTTTGTTCCAGTCTTAAAGTTTACTGCCAGTACGAAATAGCACGCGAACCCTCAGATTAGATACGTTGAATTCTATATTGTTCGGAGTTGTAATTAAACTTTAAAACAATTATTATGTTCCCTAATATTTGACATATACAGCGACAGTATTAGCAACAATGAATGTAATGTCATATATGATGCGACAATCCAAACGTCCTGGCTAGCCATGTCTTCATGCAAACCGGGGTCGACGCCCCGTGGCGGACGAGTTACCCGCAGAATACTGACCTGTCTCCGAGTGGACCTTCAACACTGCACTTTAAGCCTCAATTACTATAAATTAGAGTTTATAATACAGTGTAATTAACGGTTAATCAATGTTTTATATTACACGTTACATTAGAATGTTTATATTACACGTGAAGATACAAGATACGAAATCAAAATAAAAAAATATATTTTCATTAGTATGTTGAAATACATACGTGACATACGATGATTTTTTAGCAGCTCTGAACATTATTATTTATTTATTATCATTAATAATCATATTACATGTAGTAACAATGAAACAAAGAATATAGTGATAAGTCAAATGTAAGCAACAAAACGTTTACTAAAATGTCTTAATTACTTTATTGTAGAATTAATTATCATTATCTATACTAATATTATAAAGAGGTAGAGTTTGTGAGGTTGTAGGTGGTAAAATCTACCAAACCGATTTGGAAAGTTCTTTTACCAATAGAAAGCCACGTTGTTTGTGAGTGTCATAGGCTATATATTAATCCGAAAAATAAAAAGACTTCTTTTGTGGTAATCGCATTCGCAAAGCAAGTCGGAGAAAAAACGGTCGAACGAAAACTTTTCATACTAACGCTGTCTTAACGATGACAGATATATAATTGAGTTCTATAGAAAAGTTGTAGAGCTTGATAATGCCTAAATAAATCCACGGCAGCATGTGTCTAAATTATATTTGAGTCACAAAAAGTAGTTTTTTATATTAAAAAAATAATTTAAATCGTTAAGTGATACTTATTGGTCATAATTTATCAACAACAATTTTGAATTTTTATCAATACGTAATGATATAATAACTGAGCCACAGCAACGCGTGGCCGGGTCAGCTAGTGTAGATATAAAAATGGTTTTGTTAGTCTGTGGCTTACAAGTGTTATTATTGCTTGACATAAGTACGAATTCTAATGAGTATTAAAAGTTATAAACAAGTTAAGGTTTAGGAAAATCCTACATAACTGTTGCGCTAAAAGGAACCTTATGATTATACATTTCGACTGCTCGCATTTGAAACCGGTAAACGTTAAACAGTTAACCACATCCGATAAATGACCCTAAAAACTGAAACTGACTGTTACATAGTACAAGTACCGTTGTTCCGAATTAGATCGAGGTAAACCGATGACAAATCCGATAATAAACATGATAACGTATCTATTGGAGTATTCTATGTGTAACAGTTCTCTACAAATTGCTGTACCGCACATAGCGCATATAAACTAGGAGTATTAACCCAAGTACTTCTTACCTCAATAAGGAAGTATTATTCCATTGTGTTATCTTTTGTTCTATGTTGTGCGTAGGTGTACAATTCTGATATGATTGTGGAAAATCATATTTTCCTAATTACACTGGTCACATATTTTAATTGACGTATAATTAATAATCTTCCTTACGTGATTAGCTTTCAAAAAGAATTCTAAACATGTAATAATGAAGAGTTTATACTATACATTTCTATATACTGTAAATGATGTATTACTATTATTTGTTAATTATTTCATTCATTTTAATTGTAATGAAAAATAAAAACATCATAGAAATTAATTAGAAACACCCTGTATTTTAAACACCATTTCCTATCCAGATGGTGATAAAATAATGGGGTCTAAAAACAAAACGATCTTCATTTATCATTCGGAAAGTCCTTGAGACGCGCGAGACTTATTATTCAAGGCTCTGCAGGTCCCGGAAATATTCCTCGACCCGGGAGAACATACCTTGGTATAGTTAACTGATACAAGGTCTTTTCAACCTTGTTTAGCGAGCTATAGACGACGAATCTAGAAATTGGTTCACGGATTCGGTCCACAAGGTTGGGTACAAATTGTTTACATATGTAAGCAAGCCTATACAGTATTTTTTAGGACATAACCTACTTTTTATAATGCGGTTTGTCGTCCTGTTTTTTTATTAGTCTGTGATTGTAGCAACCACACTTTACGTCACTGTGTGGTAACTATTCGCATCACTGTTCGGCTAACAGAGTTATGATTACTTTTATATTTTTACAAGAATGCTTCAAATAGAATACTACTATTAACGATTACAGCAAACTAGGTGACTTCAGTACGTAGTTCGTTTTAAATAAAAATGTATTAATGCGAAATACATTGAAACATTAATTAAAAATAATAGTAGTTAATACAAAAAATAAGTAGTTTCCAATATTTCTATTGATAGAAAATTGAGGAAATATAAAAATATATATATATCACGCTATCAACAATGCAAACTTTGAAATACATTTTTACTCCTACTTTAAATATATTGACAATTGCTTCAAGGATTCCAATTTGATTTGTAGCTAAATAAAAAGCATTATTAGGAAGTATAATATAAATATACATTTTATGCAAATCCATTTTATCAAGAATCAATATACATTGCATATATTAAAAATAATATTCGTATAAATAAGAACCTCCATGAACAGTACCTATTTTAAATAAGAACTATATAATAACTTGCTACAAATACATTATTATAGTAAAATATACATTGAGAAGTAAATCAATAGGAACTTCTAATTTTAAGTATATCTATTTTGTATGTTGAATTTATGAGCATCACGTCGTTACTGACAGTAACTATTCTTATTTAATATTAATAAGCTTATATATTACTAAACTCTAGGCAGTTTAAAAATAACGGGGAAGAATCCCAAGGGCGTAATATTATTATCATCATTAGATATATTAAGCTGTGTCATGAAACGTGTTGTTATCTTACATTACAGTAGAACACAAGTCATCAAAAATCTTTCATGAAGTTAAATCTGTAAAAGCTTTCATTTTTATTCTTCTGTCTACTTGTCAGTGACATGAGATCTATATAAGGTATTTGTCTTCTTATATTTGATATATACAGTCTGAAAATGTGTAACTTGACTAAAAATTTATAATGTACTTCGCACAGAATAAATAGTAATTGCGAATAAAAAAATATAAAAAGTTTTAAATATCAGGTGCTGATAGTTTTTTTTTTCTTACAATATTGTCTATAGTCACAGCGATTTATTATGTTATATACCATTTCGATATAAAAACATAACAGACTAACACAGCAACCTAACCTAAAAACTCGATGTCATATTACAACACATACTCCCAATGGTTTGTTCATCTATTCCCGAGGGAAGGAACGGATTACTCATCACGCCAGTTGTTAACGTATTAGTCACTTTAAAAAACGGAGAAATTGATAATTATGTCTATTCCCCATACGTCGGTGTACTTGGATAATATGTAATAATATAATAATAATATTTAAATAAAATTAAATAAAATAATATTTCTCGATATATTTTTAGTCATCATCATCCAGCAGTGTTATTAGTTATAGATATTTAGACTAATAAATTTGAGCGAATTCTAATAAATTCCTTATTACAGGGTCGAAACCTGAACCTGCAAACTTGGGATAGATGGCTGGAACTATTCGGCCACTATAACTTCTACTATAATATGGCTAAAATAATTATCATTACATATTATAAAATAAAGTCCTCTCTCTGTAGGTCTGACCGTTCGCGACAAAATAAAAAAGTATTGAACGGATTTTCATGCGCTTTTCACTAGTAGATAAAGTGATTAATGAGGAAGGTCTAGGTATATAATTTGTCAAGGTTTTTTTGATTGTCACGGCGAAATAACGCTCGCTAGTAATGAATATATTTTAAACCAACGTCATCTCTTATTAATGACTTAACGAAAAGTAAAATTTTCCCTAACAAATTAGTAATCTGGCCATTAAAATAGTTTCAATGTGATTTGCTGGAGTATAAAATGCGGACGGCGCAGACGTCAAATTGGTGAATAAGCAAGCTGATTGCAATACAGACTTTTATATGACACTAGCGGGCCCGGCGGACGATGTCCCGCCCTGATAATAAAAAAAACCTTGGTAAATTATATACCAAACCGTTCCTCGTGAATTACTTTATCCACTGGTGAAAACCGCATAAAGATCCGTTCAGTAGTTTTTGAGTTTATCGCGAACAGACAGACAGACAGACGCGATAGGGGACTTTGTTTTATACTATGTAATGATACTACAAACCCTCAAGATCCATGTAACATGTAATAGCAAAGAAATATTTGTATAATCTTAAAATTGAAAATTTCAACGAGCGTTATAATCAATATAAGGAAAAACTACATAGGTGAAATAAATTTATAAGATTAAAACATTAGAGAAGAATGCGTAGCGGAAACCTTTCCATCAGCTTAGATTAATTAAAATTACAGTTAATCACTGGGTAGACAAATGACTATATATCAAGTTACAGAATAAGTCATTATATCATAAATTTCTTCCACTATATGTGCACTTTTTTACGGGAACCTTATTAACATCAAGGAATGTCATACAGTTATTTTGTGAATAAGCTTGTATTATTGTACTCTGTATTCATAAATTTGGCATTTTGGGTATTACCCAATTATTATTTTAATAATATTATATATTATATATATTTAATCATTCAGGACGTACGAAACGAATGAATTAGAAGTAAAACATTAAATTTTAATTTGAAGTGAACCTTAAACTTTTTTTAATACTCTTATTAAAATGGCTACCATTCTTAAAAATAGCCAACAGCGTTGGAATTTTCTTGGCATGTAAGATGAATTCGATAACAAGAATAATTCCAGATAGAATCTACAAAAGGTAATCGCGCCTTTCTAAAATAAGAAAAATAATATTATGTAAATAATTAACAAAAAAAAATTATTTCATAAACAATATATCAAATCTAACTAACGCTGTTGGCTTCATGTGCCGTAACAGCTTCATCGGACTAAAGGAGCGAGTGCTTATGGCGCTCAGACGCTTGACAACAAGCGCAAGGGTGCGAAGTTGGTCAAACTTCGGCTTGGCCTTGTTTCCTTGAATATTGACGTGAATCTTATTACGCTAATACATGTAAAAAATAGTGAGGCACGCGTGTGTACCCGATCAGCATGTGTGCCTGACGAACTCAATCATCTATTTTGTATCTGTCAACTCCGCTAAACCAAGCCCGAAAAATAAAGCCCTTCCATCATACGTATACCTCTACCTGTGTTGTGTGCACATATGTGGGGGTGACTTGTCTTCTGTGTTTTAAAGGGTAGTGAGTGAACATTTTTAGTATAACTGTATCGCGTTAGCAATGTGCTCGAGGGCTCCACTCCGGGGGATCGAAAAGTAATAATTTGGATAGTATCACCTCTGCATAGCCAAAATTATTGTTAGTTTATGATTTGTAGTAAAAGCGGAATGATTATTATATTTAAAGGTACATTCCGTGTAGAGAAATATCGTATTAAATTCTATTTTACTTATATCACTATCATTACATAGTATAAAACAAAGTCCAGTACCACGTCTGTCTGTCTGTCTGTTCGCGATAAACTCAAAAACTACTGAACGGATTTTCAAGCGGTTTTCACCAGTGGATAAAGTGATTCATGAGGAACGTTTTGGTATATAATTTGTCAAGGATTTTTTTATAATCAAGGCGGGACAACGGCTGCCGGGCCCGCTAGTTACACTATAAATAGTATGTAAATTGTCAAATAAAAAGGCATAAGTATAACTTTCTGAGATATGGCATGTTGTAATCAGCGTCCATATAAACTGTAATACGTGGTGCGCACAAAAATTTCCGGAATGAATAAGAAATAAATGGATAGTCAATCTTTTTTTTATTTTTTGCAAAATATTCTTCCTTTGCTTTAATGCACTGTTGCATACGTATAAACCAATTTTAAAAACATTTATTCTACCCCTCTGTGGTGTCCAAGGAAACATGCTTTTTATATTCTTTAACAGCCTTTTCTAGTGTAGACAGCGTAAATAATTCTGAAAACAGGAAGAAGCCACATAGTGCCCAGGTCAGGACTGTATGCAGAATGACTCATAATATGTACATTTTTCCCTTTCAAATATTAATTTATCCGTCTGGCTGTGCGAGAGCTGGCATTGTCATGGTACAGATGATACGGCATTTTTGATTATTTTTATGGAGTTAGTCAATAACTTCCGGTTAACAAATAGTCGTGTACCAAACGCTAATCACTATACGAAGATCTTTCAAAACAACAGTAGCCATATGCCCAATTTTATTTTAAAAAAGTAGCGATCATTCGCTTAGCGGTAGACCGTACACTCGCCACACTGGCGAGTATCAGCTCACCCAGAAAAATAGAAATAATCGATTGCTGTTTTGTTTGGGATCGTAGCTATAAATCCATGTTTCGTCACCTGGCACTATATCTCACACTAAATTTGACGTAGATTCGGTGAATCTCGTAACATTGTATTGCACCAAATGACGCGGTCATCGTCATTTTTTGAGCCTCAGTTAAATTGTGAGGGATCCATCGGGAATACAGTTTTCGCACCCAAATGTTTTTATAGGATTGACTGCATCTGAGTCATGCTTATGCCTGAGAATTGCCTACAACTCATGGTACGTCACATCGGTATTTTTCGATCATAATCGACGTTTTTGTTTTTGACAGTGGTAGATGGACGACCGACACGAAATTCGTCACTAAGATCAACATGACTGCGTTGGAATTCTGCATATCAGCTATTCAACTGTCCTTAAAATTGTAGTAAATTATAGCACAAAAAATTTTCACGAGTTAAATCCATGGTACCGTGTCTCCTAATATAAAAAACGCCGCCAAAATGTAAAAACAAGTGACAAATAGATGAAACTCGCTGCATTTTAAAGCCAAAGAGCTCTATTTTCAAATGTCGTAATTAGTTTTTAAATAATTTTTGTATTTTTATAAGTTAATTTTATAAGTTTTTTATAAGTTATATAATTTTTATAAGTTTTTAATAAAGTGACCAGTTTCGGAAAATTATCGTGCGGCTTGTAGGCACATCTGATCAAAATGAAGTACTTATGCTGCTATTATGGATCTTGTATAAAATAGTTGAAACTTTATATCTTATAACCAAATGTGTTATTCATAACAAAATTATAATTCAAATTAGACGTTACAAAAAGCGATTCCGCACAGCATTATAAACCTCGAATTTAGCCTCGCCGACTAAAACAGCAAAATAAAATTAAACTGAAATGTGGTGAATCTTGTTAAATTACAAATAATCAACATTCATATGGTAAAAAATCCCTTACATGACTCGTTACGGTCCGTCGCGTTTCTGGATCGGCCAGTATTATTATATTTAATTACCTAGTGATTCTTTCCGTGGTAGGTTTTTGAGCCTTTGTAACGCCGATCACTCTCCATAGACTCCTTATGTTTCTGTAGGTGTTTGTATTATTATTTCTTTTCAATAATTATTGAATTAAAAATTATCAGTGTTTAAATATCTACACAAACACTACTAAACACATGATAATGGATTGAACCCTGCAGAATTTAGACATCTTTAAACTTTCAAGAAAAATCATTTAATTGTATTAATTACTAACTAACACAGTGAGTGATAGGTTAAACTATGTTGACTTTACCAATATCAGATATAAATAGCAACATATATGTGTATAAATATAGATAAAATAAGAAGATAATAAGTACATATTGAAGTTCACTTTAACATCAGAAGCCACCAAAATAGTTATTAATGTACTATATGATGACGCTCTATGATTTGTGAGATCTGTATTGATCCTATTATATCTTAAACATTGGAGTATTAATGGAATTACCTGTACTTACATAATTCCAGTAATCTATAAAACAATAGATGCCTAATTTGTACCATTTGTGGGAAGATACGAAAGATAGGAATTATGTAGTGAAAATAACGCCAAGTTATGATTAAAGTTAAAAGGAATACAGAGGGTATTAAAAATAGGAAATTCAATTATACTGTCATAGTTGAGACTTTGACATTGTCACAAAGAACAGGAATTAGCTCTCGTGTTGATTAAATGTAACTGATTAAAGGAAAGTAGGACAACAATATATTAAAGTGTACAGAGTTTGTATTTCCAATGTAGAATTAAGATTCTTAAACATCTTAATTTTTCCCTACAGCTAGGTCTCACTGAATTTAATGACAGTGATCCTATAAAATAATTCATAAAATTTTACATAATTTATCTTTTATATCATCATCACAAGATATTTTCTTTTTCCACTCTCTCTGACAGATTTCATCTCAATATTCACACCATTATACCTATCATTTTTCACACAATCCATTTACAACTTTTTTGGTCTTCCTCTACTCCTATATCCTTCTACTTTCATTTCATTTTTTGGTGGTAGAGCCACGCTGAAGCTATTACTGGTTACATTCAGCATGAATGGGTCGGCTCGCCCGGGGTAGTACCACCGTCTCACATAAAACCGACGTGAAGTAACAGTGCTTACATTGTTGCGTTTCGTTAGGTCAGTGAAAGCGCGGGATACTCACCTCCACTTCCCCTCCCCCTCTCCCAAACACAGGCTGGCAACGTACTTGCGACTCCCCTGATGTTGCAAGTGTCTAAGGACGGTGGTGATCACTTAACATCAAGTGAACCACCTGTTTGTTTGCCTCCTAAGACATAAAAAAAAAATACTCAAAACTTTCCTTGTTACATGACTTTCATCTCTTCTCAAATCTCAAAATTTTCCCATACCTTTGTAACCTATTATACCTCAGCTTGTCTGTCACTGGTGCTATTTTCAAACTTCCTCTAATATACTCATTCTTAATCTTATCCATTCTGGTTACATCACACATCTTAACATTCCCATCTCTGCCACATGTAATTTTTTCTCATCCCGTCTCTTTCGTAGCCCAGCACTCGGATCCATATAACATGGCTTGTTGTATTATAGTTTTATCTTTTATATATATTTAACAGTTTAGATTAAATTTAAATAACTTATACATTTATTTTGATTAGATAATCATTAACACCATTGCAATATTACCCTCTTGCATATCATAGCACATACCAAATTAAAATGTTATCAATTTATATAATTACTAGCCGACCCGTGCCCACTTCGTTGGGCGGTAATAGGCATTATCAAGCTACAACTTTTCTCTAGAACTCAATTATATATATCTCATAATTAAGGCAGCGTTCGTAAGAAACGTTTTCGTTCGACCATTTTTCTCCGACTCTCCAGATATTACCCCCTTCAACCTCACAAACTTTACCTCTTTATAATATTAGTATAGATTATAGATAATATAATTAGTTAATAGCTTCTGCCCGCGACATCGTACGCGTGGAATAGTTATTTTGGGCTAAGACGCAGCGGAAGCTCTCAAAAGGAAAAAAACATCTCGATTTTGAAACATTTTTCATTGTTGCTCCGCTCCTATTGGTCTTAGCGTGATAATATATAGCATGTAACCATAAATAACGTGGATGAATTTTTCTTTTTTCCGAGCCCCTATATAACACTGCACAAATTTACCTCTTTAAAATAGAATAATAATATAATCAGTTTATAGGTTCGCCCCGACTCTACGCGTGGAGTAGTTCTTTTGGGCTGAGACCGCGAAGCTCTCAAAAGAAAAAAAGCCCCGATTTTAAAATATTTTTCATTGTTCTCCCTCCTATTCCCTTAGCGTGATGATATATAGCTATTACCACTTACAACGCCACAACGTCTTTCTATTGGTAAAAGAATTTTCAAAATCGTTTAGTAGTTCCTAGATTACTCCTACAATGTCACAAAACTCACAAACTTTACCTCTTTATAATATTCGTATAGAAGTATATAGATTATAGCCCCTGCCCGCGACTTCGTCCGCGTAGTAATAGTTAGTACTCTGGGCTAAAGCTGACACACAGCAGAAGCTCTCAAAAAGAAAAAAAAAAACATCTCGATTTTGAAACATTTTTCATCTGTGCTCCGCTCCTATTGGCCTTAGCGTGATGATATATAGCCTATAACCATTCTGGATGAATGAGCTATATAACACTGAAAGAATTATTCAAATCGGACCAGTAGTTCATGAGATTGCCCCTTACAACGCCACAATGTCACAAACTCACAATGTCACAAACTTTACCTCTTTATAATATTAGTATAGATGATAACCAGACAAATTTAATAATTATATTGTTGACAAAGTAAGGTTTATTATAAAACTAGCTGTGCCCGCGACTTCGTCTGCATGGAAGCTTACGTAAAAAACAGTGATTAATGAAGTCATCTGAATGTATTAAGTTCCATTTACTTGTCTACTTTTCTCTCATACTTATGCCGCCTCGTCATTAAAACGACAATAACTTTTGATAGACCACACCAATGTTAAAGAAACAAACACTAAGTTTCTCCCGAGGATAGGCTTTACGATTGTCTTATTGTGAGGGTTTATTGTGAACCCAGTACTTTAATAGTGATGATTGAAATGCATTGTGTATTACTTATTCCTAGACACCTGCAACAATTTTTTTCATGAAAATTGAAAAAGTTCAGACATGTTAGATTTACATTCTTATTATATGTATAGATAATGTAAAGTTGTAATGTAATTAAAACAAATAAGAATGTTGTACAAATAATATGTAAGATATATATCACTATGCTTGTATTCGAACTCCTCTGAAACAGCTGGACCGATTTTTATGAAATTTTAAATATATACTTGATAGGTATAAGAGTAGGACGTCAGATATATTTTATACCTCTAGGTGATTAGAGTGTCCCTATCCAGAATTTACTGAAGCATAGATGTCATTGTAAAGATTTTTTTGAGATGAAAAGATATATACCGGCTAATGGCTATAGGCAAATGTTTTATTGGCATTTAGTATTATATACTGTAATTAATACATAAGAAGTCATGGGTGGTGTATAGTATAACAAAATTAATTTTAAAAAGTTTCTTTTAAATTTCCATAAGAACCAATATCACCATAGATGTAATGGTGGTTCAAACAAGGTTCCAGATACGCATATATAAACATAATAGGTGCTATTTTCACCTTGCCATAAAAATGAGCATTTTATATTTTTGTATTTTATAATATTCTTAATATTGTCCCTATAAAAGTCAGGTCATTTTAATAATGTAGTTAAATGCTTTAGACCCATTTATATGTCAAATAAAATATTAATCATAGTATTCAATGTATACTCTACTAATCATTTTTCAATACTGTAAAAGTGGATACAAACCAACAGACACTTTTCTTAATTTCATATAGACACTTCACATATGTAACTAAAGAGATAATGTAAACAGAAAAGTCAATTAAATACCACATTTAAATTTTTATCCAAGTTGCAGAGGATATAAGGTAGTTATGAAGAGATTATGAGGTTGTAAAGTGTTAAAACCTCTATTATCTGGAGGTGGTCAGTGAGGTTGTCATTTTATATAATAAAATGACATGTATTTAAATTTGTTTTAAATATGAGTATGTCACTCTTAAAATGTCTTCTGAGCTTGTTTTTACAAGATTATTTTAAAATATAAGTTCTTTCTGTATTGCTATTATTATATTACTAATATTACTTTATCATAAAGTATAGATCAACCTCTTACCAATACCAAGTGACACTATTCCATTCCTTAACAATAGTAGCAAAGTAAGAAAGATCAACCAACGCTACATATGTGATATTTTGAGAAATAAAATTACTTTTTTTTTACTGACTATGCTATTGCCCTAGTACGGTCTTAACAACTTCACCGGACTACTTAAACAAATGGCATAATAATGCACACATAGGATGTTGACTTAGATATGGGTGTATTGACAGGGCAGTTGTCAAAAATACACTAACTAGTCAAGTTTTAACAAGGTGCTGTTGATGCTCTAACTACTTATCTATATAGTTATAATATCATTGTTTATATGTAACGAAAAGAGTTTTGAAGTTTCCTTAACGCTTACAAACAGCTATGATAAACAATATGATTTAATATTAATAATAACCTTCTACTCATTTCTTACTACAATAAGTATACATAGTTTATAAGATCTATAAATATACTATATCTCTCTAAAATAATTAATAGATATTTCTAAACCTTGCTGTAAATTAAAAATTCCTTAACATACTAAGACATTTGTTCAAGTTTTTTTATAACTTTTTTTTGAATTTTTTGAAATAACAAACAATTTATTTGAGTAGCACTATGTAAAACTTCTACACAGAAACAAATAACAGAAATAATATATGTGGCTATTTATAGTGAGGTAATAATTCCTCATAGAACTTTATATATCTTGTTCCCTAGCATAATATCATACATATGTAATGTATATATAGAATATATGTAGCACAAAATGGAACAGGTTGCCTGCAGGTAATAGGTAATACCAAAAAATTCGGATATAATAGTCTAATGGTTACTGCCTTTTTATATAATATGAACACATGACAAGGTCACTAATAATTGCTAGGCAAAACAGGCAATATAGAAAATGTAACTCAACTGTGACACATTAGTACCATACTTTATATCTAACCATATCGAATGTTTCATGTAGAAGTACCACCTGTATGTTTCATATCGTTATCAATTTAAAAATAAAAAGAATGTTGAGAAAGAATTCCATCACACAAAACGTACCTACCTATCATCGAATAGCACAAAAATTCACTTTCCCAATAAGAGAACTGTTGAATACTTTAATGCTCACCTACCTATGTTCTTAAATTTATAGCAAAAATCAATTCTGTGGATGAAATGTAAAAAGATTACATTGACGTTTCAGAGCATATATTTAATAGATGTATATTATTGGTTTCAGAAACGCAATGTGATTTTACTCACCCACTGTTCTGCGTCACTTCTTTTATTTATAACACCACACAATCGAAATTTGACAAACACAAGAAAATGAAACAAATTATATTTATAAACCAAACCCAGGCTGCAAAAACAAAAGAAGCAGAAAATCACAGTTCGGACACACTGGAGACGAGCAACGACATACAAAACATATCGATGTTTAGAGTTGACAATCGATATGAAGTATTATAATTCTTTTAATGTATATTTTGAACCAGTTAGAATAGCATATGTAAAAAGCTATATGAAATCAGTGTTTTACTATAATAATTAACGAAAAAGTAATAGTTACCAAGTTATAGAAAATTATTTAACTTTATTACTAACTTAAGTTTAATCGACAAGCGAACTCAAATTGTTACATAGAAACACAAAGTATCATTGCTAAGCATACAATCCAATTTATATTTTCAATATGTTTTTTTTTGTATTATCTTAAAGATTTTAATGAATAATCATCCTTGTTTCCCACATTTATTCGTGTTTAAAAGGGTTTAAATGACCTGTAACTCACAACTGATTACGAAATATCTATTATTCTGCTAATTTACCTACAGAATTATAAAAATGTAATATTAAACTTCGTCTTTTTTCTTCTTTCACAACCTGTACTTTTTCTTGAAGATTATTACAATTATTACATGAGAGTAATTTGTAATAAAATCAATGCTCTAGCATGAGGGTGGCTCTGTTGTTAATTTTTTTCAGGAAACTGTTGTGATCTCAGAATTCATGTTCTTTGCTATTATTTCCAATTAGATGCTTTTGTATACAAAACTAAGATATATTAGAAAAGTTGTCACCAATATATATACAAAGCTACATAAAATATTACCAAGTTATAAATAAAAAATAAAAGTCACAACGTCGCGATCTTTTTTTTTCGCACTGACTTCAGTGTTGGCCTAACGGGTCTTCACAGCCTAACAGCCTTACAGTATAATAAAGCCGGGTTTGAGCAGTATACTGTTTTACATTTTCAATAAATTTATATACAATGTCTATTATTTGATACATTGCAATGGCTATTTATATAATGTAGCTCGATTTATACAAGAGGGATATAGGTAGTTTTAAAATTAATATCCTTTATTTTTAACATAATAAATACAGTTGTGGATGGACAAGAAAAAAAAATGTAATTAATACATCAATTTTTTATGACATTAATACATAAAGCGATGGAGATTTTTAGAATGGCATTATTATTCGAATATTGTGGATATCAGTGTGTAGGGATAGTACGTATGTACCTATTTATATCAATGTAAAACTTTTTAGTAAGTAAGACATATTACTAATGCATACTTTGCATCAGGGCTGCCAGGTATTATAATTAGCTACAAAAAGTATATAAATGGTTGGTTATCTTGTGTATTTAGTTCGTACAACAGATTAATCTCCATAATAGGCCATTATACAAAAATAAGAAAGCAAATATAAAACAAATATCGTGATAATTAAAACATCGCTTTCACGTGATCAGTTCTCAGTAAGTTTGTAAATTGGAGTTTTTGGCGGGATCTTGATCTGTCATGTAGTGGATTTTATTTCTTATTCATAATCTTGTGTTACTTGACTCTATATTGTGTAAAATTGGTGGTGTTTATGTAATATAATTTGTCTATTGTGCATAAGTGAAGTGAATGGAAAATAATACCACGGACCATGAATTCTGAGATGCCACAAAATCTCCATGGAAAGATCTAACAAGATGGCCACCATCTTGTTAGTTCATTGAAATTATATCAAGAAACTTGTAATATCGATACTCACTTGACAATGGTAGTAATAGTCTACTAGAAGACTGGTTGCCAAAAATGGAATGGAAGAAGAACTTGTAATATTATTAACTACTCGATAAGGGCAGTAATAATCTAAAAGATTGATTGCCAAAAATAAAGTTAAAAAAAAATGTGTGCGTGTACTAGTGTACACACGTAAGAAGTGAAACTTGTTTAAGGCCTTATTTTTCGCAAAATGATCTATATGCAACTTTCCAGAAATTGGTTAAAAAAAAAAAAAAAAAACCCTTTCTTTCTTTATGGCAAACAATTTCATTAATATATTAAAAAATAAAGTTAAATTAGATAAAGTTTAAACAAAAGGATTTTATTATCATACACATGAATACAAAAAAAAAAAGATGGCGCGTAACGGAAAAATGTGACGGTAAATTTTTTCCAACGCCGATAAAGAAGTTTCACTTCAAAAAGAAAGTTTGTAAATGTTAATAGAAAAAAAATCTCGGAGTTTTTGGCGGGATTTTGGTCTGTCATGTAGTGGATTTTATAATTTATTTACAATCTTGTGTTACTTGACTCTATATTGTGTAAAATTGGTGGTGTTTTATGTAATATAGTTTGTTTATTGTGCATAAGTGAAGTGAATGGAAAATAATACCACGGACCATGAATTCTAAGATGCCACAAAAACTCCATGGAAAATTCTAACAAGAGAGCCACCGTCTTGTTGGGACTTTGAATTAACTACTTGACAATGGAAATTAACAAACACTGGAAATTAACAAATACTCTGAGTGAGAGAAACGAAATAATACAGACAAAGAAGACGGTACGCTACTATTAACAAGGAGATTAAGATTTAAAAGATGGATAAAAGAATATATACGAAATATTATATAGAAGATTTGGCACTTATGCCTTTATATTAACTTGGACATGGAAGAAAATTGGTTAAAGGATACATAAGAACTATATTGACAACTTCAGATTTGGTAAAACGAAATAATTCAGACAAAAGGAAATTGGTACGCTACTATTAACAAGGAGATTAAGATAAAAACATGGATAAAAGAATATGTACAAAATATTATATAGAAGATTTGGCGCTTATGCCGTTAAATTAACTTGGACACGGAAGAAAATTGGTTAAAGGATATAAATAAGAAATAGCTATATTGACAAATTCAGAATTAGCAGTATGGATTAATTCCTCCGCCTGGCCTATTGGACGAATATTATTACTACTACAAAAGTCTTGTAAGTCGTTGATGACAAGTTTTGTTGTTTTTGAAGTGAAACTTCTTTATCGACGTAGGGAGGAATTTTAGAGCATGTAAAAACGTATGTAACGTTTTTCGGTTACGCGCCATCATAATTTCTGTACATTTTTCGGTTACGCGCCATGTTTATTTCTAAAGGTGCGCTCACAGCTCACAATGATCAGATTCCATTTTTTTTTCTAAAGGTGCGCTCACAATGATCAGATTCCGTTTCTTTTTTTTTATGATCTTCATATTTAACATGCACAAAGATGAAGATCTTCAAAAATAACGTAAAATGTTAGGAACGGATAAAATTAGATTTAGTTCATTTTGAAATGAACGACTGATATATTAAAATATTACAAAATAATTCCGAAAACTAATGTTTATCACCTCCATAGGGTATTCATCTTAATCTCTTAAAAAATATTCAGAATACTGTCTCATTTCTACCGCGTGAGAACTGAACGTTTATTGTATCCATGCTTATAATAAGAAAAGCCTTTTGCTTAAACTTTATCTAATTTAGCTTTATTTAACCAATTTTTGTAAAGTTGTAAATATAGTAGATCATTTTTCGAAAAATGATGTCATAAAGAAGTTTCACTTCTTACGTGTGTACACTGATACACGCACGTATTTTTTTTATTTTCTACTAGATCTTATTGTGTATAATAGTAATAGTAATAATAATATTTGTCTAATAGGACAGGCGAAGGAATTTATCCATACTGCCAATTCTGAAATTATCGTGTATAAATTCAGGATCAGTCTAGTAGGTATAAAATCCAAACAAAAATCGGCTGAGTACCTTAAGCGCTCGCCTTAGTAGTCCGGTGAAGCTGTTAAGACCTTGCTAGGTCAATACCGTAGTCAGTTCGAGAAAAAAAAAAGTAGGTATAAAATATTTTTTACCATTGGTATCTCTGCTTCACATTGACAGTTTTAATAACGAACTTGAAGTAAAACAGCAAAAGCTTTTTATGTTCGTATTGTAATTTGTAGTGTGGAGAATATAAAATGCTCAAAATTGATTATCAACTAATATAGAATTGTAAAAATCTCTCGTTTAAAGTTATACTAGACAAATATGGCAGACGAAGAAATTAATGGAGATACAGACGATATTCAGCATGACAAGGATAAAACCCAGAAGAAAACTGCTAAGCATGATAGCGGTGTAGCAGATTTAGAGAAGGTCACGGACTATGCAGAAGAGAAGGAAATTTCCTCTCAGGATATATCCGGTGTAAATATTTTCCAATATTACTTTTATAATTTTAAGGTTATATTTTTTTCTTGCTATATATAGAGGCATGGAAATTATAGCCATTTCGTTATAATGAGATAGCAGTGAATTGAAGTTATTCTTGTCAATATTATCTCACCAGTAATAAATGAAAACATGGTATATTTCGATTAAAATAAATTATTTAATGAGTATAATAAATACCAAAGTAACGTTTTTGATCTTCTATAAAACATGTATGATTTTCCATAGCAACGTAGCTCATACCGTAAGAATAACTGATACTACAAATTGAAAAATAGCAACCGGGCATAGAATGTTTCATACTTCGCGGGGTGGTAGGGTGTCTCTACCCGACTGGATCGCGACCACCGTACACCAGGTGGAACACCCGCCATAGTGGCACGTTTGGGCGTGTCGCGTTCCGGGATCAGCCGGTGTATATCCAGCAACCGGGGGGGAGGGTTGTCCCTAACTGGGTCGCTTTCAGGCCGGCATGACAGCGGCGACCGGCGATGGATAGTATGTCCTTCGGCGGTCGCCATTGTTTTTGGATTGTACTGTGCTTACCATCAGGCACAGTACAGTCACTTTGCCGAGCTACAATAACAAAAAAAAAAAAAAAAAAACATACATATATCACAAGATCTCATAGGCAACAATTTATATGTATGCTGCGGGGCTCGTAATTTGTATATTAAAAATAGTTACTATATAAAAAACCATTATGCTCTTTATACAAATATTTCGGTGTCAATAGAGCTGCCAAGACTGATGATATTGGCCATGTGCATCTTACATTATAACTAATTTCTTTCAATTTGCAATATAGTCGCTGATGTCACACTATTATTATTATTATTTTTCTCTCGAACTGACTACGCTATTTGCCTAGCAAGGCCTTGACATCTTTACCGGACTACTAAGGCGAGCGCATACGGCACTCAGCCGATTTTATTTGGGTAACTAGCTCAAGGGTCACACTATTCATTCAGTTGCATATGTATAAGTCACTTAAGTCACTTTATAGACTGTCAAATAATCACATTCAAATATTAAGTGATTTTCCTTGTTACAATGGTAATATATTAGCATAGAAAGAATTACTGTCCCTGAAATAAAAGAAAAAGGTACCTATATTCATGTTTATTACATTATTAAGAAAAAGTATGTAATTAAAAAAAAAACAAATATATGTGTGGCCATTGTGTTCAATTTTTATATGTATTGTAGTGGTTTTCAAATGAGAACAGTGTTATTGATCCTATGACTGTAGGAAAAAAATGTTTTAAAGAGACATTAAACAAGTTTGCATAATCATACTGGCTGATAATAATTCATGCCAACATATATATGTTTTATAGAGTGATAACCTTTTTCGTAACACTTCTCATTGAATGGCATTTTGTCAAAATACATTTAAAAAAAAAGTGTGTGTGTTATATACACGCGTTAAAAGTAAAAGTATAAAAATCTTTTCAAAAATTTTATCTTTCGCCCTATTCTACGTTTGTAGAAAGAAACCACACTGACAATAGAAAAAGGGTATTTAATACATTGAAAGTTTTAATACAAAGAAACAAAATGTTGACTATAGCTAACTTCAGGGTGTCGGATTTCTTGACGGTGTTCGCAGCATCATAATAACTTCAGGGTGTCGGTTTTTTGTGATGGTGTGCGCTCGCATCGTAAAAATTTACTTTCATCACTTTTCCCTAACGTGCCAAAAGAATTATAACTTCAAAAATTCTATTATGAAACTTAACATTGTAAACGTTTGTAATAATACTGAATTACTGAACCTTCAGAAGTAATTTAATTAGTGACATCTGCCTAATTTTTGTCAAAGTATTTAAAAATTGCTTGTAATGTCAATTTAATCTCAGGTGATTTTTTTATTATTGTGCATAATCACTATAGTGTTTCTTTTTTCTCATGGACACTTGTGTACAATTTTCAGGCTCTTTCCTTAATTGGTGATAGAAGAAACAAAGAAGCTGCAGAACGTCTTGAGAAAGAAAAAGAACTACAAAAAGTTGCAGTCAAGAAGGATGATATAGAATTAATTGTAAGTAATAATTTAAATGAATGCATTATACATTATGGATACTCTGAATGTTTGCATTTGTATATACAAAAGATTTAAATTATTGTAAACAGTTGCATCTAGCAGAAAAAGGTGACACTTGGCAAGTACTTGTATGGTGCATTTGTGCTGTAGGAACTGTTTTCCACTTACTGCTTATGTTTGTATTGCTTGACTTTTGAATGACTTTTTAATTATTTATTCTAAGACATCTCAATAGCATAATTTATTGATCATAGGGGATTATAAGAAAAGTGATATATATATTCCAATCTATAAAGTCCAATTATGAATCTAAATCATTCTCGGATCCACTTGAACATGCACACAATACACAATATTTCATCAAAATCAGTCTGGCCGTTAAGGAGGAGTTCAGTGGTATACACACATACAGAAGAAATTTGTATATAGATATATTTTACACTTCATAGACAACACAACAAACAATACTTTTAACAGAGTTTATTCCTGACTTGAATTGCTATGCTAACTATTTGGGGTAGTAATCTCGTTTGAAAGATGTTCATTTGGAGGAGTATGGATTGCTACTTCTTACCTTAATGGACGAAGAATTACAAAGAAATAGAAATATAGAGAATTAGAATAGAAATCTCAAAGAATTTGAAAAAGAATTATCTATTGAATTAAGAATGTCAAATAAAAAAAGCAATTGCAAAAGATCAACTACTGAATAATCAAAATGAACAAGGCTTATATAATAATAAATATCTAAATATTAATATACAGTGTACATTGTTGAGCAGTTATTTGGTGCAACCAGCCTTTTATATGAGTCACTGATGAATTCCTTCATGTACGAAAAAACAGTAGGGCAGTACATTTATATTTTTGATAATCTAACATTGTTAGCGGTTCTACCTGTTAAAATGATTTTCACATTTATTGTGAGATTGTGTGATTTTTGTAAAGTTTTTTGAATTTAAGTACATTATAGTATATAAAACAAACATCATACTACAGTGGACTCCCAATACTTGAATGTCAAGGGAAATGCAAAAAAAATTGAGTTACTGAATTTTCAACTTAATAAGGAATTATTATTATACCTTACATTATATTATATCTTATTTTAAGATAAAAAGGAGCTTACTGCTAATATTTCGACTTAGAAAGGTACGATTATTAAGTATATTTTTTTACTTGCACAGTCAAATATAAATAACAATTCGCAATAAGTTTTATGTTATATATTTATTTACATATAAAAACAAATGCCATATTAGAGAAGTAAACTGTACAAATAAATAAAAAATCTTCTTTTAATTAAAACAATTTACAGGTTTTTGTAAATTATTATTTTAAGTTCAAACAATGAACTGAAATCATGATCCTCCATATCGTCACATCTTTCAATGGCTTCAAATGCTCTGCTTTTAATGAATGTTAAACAAACAATATATTAGAAGAAGAACATTCCTTTTTGATTTTATTGTTATGATTTTGGGGAATTCCAAGTAAGATGTCATAATATTTTACTAACTGACTTACGGAGTTTCCTTTTTGAAATTCGACTTATCATATATATTAATACGTGAAGCCAAAACTTTGTATCCCTTTTGTAGAAAATTGCGTGAACGGATGAATGTGAAATTTGGCATAGTTAAAGTTTATATGGAGGAGAAGTGCTGAAAGCTATTTATTTTATATAAAATGCATTATAAGTACATTAAATTAATTAAAATATGCATTACTCACACTACTGCTCCAATTGTACACAACATATACACACATGTAAATAAAAAAGACATTTTGACATCCGTCAATAACAGACTTCAAAAAAGTAGTAATACTATTCGTCCAATAGGACAGGTGAAGGAATCAATACGTACTGCCACACTTCAAAAAAGGTTGCGAAGGAGGTTGCTATGCTCGACTGTATGAATTTTTTTTTACTCTTACGTTCCAATTACCCTTTTTTATTCTACATTCAACAATGATATTATAACATATCTTATATATTAACACGTGAAGCCAAAACTTTGCACCCCTTTTTAAGCGAATTGCGTGAATGGATGAACTTGAAATTTGGCATAGTTAAAGTTTATATGGCAGAGAAGTGCACAAATCTATTTTTTTTATATAAAATGCATTACAATCATATTAAATTAATTAAAATATACATAACTCACACTACTGCTTGAATTTTACACAACATATATGTAAATGAAAAAGACATTTCGAACATCCTTCAACCTTCTTACATTCAAATTACCTTTTAAATATTTTTAACATGACTGACGTTGCATGCCTTACAATATGCCCTTTGAAATCAACTGGTCAAATTGTAGGTTAATTTTAGAATAATATAATATGTAAATTCATAATATACATAATATTAATTGATAAATAATTTATCTTTAGTAAATTTATGGAACCAATTAAATAATTATTATTCTCTTTGGTCTTATTGAATGTCAAAATTTTTAGTTGACAGGACTGCTTTCACTTCATGTTGTCATAAGAGTAAAGCAATATTACTAAAGTCAATGTCAATATTTTAATGTTTAGAATTTCTTTATGGTGTACTCTAATGATGATTCAATAAAAAATGAGCGAAAAATACTTAATAAATGCGTAAAATCAAAATAAGAAAATTTGTTTGGTCATGAAAGTAATCCATGACTTATATCTCCGCGCTTACAATGATGCAGTTCAACTTAATGTAGCAGTTATATTTAGTACAGTTGATGATGAATTATGAACAAAAATGAATTCATTTTCAAAAGTTAATGGTAGTATTATAAACATCTTTGTTTTGGGTTCATAATTTGATTCTATTGTGTATCCATTACTTTTCCAAATGATCATACTGGGCATATCACTATACCTCATAATGTATAGATTATATTTAATTCAATATCACCCAGAAATACCAGGCGCCCATGGTGTCGTGTAAAATTAATTGAAAATTATGTCATGAGGGGGTCCGATAAATTTTTTATTTTCGGAAAGTTATGTTTACTTAGTATTTAAGAGCCTTACCACCTTATGTAACTGCCTGTTTTTTGTTTCAAATTTATAATTAATTTCAATTTTCATTTAGACATCGATTTTTTTTTATGTTTATATAATTGAAAAAATGTGGCAAATAACTGAGTAGGCATGATGAAAGCCTTTGATTATAGAGGTTATAATACCCTTTAATAAAAGAACCCTAATAAACTTCAAACTTTAAAAATTCAATGAACTATGGTCGAATGTCGACCACTGGGCGCCCACTAGTATAATGTAAATATATCTTAGCAAAATCTCCCAGGGAAACAACATTTTCTTCAAGTTACTGTAAATAATTTCAGATACCATGTATTTAGTAGTATGTATTTACCATGTAGTTTGATCTATAGAGATTCCACTGTAGATATACCAATAGCTGGTGCGCAACACGAGTATTCTGACTTCAACTACTCATTAAAGATCAAGCCCATTTGTTTTCTGTATCCTTTTAATTGAATTTTATTATTCATAACTACATTTATGGTTTTCAGGTAAAGGAATTGGAGATCTCAAGAACATTAGCAGAAAGAACTTTAAGGGAGCACAGGGGTGATGTTGTGGCAGCATTAACAACACTCACAAACTAATGTATACATGATTGGTATGTTAACACTTTAAAACTGTTCTAATTTTATCTGTATTGAATAGATTTTTATATCCAATAAAAGTTTTTTATTTCCATTTTAGTAATTAAAATAATCATACTGATATTAGAACTTTATTGACGTGGTCTCTATAGGCTTACCAGACTTGGTAGCAAACATGGAAAGAACTCAGTCGAAATTACAACTAGCATGAGTGCCAAAATGGGCCACTTCGGCTTGGGCCTGTTTACCCATTGTGTATAAGATATGACAGTATACCTTCTAACAGTTAGACTACTAAAGGCAAAATAACAAATGACAAAAACATGTATATTATATTGAATATAAGCTAAATTTGTCAAAATATGTTATACTGGAATTTAGTAATAACTTCTAGAATCTTCTTAGAATTCTATTGAAACTGCATTGGGTAGTGGGATTTATATTGTTTTTCTAATAAATGATAAATTATTGAACATATTGTTGTCCTATTTATTGTTTAATTTCAAAATAAAAACGATTGTGGTGAAGTATCTTACATAATGTCAAGGACCGTTGGTAGTGTTTCTAATTATACGACCACCACTATATATACGATCATATATGATATGATTTTGATATTTTTATTTAATGAATATAAATGTTTATTGGGTAAACAGTCATCTTTTTCTTGAAAAAATTCTTACTATTTTATTTATGACTAGCGGGCCCGGCAGACGTTGTCCCGCCCTGATTATAAAAAAATCCTTGACAAATTATATACCAAAACGTTCCTCATGAATCACTTTATCCACTGGTGAAAACCGCTTGAAAATCCGTTCAGTAGTTTTTCAGTTTATCGCGAACAGACAGACAGACAGACGCGGTAGGGGACTTTGTTTTATACTATGTAATGATTATGCCATATTTATTTCTTGTCATAAACTATATCTTTTTTGCATAGGTAGTACAAAATAATTGCAATGTTTCACATCTGCAAGGTGTCCAGCGACGGCTATTTTTGTTGTTTTTCTTAGTTTTATTTGTTTAGCCTGTAAGAATTTTGTACATTTGTTTTTAGACATAGAATATGAAGTTGTACAAATTTGGCCGACAAGTTTATTCAATTCAGAATATTTCGGAAATTTAATTACTTTGAAGAAGTGGCATTTATATGATTTTACTTTTAGTGATGAAAATGTATAAAACTCACGAAGGAATGTATGGAATGTAATTGGACCTTTAAATAACTAGTGCCTGTTTATATAAAGACTTTATTAATCGTGAAACTTCTTTACATTTCATGAAGTTTTACAAATATAACTTAAAAATATTATAGTTTAAGGCGTACTTCAAAATAGAATATACATTGTAAACTCTTTATAACGTCGTTCCTTATAACGAAACACTTTCTATAACGTAGAAATTAGTTTTTGGTTGTTTTACCACAAAACCATTTATTTGTCTCTTCCTTCCGTATAACGAAAACTCTTTATACCGAAAAAAATGCTTGGTCTTTTGAAATTCGTAATAAAAAGTTTACACTGTATGCTAAGGTTTATATAACGCCAGATCAGATAAGAATATAGATATTATTTCATTAAAAAGAAGTTTTATATATGCAAGGTACTTGGGTTACTTTCAGTTTTTCTTTCTGTATATAGCGGCGGAGGTAGACTGCTATCGTGGACCTGAAATGCAATTGGAGTTTTATGTAAATAAGAATTTTCAATTAACTTATAATGTTCTGTCACATTATGTTAAAATATCATGTATTTAATTACAGCTTAAGTTATTTAAGTAAGAAAAAAGATGATATATTGTTGTCGTTATCTAGTAATTTAATGGTTATCTAGTTAAGACAGTATAAAACACTTAGAATCTAGGTTTTAAAAAATTACAGAGAAAGCAACCTTTGATGGTAATTAGAATTTGTTAAGAAAGAGTAATGGTATACCAGTGAAGTTGTTGGCCTAAAAGTTATATTTAACTATACTGCAATAACTAAATAATATAACTATATTGAAAACAAATTGTGCTGTTACATAAGTCATATTTCTACCCAATAGTGAAAATATATCTTCTTATCTATATACTGAATATATAAAGCTGAAGAGTTTGTTTGTTTCTATGGTTGAACGCGCTAATCTCAAGAACTACAGGTCCGATTTGAAAAATTCTTTCAGTGTTAGTTGGCTTATTTATTGAGAAAGGCTATAGGCTGTATAACATCACGCTCAGGCCAATAGGAGCGGAGCACTAATGAAGAATGTTTCAGGCTCGGGATTTTGATTGCTTTCGCTGCGTGTTAGCGTTAGTATTATATACGTTGCCAACTTTTTGTTGAATGGATTTGACAATAAGTAACAAAAATTTTTTTTTTTTTTATATTGTTGGTATTTTAAATTATTATATTTTGTTTGTTTGTTCCGGGTTATGCCCGAAACGGCTGGACCTATGTTAATGGGAATTTTACTGGCAGATATCCGAAATTATAGCGGTTGACATATTCTATTTTGTTTGTTGAACTGTATTATTGTAAACAAGCGCGTGAGACGTGCGCTTTACTGGACTTCAAGAATAAATATACATAATTGAAATTCATATGTTTGTATGTAATTTAAATTATATTATCTTTTTGGTCAATTTGGCGGCCATTTGGTTTTATTTACCGCGCTTACGTCTACATAACTCGGTGATTATAGCAGCGAATAAGAATAACTTAATTGTATTAACAATATGGGCATATTATATCTATATAATAAAAGATTTAACACATATTGTTCGATAATGTATATCCTAAAATTTTTATTACTTTTTTATATGTATAGTCTTAAGTGAGCACTGAGTGTGATATATTGTAGGTTAAAGTACCAGGTATGTTGCTAACGATAAATCCCATCCAATTCGATACACTGTTATTATTCACATATCTAATGTACACGTTACATGTTACAGTAAATGGCATGGGTGTCGTACTTACCATTGTTTTTGAAAATTCATTTCTGTAATGTACACACCTACTCATAATTTTACTTTTCTTTAATACATTTTAAAAAAGCGCGTGCGGAGCCGCGTGTACCTGCTAGTATATACATAAACTGGTATAGAAATGCTGTTGTGTGCGCATCACTCAAAAACTACTGGATAGATTTCATTTTTCATTCGTTTTGTGATTTTAATTCTTAGACAAGTCCTTAGGTATCTAAAAGAAAAACTATCACGATTTCTTTGTTTAACATAAAGTTTTTAAAGCTTTAAGAAAATATAATTTTTGTAAGCACTACAAAAAATTTAAGAAATTTTGTAAGCAAAGTATATTTTTACTTATAACTTTTTTTTAATATACAGTAATACCCCGGACTTACGCGATAGGTGGGGCCGAGCGATTGCCGTGTAAGTCGAATTCGCGTAAGTCGGGGTTCAACTTTGCATATAAATACATATAAAGTATGTTTAATCGGGACCAGAGTCTAAAGAAAACAATAATTTAGAAGAAAAATGTTTAATAAAATGTAAGATAATAAAACAATTTACATTGCTATGGATAAAGTAATCTAAACCGAAGTTATTTTTATGTCGAAGGCTTCAGATATTCCAACAATGTTGTCTGACGATTTAAGTTTTTCTTCTTCTCACGCAAGATTTCCTCGAATAACCTTTCACAGCGTTCATATTTTTTTCTTTACCTTTTATAACCGTTCGGACTGTTGATTCCGGTAGGTCAAATTTCTTTGCCAATTCACAAATTTGAATTTTTGCTTCAAAGTTTTTAATTATATTCAGTTTACACTCCAAAGACAGTGTTTTTCTTTTTTTGTTAGGTTCAAACGACTCATATTTTGTTCTTTTAGATGACATAATTAGAGATTATAAGTAAAACGCACTGCGCACGTAAAACAATTCTATGCGGACCGCGTTCAAACCTGTTGCAAACTGAACACTGAGAGGGTGGAGCGAGAGAGCCGATACGCGCGGCAATCAAAATGAAAAACCGCGTATCTCCGAATTCGCGTAAAACGGGGTAGCGTAAGTCGGGGTATTACTGTACTTACTATATTTTTCTGAACTTAAAATATATTAAGTTTATAAACAACGTAGACGCAGTCGCGGGTCTCAACAAGTTACGTATAAAAAATATTTACCTTATTAAGTAAGTATATCTATATTTTATGGTATGTATAAATTACTTACAAAACCCGAATTAAGATATGCTGCAGCTGGGTATATAGTAGAACCAGAAGCAGGAGTTCTAGAGTATCTGCAAAATTAAAGAAAAAAGTTTTGCTATAAATTGAAGTAATTTAAACCATTTAAATATGACACCCAAGATAACTTTAGTAGAATGTTATGTAATAAATTTAGAATATACTGTAATAAGGATGTCGTGACGCAATCAATGCTTTCTTCCTTGACTGTTTTCCGATTTATGTTTGATAAATATAAATAAAAAAAAAACCTATACGGTTCACACGTGGTAGGATTGAAACCTTTAGAAAATATTCATATAAACGATAATAATTATCTATCTCATTCTCTCGCACTTAAAATCTTATAGATGTATATGCTTGTCCCTTTTATGTCGTTTTTTCATTTCATCGACTCTTCTATATGATATAGTTATTAATCACAAGGGGACCAAAGAAGTTTTCACTTCAAAAATGCATTGAGTTTTTGATAGTCTACTTCGTATCGTATGAAGTAGTAAACAGATATACAGTTTGTCTGATGTTAAATGTTTACTGCAGCCTATAACTGTACACAACCAACCTGAAGAGGACCGGACTCTTGAGAATAATTATAATAGACTTGAATTGGAATGCATTATATGCTGGTGTAAGTTGCCGACCACACCCTTCGGGGCATGAACGTAATAGCTTGGGTATCGCTGCTTTGGGGTAGAAATAGGCGTGGTTGGGGTGCTCACGCAAATGAACAGTACATAGGCTATAGTACTAGTAGTATAGTAGGCTTGATTAATAATTGAATACTTGAGGCTATAGAAATAATGCCGTAACCTCCCAAGCTTTACGTTAGAAAACACTGTAGCTACATAAAATCACGTCAAAGGTAAAGAAGGTTACACTGTTATCGAATTAACGTGGGCCTACAAAAATTCTAACATTTTTGTAATGGTAAGTTTCATAATGCACGTTAAGTTCCCTTGAATTTGTTTATGTTGATAAAAAATCCAGATAAACGACTCCACGCTTACATTTTTGTCCTGTTTCACGTATTTTACTTAAAGTATGCCTTTACTATGGCTACGTAATAAACAAATTATCGAGACGTAGATATACGATTTTTATTTATTGCTGTAAAAAACTTCTTTAGCCATGTTCTGATTTGAAACTAGATGTCTAAAAGCGACATTAAAAAGAGTCAACTATGTCTATAGGATTTAGCGTGCGAGAGAATAAGATAGAACTCATTATACAGTGTTTCTGATACTCACGGTTTCCTTCCTGTATATTGCACAACCTAATATCTGGCCTAGTCGAGCGTTGTCTGAATGTATGTTTTTACGCGTGTTGCGTCTACTTTGGGAAAGCCTTGGGAAAAGGTGAGGCATTATAACCAGTGTGGTGTATTGTTTATATGAACATTTTATAATTTTTCGAAGGTTTCACTTGTACTGCGTGTGTACCTACTGCACACATTTCTTTATTGATATCTTTGATTATATACAGGAGTGTAATTAAAGGTTGACTGTTAAGTACCTTTTCGGTTTTATTTTAATACCTTATTTTATCTCAATTTCCTTTTTTTATATTAATGTAATAATTAAATTCATATTCATAAACATGATATATACATTCTAGTATGTGTCAAATTCAAATAAAACATGAACCGGTAATCTTACAAATAAAATAATCGGATATAGGTAATCAGTTCTTTTTCATTCACTTAATTTTAGTTGATGACTTAAATTGAATTAAAAGTCAACACTGGCTTATTTATTTCATCAATAAGTATCATGTACTTTTATTAAGGTTTTATACATTTAATTTAATAAAATGAGTTAAAAGTTATCTACCTCGGCGGTGCGTCTCGTAATCTTTCATCGACGTATAATTGCAGACTTCCAATCGATAATCGACCATCGCTATTATATCGATCTCCCAGAGGTCTGTGATAAAACGTAATGTTTTTAATTGGCTTCTTTTAAATCTTAAATGTAGGAAGGCTCGCCTTAAAATGTGGCGTATTTGTCTCTTAAATATTAATTTATCCATGTTTGTATAATCCTACAGTGTACCACGGCACTGAAAAAATAGAAACACGTAGCCGATCCCACCTGATAGTAGTTCGTATGTTTCTTTAATCATGGGAGCTACCATGCTATTTTTATTTTCGAAGTGTGAATTATGTAATCAATTTTAAGCAAATAACGCTTACGGTTCTATCTATTACGGTATTGATCGAAATTTCCATGTGCTTCAGGATAATAATACAGAGTCCGGATTAACTGATTTACGACATTTTTACTGCTATATCAATATTATCTCAATAGAGCGTCAATATACGGTTGACTTGCCTAGTAAATTATATTTAGTTAACCATATTTCTATACAATATTTGTAGGTAGATAGGAACTAGTATATAAAACTATTTCTTTATATTAAACTACCTTTTGCTCGCGGCTTCGCTCGCGTGAATATACATTTAATCTATTCCTTGGGAACAGTATATTTATCCTCGATGAAAGGCACCCTAGTCCTTCACTATACCCCTGACAACGTGTAAGCAAAGTTGAATAATAATCGGTTGAGTAGTTAATGTGTGAAGGCGTAACCAATAGATTCACTTCCGCATTTATAATATGGGTTAGGACATTACACAATCAATTTAACTGACTTTACGAGAGCAAAGATTTATATTATACTAGCGGGCCCGGCAGACGTTATCCCGCTCTGATTATAAAAAAAAACCTGGACAAATTATATACCAAAACATTCCTCGTGCATCACTTTATCCACTGGTGAAAACCGCATAGAGATCCGTTCAGTAGTTTTTGAGTTTATCGCGAACAGACAGACAGACGCGGTAGAGGACTTTGTTTTATACTATGTAATAATATTATGTTATTCCTACATAATCTTAATATATATATTTCTTGTGTGCGTGTGTATGTGACTGAACTCCTCCTAAAAGATACATATTAATTTGTGGCGGATAATTTTTTTTTTTCACTTTTCCCCCCGGTTGGTGGCGCTGCGGTCGTCTTTTTGGATTTTTTTTTTTTCAAGGCAGGACAACGTCCGCCCGGTCCGCTAGTAGATACATATTAATTTACATTGAAAATCCTCTTTTACCAAGCACTGAGTAATTAAAAGAAAGCATAAAGTTTACTTTTGCACCTTTTAAATCTCTTGTCTTTTTCTGTTGATGGTAAGTGTATAAATAGTATATAATCTTTTTAAGTATATGTAATCTATACACATAATAAGAATGTAAATGTAACGTGTGTGTAAATTTTCGATTTTCGTGAAAAAAATTGTTGCACGTGTCTTGGAATAAATAATAAAATACATTTCAATATTTTTTTGAAATGTCTGTCTGTCTGTCTGTTTGTATGAACACGCATCACTGCTAAAGTACTGGCTTCACAGTATATCATAAGGCATATCTTCGGGAGTAATTTAGTATTTGTTTCATTAAAATCGGTCGGCTCTATCATAAGTTATTGTAGTTTGAATGACGGCTCGAGTTAAGTACGAAAGAAGAGTAGCAACTTTTAACTAATTTGTTTGAACGCGCTAATCTCAGGAACTACTGGTCCGATTTGAAAAATTCCTTCAGTGTTAGATAGCTCATTTATCGAGGAAAGCTATATCATCACGCTAAGACCAGTGGGAGCGGAGCACTAATTAAGAATGTTTCGAAATCGTTTTTTTTTTCTTTTGAGAGCTTCCGTTGCATCTTAGAGTTAGTCCAAACTAACTATTCCACGCGGACGAAGTCGCGAGCAGACGCTAGTAAATAATAAAGTTTTAATATACAGATTATAATAAGAAAAAAAAATGGTGGATAAGTTATCTTCAATTTTTATTTCTTACATTTAAGATGCTTTAACTACCCTGTTGTTAGTGCGATAGTGAAAATTTGCTTGTAAATACTTCATTAGTAGAAATATTTTAAATAAATCTACTCCCCTATAGCCAAAATCACATTTCTCACAATAATCTACGTCGCAACGCATTTGATCTCCTTTACTCAAACTGTCTCGCTTAAACTAGGACAACTGTTTACCATGCACATTTTCTTTACTTTGTTAATACTTATATGAGCCAATGTTTTTAAATTATGAATAAAATGAGGAGAGGTCTTCCATTTTTTCTTGTTTGCTTTATCGCAGGTGTTTCCATATACATTATTAAAAAAATACAATATGTGATATTTTGTTTCCACTGTAGTATTTCGATCAAATACTTCACTTTATATTTTTATTCAGGAAAAAATTGCGAAGTACATTCAATAAATTGTAAAATTGCAACCAACAAAGTTACTCGTCAAAATTCTATATGGTAAACAGCACCCGGGCGCCGCGCCTAGTCCTGGGGTGCGCCCACATGTGAATCAATACAAACCTGATCGAGTTTCTTGTGTCTGTGTCAATGGTAGTTTTAATATTCATAAGCGCATTCTCAAGGCCTAAATTGAATACAGATGTTTTGATATTCTTTTTTTCAAAATTTTGATTTCAACGGGAGGTCTATAGAAAATATTACTAGGAGGCTCGAAGTATTACAATTAAATAAGTGCACGCATATAGAAACACCGTCTAAAATCAAGTTCGACCAAAGAAAGACCAGAATTTGGCACTTCAAACAAAGCTGAAGGACGCCAGGATCATTAGCGACTGCACCTCAACGCTACCATGGTATCAAAATGGGTATTTAACAATATAAACTTGTTTTTTAACATGGTTTTATTTGGCAGTGTATATAAGTACGATATAAAATAAAAAACGGTACAATCACAGTGAAATCAATAGTAATTTTTCTGTCAAACTTAATACTATAAATTTTTGGGAGGACTTCAAAAATGGGTGTTTATTTACCTTAAATTAGTAACTGAACACAGCTTATAAAGAAGTATGAAGGTAGCAATAATTCCAAGGATGAGTGTTGCACCCATTATAATCTGAGTTGTAGATATTAACAAAATCTGATCTATTGCATCTCTGGAATAAAGAAATCATAATTTTAATAGCTTTCTCCTATCATGGAATTACATACTGATAACATAAATTATAATTCTTTACCAAAATCAAAATTTTTAAATGTTGAGCATAATGAGAAAAGTTTTCAACAAAGTCTCAGCCTCTTTTAGTATTTTCAACTAACTGCCGAAATTGAACTACCCTAATCAAAAGTTCAGATAAATAATCAACGATGCTGTTTTCATTTTTCTATTCAAACCATTGAAATATTGAAAATATTCTTTGTTAGTTACGAGTTTTAGTGTACTTAGATGAACTGATGATTGAGAAAATAATCATTAACTCGTGAAATGTATATTTGCATAGCTTATTCATGAAACGTTATAGCTGAAGAAAATTCTTTACAATAAAAGTAAAGAAGCCAATTAAAATTTAGTGGCTAATACAGACACGTATAGTAAAACATGCGTAACTTATATATTTTTGTAGTAGCACGGCAAAGTAACGACATTGTTACTAATCCATTCATTCTAAACTATCACCAGTCGTTGCTGTCATGCCGGCCTGCAAGCCAATCGGTAGCTTGATATAAACTGGTTGATTTAGACACACAACGAATGCTTGTAAACAATGATGGTTTAGTTAGTAGCGTGTATGTTCACCTCGTTGTTAGGCGTAAGTTCGAATCCTTGCGAATGGGCGGAAACTTTCGGTGAAGGAATACATCGTTATGATATTATAGCATGGTGGTAGGGCTTTTTCTAGCCTACCTGGTTACCTGCCTGCCTATCAAGCTCCCTATAATTTTGTTCCAGCAATTGCCCTTGAGAGCCACCCCTAGTCTAGGTTAAGTGTGTATAACGTCTCGGACCACACTGTCATGTAATACAAGGTGAGATTGTGGTGAAATGTTTAATCTATAAAATGAAAAAAAACAAGACTGATGGGCTTATCATATGGTCGTAGTGATCGCGACCTAGTCTGGTACAGGTGTCTGTCACCCCTTTTCTGTATTTCTGATTTTTAATCATTATATACAGTGTGTACTTGTATTAATTCAGGAATATATTATTTGGATCGGATCTAATTTGGTATCCACTGTGTATAATAAGACTCGGATTAAAGGGTTTATTAAAAAAAAAGATAATGTTACATACCTGCATATCCAATTGCCATAATTATCATAGCATGGTTGGCAAATACCTTGCCAACAATGAAGACTGCCGTTTCCATATTTATTGCAGCATGGACCGTAACACTTGTCTCCTAATCCTGTGTTAATTAAAAACAGCTCCCGTAAAACAATATTTATCCTCGTCCCTATATTCCCATAATTATATTATAAACTCTCTCTCCCTGTCTGTTACTTTGTTTATTACTCGAAAATCGCTAAACAAATTTACGATTATTATTACATATATCCTCTCCAAATTTTAGCAACTCTTTTAATACATTAATATATGAAATCATTTATGAGAATAATAGTAAACTAAATCGATAAAACATTACTCTCAACACGTTAGCATACTTTATCTAAACCACTAAAAATTGGCCGATATGATCAGTGGACGTTTATTTAAAATCGAAACATAAAAAAGTCATATTGTAATACATTCTAAATTTGATATTTAAATCTTAATTACCGCTTTTTGAGCAAATTAAAAAAATTTAACACACCATGTGAAACATTCTAATTGAACGAAATAATTTTGTCATGACGATTAAACATATTAAGTAATTTACAGCATGCAATCTAGATTCTTTGTGAAATAAAAATATACTGTTTAAAAAGAGGTCCATAAATGAATATTTAAAAAAAAACATATGATATATTTGAACATTTTATATTTTTATTTCAAAGAAGACCACTTTAATCAAGATTTTGTTCACGCGATCGCAACTCCGGGCTTGTGTGATCAATTATACATTTCACATAGGTAAATGTTTGCGGTGAATAAAGGTGAAAATGCTTCTGTTAAATATCGAGACAAATGGTCCTGTATAAAATAAGTTGGATACAACATTTACTGCTTTGAAGATTGGTAAGTATAATGGTTGACATAAATCATCAACATTTGTGTGAAAATACATTGACTATATACAATAAGCTGATAATTATTTCTTTTATTAAAAATAAAGAATGATTTGAAATCTTGCTAAATTTCATGCAGACAAAGTCGCGGGTAACAGCTAGTCTAAAATAGAATAACCTCAATTACTTTTTATAAGGTTCGCTATCTACTATTGAAAGTCTCGTGAAAATAGATCTAACCGTTTTGGTGATAGCACAGAGGGCGAAGCCACGGTGAATAGCTAGTCTAAATTAAAATACATTAAATTACTTTTTATAAGGTCCGCTATCTGCCAGTGAAAGTCCCGTGAAAATCGGTCTAACCGTTTTGGAGATAACATTGCGGGCGAAGCCAGGGTTAACAGCTAGTATAAACTAAAATTGCTTAAATTCCTTTTTATAAGGTCAACTATCTGTTGGTGAAAGTTCCGTGAAAATCGGTCTAACCTTTTTGGAGATAGCATTGCAGACGAAGCGCGGTTATAGCTAGTCTGTGTAGATCGGACAGTAACCCGCTGTAATTTCAGCTATCTGCCAGTGAAATTCCCGTCAAAATCGGTTCAGCCGTTTCGTCACTGAGCAACATATTTATCTATGATAGCGGGCCGGGCGAACGTTGTCCTGCCTTGATATTAAAAAAAAATCTAAAATTCAACCGCAACGCCACCTACCGGGTCTAAACCATTCTCGGGTCCACTGGAACACGCACACAAAATTTCATCAAAATCGGCCCAGCGGTTTAAGAGGAGTTCAGTGACATACACACGCACAGAAGAAATATATATATAAAGATATGAGTCATTGGAATGTGTTCAGATAGCACGCTAGTTTATGTGGGTTATATCGTACAATAAACTTTAGATTTTCATGAAGGATATCATCGTGATAGAAGCATAACAAGATAGTAAAGCATATACTAATGTCCTTTGGTCTAGTTACGAACTTCTAATTGAAAATCTTGCCAACAACTTTTGCATGGAATCCGGCGGCTGTACTTGAGACTCAGCCCCCTATTAGACTTAGTGTGTTATCTTAGGCTACAACAACACTTATTAACATCACGTGAGATTCTAGTTAAACGATAAACGTGTGAAATATAATGCAATTGTAAAATAAAATATAATAACGTGTTAAATATTACAAAGAAATATTAAACTAAATTATAAAGACTGTTTCACACACTTCACTTTTATAAACAACTAGCCTCTGCTCGCGACTTCTTCGCGTAGAATAGTTACTTTGGGTTAACGCTAACACGCAGCGAAAGCTCTCAAGAGGAAAAATACCCCGATTTTGTAACATTATTCATTGGTGCTCCGCTCCTATGGGTCTTAGCATGATGATATATAGCCTATAACCTTCTCCGATAAATGAGCTATATAACACTGAAAGAATTTTTCAAATCGGAACAGTAGTTCCTGAGATTACCCCCTACAACGTCACAAACTCACAAACTTTACCTCTTTATAATATTAGTATAGATTAGTATAGACTAACAGGCCCGACGGATGTTGTACTATCCGGATAATAAAACAAAACCTTGACAAATTGTATACTTAAACCTTCCTCATCACTTTATCTACTGGTGAAAACCGCATGAAAAGCCGTTCAGTAGTTTATCAGTTTATCGCGGTAAGCAGACAGACAGACGTGGCAGAGGACTTTGTTTTATAATAAGCAGTGATTTTATACTTGTATTTTTGGTATTAAATATTAAAAGGTCATTCAACCGACATACACAATGTTTCAGTCAACATATAGTCTGTGTTGAAATTAGTTTCTTATTAGTCTTACGTACAATCTTTCTAGCGTCAAGAAATAAGAATCGTAAAGTAGTTTAGTAATTTCATATAGGTCCTACCTGGACAACGTACACAGCGATTATAAAATTGATTGGGAATATATCCATCAGCACAGTGACATTGTGCGTTTATGCATACATATTCTTCACCGATGCAGTTTATCGATGCACAGTTTTCTGAAATCGATACATATTTTTAAAATAAACTCGAAAAGCATTTGGAAAATGGAACTAGCAAAAGTACCCATTTTACATTACATTACATATTAAACTGAGCGCGATGTTATTAGATTTACATGGCAGTAGGGCATTTTCTAAGCACTTGTAGCTACCAGCAGATTGAAAATCTGTCGCACTATAATAAGTGTGTCCCACAACTGCACTTGAGAGCCAGTCTTTTTTAGGTTTAGCGTTTTTGCCATCTTTAATCTGGTTGCCATTTAACATCAGGTGAGATTATGGTTAATCGCTAAGACTTATAAAGGATAAAAAAGAATATCTGGTGGCATTATTTTTATTAAATTACGTACTCGTATTGTTACTCTTTAGAATGTAGTTTTGTATAGTGTCTTAACACCTATACTTGAAGAGTGAATCATTGTTAAATTTAATACATTGAATTTCAACGTTACTTAACCTCAAACGTATACACTGTGTTCACATGATAATCTATAGCATAATAAGAGCAGGAAGATTATTTATATTTTGCGTAGAAGTCGGTTAGTTTTTTCACGTGTTTATGTATGCACGTCTATTTTTTGGCACATTCTGCCTTTACGGTTCCATGGATTATAATGTAAAAGGTATTGTTACATTCGTTTTAATTGTGGAAACGATATATAGATTGTATATGACGTGTGTGAATAGAAAAGGTTTTGTGGTCGGGTATATTGTTTTTCTTTTTAATAATTCAGCTTTTCTTAATTTTATGAATTTTTAAGATGCAATTGATACAAATTAGGCACCCAGTAAACACATGAACTTAGTTTGAACTCACACTGAGATCTTTTTTTTTATGTCTTAGGAGGCAAACGAACAGGTGGGTCACCTGATGTTAAGTGATCACCACCGTCCATAGACACTAACAAGTTGCCAGCCTGTGTTAGGAGGGATGGGGAGACAGGGGGAGAGGAGAAGGGAGAGGAGAGGGGAGGGGAGAGAAGGTGGGCCTCCGGCGTTCTCACTGACCGAACGAAATGCAACAATGCAAGCACTGTTACTTCACGTCGGTTTTCTATGAGAGGGTGGTACTACCCCGGACGAGCCGACCTATTCATACTGAAACCATATTAATGTGGTATTATGGTTATGTCTTTTTATTGAGCAGTTATATTTTTTTCCAATTGTATGGACTTTCATAAATTTTATAATATTTATGGTATGTTGTAGGTTCTAATTGTGAAATAAAATTGTTTTAAAGTCGTGGAATCTATTTTCGAATTCAGTAGTTATTTTGAGTCATGTTTTGTTTTCATCATTACGTTTAAATCGTTTTCGTGAGCATTGGTAAGTAAAAATATGAGTGTTTTAATTAGAATATCGATTAATGCAGGAATGGTGTGTATGGAGTGAATAATATAGGTATTTGTATTGCAATTTACTGGGTCAACTCTTTGGTTTCGGAAATTTGATCTGAAGTGTAATGTTGGTGAATATCTGGATTTTATTTTCGAAATCAATAGCGATTGTTAAGCTCTGCTGTAAAATCTGCTGATTTACAGCGTCTGCTTTCGTGTACACAAGCACGGGCTTACAATGTTAGCGTCATACGATATTTTTTTTAACAATCAATCTTCTAGTAGATTATTACTGCCATTGTCGAGTAGGTAATGATATTACAAGTTTCTTGCGATCATTTGAATGAACTAACAAGATGGTGGCCGTCTTGTTAAAACTCTCCAGGGAGTTTTTGCGGCAAGTCAGAATCCATGCTCCGTGGTTTTTTTTTTCCGAACTGACTATGCTATTGACCTGGTAAGGTCTTTACAGCTTCACCGGACTACTAACTCCGTGGTATTATTTCCAATCTACTTCACTTGTGCACAATAACCAAACTATATTGCGTAAAACACCACAAAATTATTTAATATATATAATAATATATCTATATTTAATATAAATATAATATACACAAGATTATGAATAAAATATAAAGTCCACTACATGACATTCCAAGATCCCGCCAAAAACTCGTCAAACGATATTATTCAACAACTAACTTTGAAAGAAAGATGTAATAGTCTTAAACGATCGTCCTTTTGCATAGAGTTTTGCTCAATATCTTAAATAAAAATTAACCCATAGAAAACTAATCGTCACTGTTTGGTAGTCTAGTGCCGGTGTGATATATTACAACTGTCTTGCATATGGAACGATTATTATGAAGAACTGAACGCAATGCTGGAAAAGTCTCAATCCACCAATCAGGTTTGGTCAATCGTTAGTCCCACTGCCTCTGCTGCACGGATACGCGCGAGCCAATACAACACACGATACAATATTCCCGCTGCAAAAACTAGAATTGCAAGCTTTTTGTCATCCACCGTCTTTATTAGACCTTGTAAACTGATTTCTACTTTTGGAGAACTTGGACAACTTCTTGGTCGGGATAAATATGCAAGGGGTAATATAAAACACTATTGAAGAGTTTAACGCCACTGCATTGGCAATGATGTATTGGAAATGTTGTCAAATACTTGTATTAATTAAAACATAATAAAATAAGAAACAATTGTTCAACTCATACAAATCGGCAATTTTATAGATGATTCTATATGTTCTATACCTTACTTAAACTTAGTAAATAATAATTATTTTTAAATGATATACAACTTTTCATTTTTGAATTTATCATATAAAAGACAATTATAAAAGTTAAATAGTTATTTTTAAATATTAAATACTCAAACGTATAAGAAATATTTATTTTCATAACAGAAAATTTCTTTACAAAGGAAAATTGGAATTGAACTTGCAATCTGTGAGTTCAGTAGTAAATGTACAGCAGACTATGACTTTCGCATAAAACGTTTTCATATTGTGTGTTATGTTTTATTCAGATTTTAAAGAACAATAATATATTTTAACTTGATTCTCTAATGGTCATGTAATGTTTGTAAACATTTTTTTTTATCAAATTCGATTTTACCTTCATCGTCACTAACGTAAGAGCAGACAAGCACAAATAGACCTAAAAACGTGATGCACTTTAGCATTGTTGTACAGGTACAATTAATTATAGTCACATTATTTTAAATTCATCACTGCACCGGATACACGTTTAGTCATAAAATAAGGACATTGTGGACATTTTAGACACAAAAGTAAGGCACATGATATGTTATCAGAGATCTGTGTTTGTATGATAACGTACGCTTATCGGCAGAAACGTCACTCATTAGAGTGAGTCGAAATTATTAGCATAACCATAGCGTTTTATGTTATAACCTTGGCCAGTGCCACATCTAGAGATCTTAATATATGTTTTAAATAAGTCATTAACCTCGATAAAGGATTTATTATAATATCTTTATTAACGTGATATGTTTTATAACCGTTTCAGTGGTAAGTTTTCAAGGCCTAACGATATAATATAGTTTTCTCGATTCATAAAGGACTTACAAATAGCTTAATGCGTTTAATACTAGATGTGCTCTGGTACATTAGACGATCTACACCCGTTAAGTAAATAATAGAACTATTCTTTCCCGTAAATTTGCGTGTATAAAAATGCTCTAGTAAATATTAATGGGTTCAATATATGTATCGCAAATTCATGAATCGATTGTTTCCGATAATATGGCTTGTGATTGATGTTCACTTAATCCTATAGTAAACTTATCAAAGTAACAATCGAACTGGTAGTAATAATACAATATATAAGTAGAGAGATTAGTATTTCGTATATTACTTTTATATAGAGATGTTCGATATATTCATCGATGTTATAGAAATATTAACATTGATTGAAATTATCGATGTTTTGACGTCGATATTAGATTCTTGAAAACGTAGATATATTTATATTATGAAGTCAATGCTTCTACATTTGTTTGTATTAAAAAACTAGCAGTTGGATGCCCTATATGTAAGCAAAATACCTACTTATAAAAGTAAGTCTTCAGGCAGTTCCACAAATAAAATTATTCATGTCAGCGCAACAGTAGGTTTTTGTAGGTGGTAGAGCCACGCTGAAGCTATTACTGGTTTCAGTATGAATGGGTCGGCTCGCCCGGGGTAGTACCACCCGACCCACAGAAAACCGACGTGAAGTAACAGTGCTTACATTGTTGCGTTTCGTTCGGTCAGTGAGAGCGCTGGAATCCCACCTCCCTTCCCCCTCCCTCTTGCCCCTCGGCCTCCAAACACAGGCTGGCAACGCACTTGCGACTCCCCTGGTGTTGCAAATGTCTATAGATGGTGGTGATCACTTAACATCAGGTGACCCACCTATTTGTTTACCTCCTATGATATAAAAAAAAACTGGTAGCATCCAAAAAAAAAATGCCCGCTTTGGAAGCCGGGAA